>NQII01003361.1:176445-270082 GCA_002778355.1 Clitarchus hookeri | reverse complement strand
TCGCGGAGTTTAGGGAAATCCCGCACAGTTACCAAAAACAATGTGCTTCCTTGGGCATATCTGTGATAACAGCCAATGCGAGTTCAATGGCTCGCTTGATGCAGCTTTCAGTCAAGCTAAGACACACTAGCTCTGAATCTACTTCGGCCTTGCTTAGATTATGTACGTTAACAATTTAGATTGATGACTTAGTGTGAGGTAAAGAATGTGTTAGTCCAACCGTAACCTCAACTATGTATCACCAGTTGGGGTAACAAACGAATGCAGACACAAAACAAGTTATAATAGCGAAGAAAAAGAATACCAAAACCTTCAGAGACAAAAGCATACAAGGAAGTTTCATCACTCCCCTGAACAATGAAATGCCACAGGCATGGAACCGCCGCAATAATGAACACCTTTCATTATTTTAAATTCCTTTCGAATAGTGAAATGTAAGTCTTAAAAATTACGACTTCTTCGCATGTACCACAACGAAAGTACTTCCCATACGTAACAAAGTGAACAAAAACAAAAAAAAAAACGTATTAAGGAAATTGAATGCCAGGTGTGTCATAACTAAAATTAAAACACCACACTTCTTGAAATACTAAGCACCCAGTATGCCAAAAACTATAAATGGAAGTCGTGCACTTAAACGAAAGGCACCGAGCGTGCCACGACGAAACAAACCAAAACACATGGCAAAACGAAAGACACTGTTATACACAAAACACACGTTCAAATCTTGGTATAGATCTGGTCTGGAGGACCAAAACTGTTACATTCTCGCATTGTGCAACATACATGACTAAATAAAAACAATATATAACAAGAGCGAGTAATAAAAACACAACCACTTACCACCATGGTTAATGCTAGACTGGCTTCCGGCAGGAAACACAGGAACCTCCCTACAAAGAAACATCATAAAGGCTTCCAACCCACTGTGCCTCACAACACGGGAAATTCAAACGCTAAAAATGTTTCAAATTTAAAACGTCACTATGTACATGTCTAAACAGTGGCCCTCCCTTATTGTTTTGAAATGAAAATATAATAACAGGTTCTCAAAATCAATCATTATATTAATTTAAATTTAAATGTGCCAATTTGCTAATACGTTTAATATTTTTACGTAATGAGCAAATAATAGTACTGCTGTGGCAAATAATTCTAATGTAATTTATACATACACCTTCATTGTATTAATACAAAAATTTTGGTTGTTTAATCCATTAAGAATGGGACTATCACTCAATCCAGGAGATTGGCAGATTAGATATTTTGCTACCTTCATTCCCTCAAATAAATATTTTAAATAAAAATTATTTATTTCGCTGAGATGATGGAGATATTTTCTATAATCCATTAAGGATGTACGAGTTATTATATTTCTTATTCTGTCCCGACTATATTCTATCCATTGACTGGTAAATTCAGCTTTACTGAATGTTATGCTGAATTATTGGCAAGTGTTTTCGTGGAAAAATGTGTGAAGAAAATTACATTAATCCAACATTTTCAGTCGCACTACAAAAACTATTTCGAAAATGCTCTTGTAGTTACTTTAACAAATAATATATGAGTCATTGATAGTGTTGATGGAAACACGTACCATGTACCGATGGTGCGAAATAAAACGAATTTCGACATTCTGATGTTTAATGCTGCACGATACATGCACCGAAGATGCTACACGCACACTGCCAAGAGACGTCTGCTCATACCACCTGTTCCCTGTCCTCGCTTGCCACTCCATGGGCTTCCCCCATCCACATTCCTTCAAGTGTTGTCGCCAGATGTGGCTAAGAGGGAAAGGGGAGATCATTAGGCACCCTCCCTCCTGGGAAGTGCAAGTGCACTGGTGCACCTGTTTGAGGCCTGGTGCTCACTAGTACCAACAGATATCATGTATGAAATCCTTCATTATAAAAAATTAATGAATATAATTTGCGAAAATGCGTGTACCCTTTTGCTTTTAGAAAGCCTTGGCACGGTAAAATCACTGAATAATATTGAGTCTTGATCGCTCCACTTGAGCGGAAATATTTGTACATCAAAGAAGTTCTAAAACACGACGTCTGATGAAAGCAATGGATAATAGGCAAAACAATATTAATACAGAATAGGGTATTGATAAAAACGCAACTTTATCGTGAGAACAAGTATCCGACATCAAAGAAGTTCAACTTTGTCGCAAACTTCCATTGAGCACTTATCATATATTTGCAGTTATATTTCTGTAGGTGTATTAATTAGAATTTCTGAGTTACTCCGTAAAGTCAGGAAGAATAGAAAACGAAAAGTCTCATAGCAAAACACTTTCTTTTGCATTTGTTTAGGAAACCAGAGAAACATTCCCTCCACAGATGTCGAAGACATGCATGGAGGATGTTACGTGATATTATAACAGCTGTAGATTATAAATTACTTTCAGAATTTGGAACGAAATCTTCTGAAAAAATATAACCGGAAATACTTTGTGACGTATAATGACACAACACTCATGGGTAGTATCGTACCAGTTTAGAGGTCAAACATGAGTGATTAATTTGGGGTAGAATTGAGTGACACTTGCACGGAGTGACATTTGCTTTGAGACATTCCCTCTTCCCAATAGTATTTGGTGAGTCATTACTTAGTCTGTGGCACGTGCCCGGGACGAATATCAATATAACAACCTGCCTAAATTTTAAGAAACTTTTAGCCGATTTTACGTCGTTTCGAGGGAATACCACGGGGTATAGGTCTCTTATAGTTCCCCATATATATTTTTGCTCTATGTGAGTTAGAAACTTTTTTTTGTTTCATTTTAGGTGAGCTATAACTAACTTCTAGCTCTCGGACAGTGCAACATATATTGCTTTTATTCCAATGTATGATAGTAAGTTACGCGAACAACGAAATATCTCAGTTTGTCGTCAAATTCGAGGCTTTTTTTATGGCCACTGAAGTCGTCTGATGAAGCTTCACTGCTGCTTTTCTCCTCTTTTTCCCATCAATATTAAATATTGTGCTGTCACAAGAGTGGCTATAGTACTCTGTGTACTCTCGAAGAGTCTTGACGAGTGAATATAAATTTAGGTGTGGTCTTGATGTCTTGAAGCTGAACTGTTAATCCTTTGGTTTCATCCTTCATAAAAGTCTTTAGTCCGGTGCCTTCTTTCGTGAATACACAGACAATATTCATCAATCATTTTTAAATGAACATGGACTAGTGCCGAAAACATTCGAACATGAAGTCGAATTTCTACATTTTCTCTGTACGCAGGAAAAAAATCGCAATCTTTTACTTTCCTACATAGAGCTAGGATAAAATGGTAGTTACAATAAAAAAATTCAACTTAAGGAAATAGAGTTTTAGCTGATAGGATGACTACCATTTCAAAGACCATCGTAAGTGTCACAGGGTTTCATCCTGGTACATTGTTTTTCACTGCTTTTAAAAAATTCGATCATTTGTCTCTCGTTATTATTTGACAACAATGCGTACACTGCTGGAATAATGTGGGTTTCTTCCCAAGAACTGGTCGAACTTTTTACTTGAACTCTTGAAGGTTCCGTCAACAAAGAATGAAGAGCAACTTGTCAATGCAGATTTTCCTTTCTCGCTGGAAAACACAAATATTCTGTCTTTTGGCCCGTTGTTGATGTCTTAATGTAGAAAATTTCTACCGTCGTTCATAATTATGCGATTTTACTTTAATCCTATTCTTTCAGAGTCAACCGGGTTTTATGTAGGGGCAATATATTTTCTTCGAATGCAATGTTATGATTATTTCGCATTTCTATGTGATGAAAGTGAAGTCACAAGATCATATTCTCGATTACAGAGCAGGCTTTTATCTTAGACGTGAATTTTTGAAATCATATTATCTGTTTCCCTTGTACGTTTCTTTGCATTAACGACAGTTTTTTTTCACTTAATTTGCCGCATTGTCCGTAATACAAACATGAGTTGCTTCGTCTACAACAGTATTATTTTTTGTAGATATTGTTCCTTTACATTTACTTTTCTTGTAATCAACTCATCGCCAATAAGCTATCTTTCTTTGTTGGTATAACCCACATATATATCTATATTGATGAGTATTGTAAATCAACAAAGGCATCCCATTGGTGCTCTCAGATATCTCCATCTCCATTGTCACACAAATATTAACTAAGGAAAATTACTTAATTTAGCAGGTTGATATTCCCCTCCCCCATCCCCCTTTCTCTAACACTTCTACCCAGTCTGACCTCTACCGAACTCCGTGAGAGAGTCACTGTCAAATATACTCATGGCTATATTCTATTATCGGTTTCTTTACTCTTAATGAACCAAGCACCATGTATTATGTGCTTAGTTATTTCCTAAATATTCCATGTATCACAAGCGATTTATACTTGTGTTAACATAAAAGACCCCTTTCTAGGTTAAATTGAAATGCTATTTGTATTTTATTTATAAATTAGAATGCTTCATTTTTAAATAATATGAATAAGAATAGTGAGGAAACACGTGTGTTGGTAGCGCCTAGTAATAAATAGTTCTCATGCAAAATATTATTACAACTGAGTGTGCACGAATGCGGTGCGTTTTCCTGTGGGGCAATGTTCCATACTTACATAAGCTTAGTTTGCTCGAGGTGGGGGAATATCCTGGAAGATCTTAAGCAGGGTTTCAGAAAAGTGAGAATTAACTGCAAATTGATTATAGTCATTCCCTTGGAATACTTGGTGCTCTGCACAAATTTCGACAAATTGCATCTCCTGGCAAATGTATATCCGTGCAAGTGTCAAAACTTTCTTTAATTTAAGATATAGTTTAATAGTCCGAAGTTTGATTTTGTAGCCCTTTGAAGAAATGATGGACATATAGTAATTTAAACACAAAGTGGTTTGTGTGCAGTGGTCTGAGCGAAGTGTCATTTAGCGGTGACGGCTGGCCATGCCTGCAATACGTACGGGAAAAGGGATGGAATGATATCGTCGCAGCAGTGATGCAGCGAAGGGTGGCGGGGCAATGGAAACCCCTGGAGAAGAACGTCTCCGTCCGCAGTTCTGCCCGCCATAACTTCCACGTGACGGTGCTTCGACGCGATATGCCCCTCTTGCTTCCACCCCGTTACCACTTTCTTCTCGTGAATGGCCGTTGGCTAAACCCTTGGACAATCGAAAAACCCTGGGAAGGTCAGGGATAGGTGTCCCTCACGTTGTTCAAATTTCATTTTTTTGGTTGTTAATTTTTTGACTGATAATTTAAAAGAAAAACGTAGCCTGTGTATTGTCATATGATCTGTGGAATTACAAGACAGTCCTGAATAGTTAGGCCTGCTTTGAACTAAGAATGAGAAGATTTCGCGAATTCTTTTGAGAAGAAGCCAGACTTTAAAAACAGATACATTTCCGTTTCTTGTGGAATTGGTTAACATTTAATTGTAGCTCGTCTACGTCTTGGATTGCAGCGGACCAAGTAATAAGCATTCAATATCTCTTTCAAGCACTTTGTATTATCCGTTAGTGCTATATTTATTTTTTCTTGCTAAATACTGCAACATTTCCAATAAAATTTGGGTAAATATTTATTCGCTTATTATAGAGCATGACATGATACTTCAAATGAGTTTAATTTTCCATGCCAAGAATTAATTTCAAGAAGTAAAATACTTCTATATTAAGAAACCTTTAGACGTTTTTTAAGGTATATAACCTCGTAGGTCCTCAAGTAATGTTTCAGAAGCACTGGGATTTGAATAAGGACTAAATATTATTTATGGATGCACCTGAAAACCTGTGAAGTCTGAAATCACCATTTAAAACACATTTGCTGTGATATATCATATAAGGGTTTGGTCATGTTATTTACTCCATAATCTTCTTTAAATGAAAAAGTTACTTTAGTTAATTTTAGTAGCAATGAATCACTTACAGATTTGTATTCTCCCATAGTTTATGGATTCATTTACGATTTTGTACTTAAATATATGTACATATATATATATGCATACATATATATATGAAAAAGAGACGAAGCGGTATTTATACACATTAATGATATAATTAAGTGGTGTCATATTTAAGCAAAAATGTTAATTATTTCAGTAAAGACATTTATCTCTACAGCTTAAAAAGCATTCTAGACATAAATGTGATATGTGGAAAACGGTAGAATAGCGTAATATTCATGTTGAAGAAAAAATTATTTAAATTATTTCGTACGAATTCACTTCTTCAGCCGACGAAACGCATAGGTATCCTGAACCTCGGAACGCGGTAAAAATCTGGCAATAGTTTGTGTAATTTATTCTTTACTGCAATATAGGAACTTGCTCAGAGACTAGCAAACATGCACGGAAACACGTACCGAGTCCCGTGCTCTACATGTGGCCTGGAGTACGTTAAACTGGCTTTTCACAGAGACTGCAGGCAAAGGAGAATTACATAGGCGAGGAATTATCACGCAGATGACTATGGCATTATTAAAGCCACTGAAAACGCGCTGTCTTACTGTCACCACATTTCACTAAGCTATTTAACAAAAAAATAATTTTTTTAAACATTTCTTTACTCCAAAGTTTGTTGAATCAAATTTAAATAAACTTAGAGAAATTATTATTTTTTGGGTCAGCATAATTTCTGCAGCACGGCCGCATAAATGTATATAGGTTCCTGGAGATTGTGTTGTCGGTTAAATAAATTTGACTTTTAGCAAGATTGACTTTGTTCCTACGGCATTGTGTAAATTATACGAGACTCATAAGCTGAGTAACGAAACTATGTCTCAGAAATGAAAATATTCGGGTTGATAAGCTTAACATGGTTTTTTTTCCGCCGTATTTATGAAAGTGTTGTACTTTTGCTGAAACTACATTAATCTCAGTGTGGTTAAATTGTAGACTCACTTCACCTTGGCAAAACCTTCATAACAGTAGTCATGCTTTGGTGGTTTATGTCAATGATCCTAGATATAATTATATATTCCAACTGTGCGCATTTTGTGTGGATTCAGAGGTATGGTTACGGTCTTGCTGCCAATAGTTCGCACTAAGTAAAATGTTCGGCCGAAAATTCTCAGATCACTTTTTTAATACGTAGGTTTTGTGGCATCTACTGGGCCTCAGAGATTCTGTCACGTCCAAAATTCCAGGATGAATGTTAAGCCCACGAGTCCTTGTATGTTATGACAACCCCTGCGAATGCCTATGATCTATTTGCTTCTGTACGAGTTTTCTAAAGATTTGATATTGAAGCAGCCAACCTCTGTGTAGTAGAATAATAGTGCCGTGCTCCCGCAAATATACTTATAATTGTTCACATAATCACAGACTAGATCACAGTAAACAGCTTTGTTGCTATTACAAGATATCTTTAAAAAAAAAATTGTAAGTAGAGGAATTATTGTGACTTTGGTACATCAGGACCTCGGAGAGGAGCGTCAGAGCTATTCGTACTCTGTCAATCCGGTCAGCCGGTGGTCATGTTGGATACATGTGACCTTGACCTTGACATTTGACCTTCACCCGATGATATTTAAAATTTACCCCAGTGACCTTTGACCTTTACCCCGGTGACCTTCAACTTCGAAAACCCAAAAATTAAAAAAAATATAACAAATTATAAAAAAAATGATTAAAGAACTGTTAAAATTATAGACAATAATTAAAAGAAAATTTTACAAAAAAAAAATTTATTTCCGGAGGCCCCCCACCCTCACCGCGCCTCACCAATGCTCATTCTATCATGTGCGGCAAGCTAGGTTTTTTATTTTGTCATTTGTTTATGCATTACTGGGGATGCTATATTGGTTTTTGTTTGTCATTTGTTTATACATTGCTAGAGGCCGCCATCTTGGTTATTTTCGTTTGTAATTTGTTTGTACAATGCTGGACACACAAAAAAACCAAGATGACGGCCTCCAGCAACGTATAAACAAATTATAAACAAAAAACAAGAGGGCAACCTCCAGCAATGCATTAATAAATGACAAACGAAAAACAAAGATTGTATCCTCTAGCATTGTATAAACAAATGATAAACGAAAAAACAAATATGGCGTTTTTCAGCAATGTATAAACAAATGCCAAACTAAAAAAACCGAGATGGCCGCACATGATAGAATAAGTATTGGTGAAGGATGGTGCGGGTGAGTGGGACCTCCAAAAATATAAGATTCAAAAAAATGTTTTAATACATTTTCATTCAAAAAATTATAATAAGTAATTTTTTATAGTAAGTTTTTAATAATTTGTATTATTTTTATTAATACTTTTATAATATTTTTAATACATTTATACATTTTTCTATTCTTATATAATTTGGGTTTTTGAGGTCAAATGTCAGCGGGGTACAGGTTAAATGTCACGGGGTCAAGATCAAAGCTCACCGGAGTAAAGTTAAATGTCTCGCTGTCAAGGTCAAAGGTCAAGGTCTCATGGATCCAAAATGGACGGAATGACAGAAAATGAACAGCTTCTACCCTCCGGTCCCAGGTACCGATGTGCCAAGGTCCCCATAATTCCTCTACCATTGTATCATCAACCCATCACTTTGCGGTCCTTGTACGGACACATTTGAATAGTTACGAGTAGTTACTGTTTCAGATATTTAGTTAATATATCCGTAGATTTTCTCAGTATACGTATGGCAGCACTGCTGCTATATCTTTGTTAGCTCTTAAAATTTTACTACCGCCTCTTGAGACGTTTGGTCAAACACGGTGTGAAGCAATACCGGAAAGACTGAATTTTCGTGGCAGTAAACTCTAATAGAACATTTCTTCATTGGCGAATTTCACAGAAGTGGAATAAAAATATAGGTCAAAACATAGTAGTTATTAAGGAAAGAAGTTTTCCTGGTTTTTTTTTTCTTTTAAGTTACGGCTTGAACACAGGGGAAAAAACAGAACCATAGCAGGCCAAGCCCATAACTATAAATTAAAAATAAGCCAGAAAATAAGATCAATAAGGTTTCTAAAAGCTTTTAGGAAATATTAATGTTTTCTGTAGTTAGTAAGGAATGGTCGGGTATAATGATCTGATATACTTGCATAGATGTGTAAACTTTGGTGTGCTCACTGGTTTGCACCAAGATGTTCAGCTGCCAAGTGATGGTGGAAAGGCACAACGTTATCTCGCACATAGGCCTCTGATACATGTCCCACAATGCCAGTGGTTTACGCTGTGTTCAATACTTCAATAGTTAAATTTTGTCTGCAAGACCTTCCAAAACTTACGTATACACAACACCTACCACAATAAAAACTATTGTGTGAATAAAAATAATATTTTTCTGTTATTTCTTTTAGCATTAAATTGAAATATGGGATCTACGAGAGCTTAAAACAGAGACTGTAGTCCCGGCAGCTCGTCTTTAAGTAATGTTATAATGATCTAGGGTTGAGTATAATGCTACTTTTATTATATGTGTATATATATTTATATATTTATATATATGTGTATATATACAACAGTAGCAATACAAAGAAAAAGTTCTTGGAGTGTAATCCTTTTGTTCCCATTTTTTGAAAGCATTTGATTTTAACTTCTTATGTTTAGATTTTACTTATCTTTTCACCAACACTTGACAGTTTAAGCCATCTGTAGTAAACACAATACCATAGATTTAATATATTTTAAACAGTTGTTTGTGTTCTGCTTTTGAATTGTCCCAAAAATGGCCCCGTCAACACATAACACTGGAACACACACAATAATTCGACGACGAGAATGTTTCTCCTATTTTTGCCAGGAAAACAGTTTCTGCAAAAAGTGCTTTGGTTGTAAACACGAATTAGCATCAACGGCATTGGCCATACTTTGCGAGAAGTTTCAGACACTCATTATAAATTAACAGTGTACCGTGCTGAGATCTAGACCTATATTGACAACACTAATGCTACTTTCGTTAAATAAGTTTCAACAAGATTCATGGGTATCGATTTTCGTAAATATTTGCACANGACAACACTAATGCTACTTTCGTTAAATAAGTTTCAACAAGATTCATGGGTATCGATTTTCGTAAATATTTGCACAGGTCGCTAAAAACTTGCTGTCATATTTGCCAAGTTCTCTTCCCAATATCGGCTTAATTTCAATGTAATTTTCCATATGTCAGTACACTGTAGATTTCAGTAAATAAAAAACCTGTAGCTGAAAAATTGTTTGTGTTAAACACTTAAGGCTCCCGCCTACCTGGCACTTGAACTGCGCTACGGCGTGTTTGTAGTTCACGTTTTGCTGCGAAACTATTAATCGTGAGTCCAATGTGCTGATCGAAGAAAAGAACACACACTACGAGGTGATGTTGAGTGCTTTCAAGTAGTCACGCATATTATAAACAGCTTATTCGAGTACTCCAAAATGGTTAAAAGCGTTGTTTCTTCACAAGGGCCCTGCATTGAACCTTCCTACAGACTTTCCAGCAATAAAATAATACGGTCAGTTCAAGTCAGTTCACAGCCTTGCGCTTAGTGGCGATGGCTTACCTGACGCGCGAGGCAGTGTCGCCCTTATCGCGCCTGCGCCTCGCGGACGTCGAACGCGGAATAAAGCTCCTGGGTAGACGAAGGCCTTAACACGAAGCTCGCAACTTCTCTTACCGCGCAACGTCGCAACATTGCACTTTCTGCAGAAGCAGTACTCAGTGGTGGTGGTAGAAACATCTCTCGTCGCGGAAGTTCCGAAGTGGCGGTGTGTGTGTGTGTTGGCGGGGCCGTTGCGGGGTCACGTCGTGACCCGCTCGCGACGCCGCGCGGTCACTGACCACGTGCGCTCCCGTNAGGTTATCAGCTACGACTCCAGCCGAGGAGGGGTGAGCGTGATCACGGAGAAGGGCGAGGTGACGACCAGCTACCTGCTCATACAGAACGCCGAGCTGTCCGACTCGGGCAAGTACTCGTGCAGCCCGTCGAACGCCGACGTCGCCAGCGTCCGGGTCTACGTTCTCAACGGTCAGTGCTTCAGGCTTATTCCTTCTTTTGGGTCTCCCACTCACGTTCCAAGGCAAATGTTCCCATATTTTTTATTTAATAAGTGTAGCTATAGGCTGTTTACGGTAAGTTAAGCATTTCTTTGTAATCAATATTAGAAAAACAAATACTGCCTGTAATGACATAAGTTGTGGTGCACACTGCCGTGTGGGCCCCCAGTTAGGTTG
Source organism: Clitarchus hookeri (assembly GCA_002778355.1). Taxonomy (NCBI): domain Eukaryota; kingdom Metazoa; phylum Arthropoda; class Insecta; order Phasmatodea; family Phasmatidae; genus Clitarchus; species Clitarchus hookeri. The sequence continues at coordinate 258,958 of NQII01003361.1, read as the reverse complement.
GCAGCGAGGAAATAAAAATATTCCCTAGACTTGGCATTTAATTGCGAGCATCATGTGTATGTTAATTACAGTGAGGTTAGTGTTTCTGGTTTTATTCAATATATAGTATATTCTGTTCACGGTAAAGTGAGCACTTTTGAAATAAACTTTCGGGAAATGCCACTGCCCTTACCTACATATATTTTAACGGGTACACTGACTCGCACGCGCCCAGTAAAGCTGGTAATGACGAAGGGAATGAAGTGCCACGTCATAACGTTTAATTAAAAGTGTTACGTAAATAAGGGTTAATTTTAGTATATTTTTTTTGTTTTCTGTTTTTTAAATGCACAAAACTTCAAAAATTAGAATATTTGGGAAATATTTACTTTTGTCATAATTTTACTTTTTTACTTGCCCGACGCATAAATTAAGTGACTACGCCCATTGCAATGTAGATTTTACATATATATGGTGAAAAAGTATAGAATATACATACAAGTAGATTTTAAGCAGTACTTTTAAAAGTTCTAAATTTACCGTGAACAGCCTTTAATAATTCGCATGTAAGTAACACATTCACGTANAAGCAGTACTTTTAAAAGTTCTAAATTTACCGTGAACAGCCTTTAATAATTCGCATGTAAGTAACACATTCACGTACCCAAGAATGACATTATTTAATGTGCATGGCACGAAGATAAAGTGATCAGGCCCTTAAATTTACATATGTTGGAAATATACAATATAATCGGAGAAGTAGATCTTAAGCAGGGCTTTTAAGAGAACTCTGTTCAATACTATATATGTTTATATTTTCAGGAATGCTATACACTAATGAAAATTTTATTGTGACTGCTTTCACCCCATTGCTGTTTTAAACATTGTAATTTTCTTTTCCAGCATTCCAGAAATAATCACTTCTCAGTGAAAAATAATACTTCTCAAATGTAGAAGTTCTGAAAACCCTTGTCAAGTCATATTACATAGGTAGATAATGTAGATATTTTATTTACCAGAAAGTTTACTTATGTTAAAAATAAAAACATTTATAAACTACTAGCTGACCCGGCAAACGTTGTTTTGCCGTGTCACTGGAAGACACCTGGTGGGAATAAATTGTAACCTAGATCGATAAATGATCGATGATAATTGATCAGTTATCGACCTAGGGTAAAATTTATTAAATTACTAATATCACTATAAAAAATTAAGGGTTGGCGGAAGAAGGGTGAAAATTTAGGAGGGTATGTATTTTTTGATGCCACATCATAAAAAAAATAAAAAATAAAAATTTTGTTCAAACAATAAAAAAAAATTGTTTGGGGGTGGCCACCCTTATTACTTAGGGGTGTAAAAAATAGATATAAATCTATTCTCAGACCTACCTAGTATACGAAAAAAATTTCATAAAAATCGGTCCAGCCGTTTCGGAGGAGTTCAGTGACTAAAACTGTGACGGGGGAATTTCGCTATAAAAAAATAAGGGTTGGTGGTAGAAGGGTGAAAATTTAGGAGGGTATGTATTTTTTGATGCCACATCATAAAAAAATAAAAAATAAAAATTTTGTTGAAACATAAAAAAAAATTGTTTGGGGGTGGCCACCCTTATTACTTAGGGGTGTAAAAAATAGATATAAATCTATTCTCAGACCTACCGAGTATACATACGAAATTTCATAAAAATCGGTCCAGCCGTTTCGGAGGAGTTCAGTGACTAACACTGTGACGGGAGAATTTTATATATTAGATGATATTTCACTTTGTTTAATGACGTTTTATAGCACGTATAAAGTACGTATAAAGTAAATTGCAGTGTTAGTACAGATCTCCAACTATCATAACATTTTTGTAGTATTTCTAGTTATTATTTTTGTTTCCATTCTACAGCTGAGGAAGAGTATCTAGCAGCTTCGCAGACGCATTACTGTAGGACTGCTCAACAGTGCTCGCTGTTCTGTTTATTTTAGGCAAATACCCGTAAGCCACGAAGCCAATGTTATCCAGGTTGTGAAATAATGTCCCCAGCTCCATACTATAGCGGAGGCCCTCAGCGGCCATGCAGACAACTTTAGAACTGCTGTGAAACTTTCAGCTTTGTTGTGTAGGCTGCAGATGGACATGCAGCAGCCATAAAGGTTATGTTAGCTCGATAGTTTATCAGCGAACCTTTTCTCCGCATGTTGCAGAAGAACAATCCGTCTAGAATGTGTGATTGCGTTGAGGGTGATCATACAGTGTTGCACGTTGTGTATGTTGCAGGAGATGTGACAGAGATGTGTCAAGCAGGGCTGTCCAGCTGTGATCACTGTGCTGAACGCTGCAGAAGATGCTAACCGTTTCTAAGCAATGTTTGTCAATACAGAAGAGCTGTTTAAGTGTGGCGTATGTTACAGGAGGTGAAGCAGACGGAAATGCAGGGCGGGCGGCCCGGCAGGTTATTCCAAAGAGTTGATGAGTTTTGTGAACGTTGCAGGCGAGCGGCCGGCGGCCATGCAGACCGGCTCGGCAGGGCTGTCCAACAGCTCGCTGAACATCGTCACGCTTATCGTGCTCTGCCTGCTGTACTCTCTGACGGTGGAGGAGTTGCAGCTCAACGACGCGCGCTTCTGCGCTCGGCTCAGGGAGAGATAATGCCAGGACCCACGCACGACACTCTCTCAGCCGAATCCTTCGTCCACGGGACAGCGGGATCACATTGGACTGACAAATATTTCCCGGAAAATGAACGCGGAAGGACTACTTCGAAAGTGGCGAACGCAATAAAGAAACTATTTCTCTCGTGAAGGTGCGTAAAAAATGGTTGGATTGTGTCCGTCCGGAATCGGAAAGTGTTGATTGTGTTGCGAGATTTGAAGATATTTATGGAATGGTTGTTACGACGATGTTTGTTCGAGAAGGCGTTGGTTTGGTTACACTGGAGTCGAAATATATGGCCAAAAAAAATTAAATACTTATTAGTTACACTGCCTAAGACAAAGGCAAGAGTTGAACATTGAAGGAGAAAAAAACTGTAGCGATTTTTAAACAGTTTTTAAGGTATGTTACCATTTTATGTTATTTTTGTGAAAAGAACTATGTATTACAGAGGATAAATAAAAGTCATTACCAGGGTTTATATTTGGATGTTAGAGTACACTACAGTGTTTGTTGCAAGAAAATGAATTTCCCAAAAATACTGCGTAGAAATAAACTGAGTGAAAACCTAACTTTGGAAAATAGTTTTGGTGATCTGGTTCATTGTCCTATAATTGAAAATTTCTTTATTTTATTATCATATTGATAATACGCTTGGGATATTATTAATAATGAAATCTACAAGGGATAGTTGATGTTATACATATGGTCCCAAAATTAAATGTGCAATCAGTATTATCACTAAAAATGTGAAAAAGGGTTTTCACATTTAAAACTTATTGAGTTCTCCTTTTTTATTGTGAGAATAATTCTTTTTGTGGCAAATAATGTTTATGATATATTTCTGTTATTGTCTAAGCTGTCAAAGCCTAATAATACCTTTTGCAAAAATGTTTGTGTACACAAGATAAATTGATATAGTTGAATAAATATACTCCAAAATTTTTAAAGAAAAGTACTATTAACTACATGTTATTTAATAAATAACTGTTATATTTTGAATCTGGAGTTTTGATTCATCTGAGATATACTATGTATTCCTCACAGAATTGAAAGATTGAAAGAAACTTTATGTATTGGCTAAATAAATCGAACAATTTTTAAGCTATTTACATATGTTTATACTTCGAATAAGTAACTTAAGTTTTTACTCAACTCTTGCAAGAAATTCATAAGAGAAAAAGTTACATTTGGTATAGAAATCAATATTTCTTTCGCCTATTGTTTAAATGGTAGTAATGGTGATGTAATTTTTATTCAACAACAGCAGCAAATCCTGACGCTACAGAAACTGAAAGAAATTCACTTCCTTTGAGACACTTTGCAAGCTACATTTCAGGAACCAAACTCTTCATGTTTGCATGCTTGACAAAAGTAATAGGCTATTATCATCAACAGTTTTCGGCTTATTCCAATACTGGTATTTTTCAGAATATTCTACGAACTACATGAAGGTGGATAAATATCAGTAACATCAAATTGTATCTCAATATTATTGGTATAGATAGATGGATACAAACTACATAAGAAAAAATTCTTCCGAATCATTTGCACATTTTCTATAGGTAAATGTTGTGTGCTTTAGAATGTAAATTAAATGATGACACACAAACATTTGAAAGCAGGTAGCTGTACGAATTGTAGGCTTAGATCGTATAGCATATAACAATTGCAAATATATGTTTTTATGTTCACCAAAAGTTTTTTTTTCTTTCGATACATAGAGAAGCAACTGAAAATCATACCACACGAAAAACATTAATAGCATAGGACTATGGGCCGTATGCATAGAAACGCCTAGAAGTAGATTTTACAAGCGCCACTAAATTACGTATGCTGTGTCCATTTTAGAGTAAGCCTCGCGTGACTTCATTAAGTTTAGTTTGGGTGCTTACTTAATGCGAAGATGCACGAATTTGCCCGGGCTTAATGACATCAGTTGATCTCAGCCAATAAAGAAACGGCTAAAACTATGACGTTTGCTTCTTCTTGTATGAAACAAAATGGAAAGGTCTGCTTCTCAAAATACGCACAATATTATTGTACTTCTTAAAAATGGTATTTGTTTGTTTGACTAAAAAAAAAAAAAAAGCATGTTTAACATAAAATGCTGTCAGTTTACAAAAAAATTGACATATAATGGCCACTCATATTACCTTTTTAACAAAATGTTACGAATCGATATATTTATATAAGATTTTTGAGGGAAAGCAATAAATAATTGCTTTATTAATACTTTACAGCTTTTTATAATTTATCAAATTGCTTAGTTCCTAAACATACAGTAGTTTCATGAATAGTTCTGCCGAATTTTAATGAGTACGACCATTTATTGAATACACTTCATAATTAAGTAGTTATTCCTGATCAGCATATTTATCGTTGTAGCAGAACAACATTGCATTTTTATCTTGGACATTTTCTAGTCCTAGCTACATTTTGTGAATTAATATGTATACATTTATATAAAACATTTGTTTGTATATGAGAAGAATTAAAACCCATATATTAGTAAACCAAATGTGTTACCTTCAGCGCTATTCCATTTACTGCAACGTAAATAATAGTGCTGCATACGAATTACAAATTACGTTAGAGAAACGCAACTGTGTGAAAAAGTAAACATTTTAAATACGTTCTCTCGTGGCAGGAATGTGTAAATTTTTACCCATATACCAAACCAAGCGCTTTAAAAGTATCGTCATAAAGCATTAATCTGTACTAGTTACCAATTTAAGGATTTCAATCAGTGACTACATGCTCACACTTAACAAATAAGGCGGACCACCACTTAATGTGACTAAGTTTACGAAACGAGCCATCTAGTGATGATTTACCTTGGTTTATAGTGGTAGTAGCGACTAGATTATACTCTGCATACGGCTCCTCGACCTTCTGACGGTGATGTAAGGACTTGTTTGACGACAACAGGCTGGTAACACACATTATAAATTAGAATAAAAATCACACGAACGGCTACAAGGTAGGATATTCCATGAATCATATTGTTTAATTCACTTTTCGAATATGTACATGAGGGTGCCACACTTAATGTTATACACCTGAAACCAATTTTACGGTCTGTGAGAAAAACATAATTCATTGCACTTGTATAGCTCTCTATGTTATGTTTACAGTTGCTTATAAGATTGAGGTGATATTATTAATTGAAAACACAAAAAAACGCTCCCAGAAGAACGACAGAACAACATTTTCTTAAGAGAAAATTAAATTTACAGAAGTTTAAATTATTCTTTCAATGACAAAAAATGATTAACTCGGGCATAGATCAGTGCAGTAAAGACAATGAAACAATGCATTTTCCTGGGTTTTTTTTTACTGATGAAGATGAAATGTATATTTCCAAATTTCTAGTGATATTGTTCTGGAAACCACGAACGAAGCATTCGCTTGAAGAATGTTATGCTACATATGTGTTCACTCATGTGTTTATGTATTCGCATCCTCTTATGCAATTACAAATTTTAATTCGCTTATGAATAGCCAAGAAATAATATAATCGTCTTAACACTCCATTAGTTATTAAGGTTAGCGAGATATCAGTCAAGTTCGTAATAAATTACATTTTTGATGTCAGTTTATAGAATGTACTCTTTTTGCATGGAATAATTCACAAGTATGTATGATAGTAATTTTATAACGGTTGTTATACGACACGCTTTATATTATTTTAATAAAAGCCAGAAAAACAAAATTTCAAATTATAAAATTAGTTTGCAATCACGGAATGTTAATACAAACACGTGTTAAAATCGTTAAAGATATAGTAATGGCTATTTCGGGTTTTCTTAATTTCCGTGATTTCACATTATTATTTTTTATTTACAGATACTTAATTTTTATATTTTATTCTGGTATCTTGCGCGTTTCACATATTCGCCAGCTGGTAGAAAGTGACTAACAGAACTGTCGACGACTGGTATCCTTTCACTGACTGGAATAACAGTTTGGAAATTGTAGCACACTTACCATAGCTACTGTTAGACACTTATATATGCTATAGAATAGCAAAGTATACAGAAGTGGCGTGGCTGTTCCTTTGCTGTTAGCGTATCCGTTCTGTGACTGGCCGCGCGAGGGCTGGGACTTGGCCTTGTATAGGGTGCTCACGGTCAACTAAGCACTTTTGAAAGCCCTGCTCAAGATATAATTGTATGCACGATTTGTAATCTTCCACCATATGTAAAATTAACATTGTCTAGTAACCTGGTAACTTTATTCATGCGTCGGTGAAGGAAATCTGTGAAATTATAAAAAAAGTTAAAATCTTACAAATTTACACTAATGTGCATTAAAAAAATTTACCGCAAAAAATAATTTCGTTATTCACATATGTTTATATGCAACTCTTAATTCAGTATGAAGACATGGTCGCANGAACTACATTTCTCCCTCATTACCAACTTGACTGGTCGCATGCCAGTCAGCGAGCAAGTTGAAATGTGACATTTTTTTAGGTTAATTTCATAAGTTCTCAGTTAATCGTTAACAGCTTATACCTGAATGTCTTCTGCATGGTGTGAAAATTTTACCCATTGGCTGTGCTGCCGGCTGACCATGTAGGTTACGAGGCGCTGATTTGAGCGAGTGAAGAGATTTGGCCTGTGAGGGTGATTGAGGTGAGTATGTAGCAGAGAAGGAATGGAAGGGTATGGGAAACGGGAGATCCCCGAGAAAAACCCGCCGACCAGCGGCATCGTCCGGCACGATTCCCACATGCAAAAATACGGGAGTGACCCGGCCGGGAATTGAACCCAGTTCGCCTTGGTGGGAGGCGAGCAAATTAACCGCTAAGCCACCGCGGTCCCACGATGGTTAGAACGGTGTTCCGACACGTTGTTGGTTAGTGCCACCATTTTTCTGGCGTGTGCGGCCTTAGTTCGCGGTATAAGTGGCTGTTTTGCCTCTGTATTCATAAGTGCTCTTTTCCTCGAAGGTAGATACGTGGATGTGAAGTATGAAATATCGTATGGGGAATGCCTGCACACGATGTATTGAAATTTTGATCGCTGAATACAGTTACTGGTGCTTGATATATAATAAAGTAAAAAACCTAACCAAGCGAGCGTCGTAATGTCAACGTGTGGCGCATAAGAACCTTGATGCTTTTACATGACACGCCTAGTGCGTAGGAAATATAGCAGTCAGTTGTGCACTGCACGCTTTTTGACTCACGTGCGTGGCTGATGAAACATGCTCAGCTGAATTTCTCACATTGAACAGTTACAAAAACTAAAGTATTTTCGGACCAATATATTATTTTGAAATATTTATATTGTATTGTATTGTATTGTGCTGTATAGGGTTTATTAAAGTGGCCTACTGTTATGCCTGAAGGCTTATCAGGATACGGCTTCACAAACTTACTTATGACCTAACTTAAACTAACACCCATGCTNGTGTTATGCCTGAAGGCTTATCAGGATACGGCTTCACAAACTTACTTATGACCTAACTTAAACTAACACCCATGCTTCACCTGGGATTCAAACCCAGAACCTCCCGCTTCCCAGACCGGTGGCACACAAACCGACTGCGCCAAGAGAGGCCGGCTTGACATGTTTGTACTTTAGATAACAATATACCGATTTGGCGACATTAATTTCAATACGTTCTGTATAATAGACATGGTAGCAAAATATTGTTATCCAACGTCTTGTTTAATTGTTGCACAGTAAACTACTTTTGAAATCATTCTGTGTTAATCATTCTCAGCCTTTTCTCTATCCATGTGTAGCAACATGAATAACATGAATTGCCATGGTTATTAGACATGCGATGATAAAGTAACACTGCATTAAAGATACAATCACAAATACGCTTTTCTCACACAAGACATAAATATAATGTTTACAAAAATTCAAATAAACCTTGTTTATTAGCTAATATGAAAATTATAATTTTTAATATTTTAATGCGGAGAACAAATTTTTTTAGTTTGTTTAATCTTTTAAGTTACATAGATGAGTAACTATAAACTTCAAAACTACGCATTTTGGGGCAGGACATTTTGATAAAGAATTTCAAACGTGCCTATTTATTCGTAAATTGCTATGAAAAATTAATAAAGCTGGGAGCTGTATCTTGACTTACGAATCAGTTTCTCACAGGAGAGAGAAAGATTGGGCACAGCGCCACGTTGCGAACAGTGCCGGCCAAATGTGACCATTATGTGCAAAACGCACTTGGTAGTAGCCACACAGTTAAGTTACAGCAGTTTACAGTGCGTTTGAAACTATGGCCGCACCTGTAGCATTGTAAAAGAACAATGTCCGTGAAGTTGCAGCGAGGAAAAAAAAATGGTTACAGGAACCAAATTTCTTTACCCATAACTCATCTAGTCTGTTTATATAGGGACAGCAATCAGACTGGCTGTTAACGTAGAAAGTAATTGCAACAGAACAATATGACGTGGTCTTGTTTGTGATTGCATCTACAACTATAAGTATTTTCCCTGTGGGATATCAACTTATTGCTGCTACAGAGCAGATAGTTCCTTCAACGGAACAACATCAGCAATATTTTGATTGTTCCTGACAAGAAAACAGAACTGTAATAAACTAACGTAGCAGTCTGTTGCTAGTAGAGAAGTTTTGTTTCCGCTACAATGAAAGCAGATTGCCGAACTGTTCTGTTACCACTTCGCTGCTGAATTTTTCAGTGTTGTTGTCATCCCTGAGACATTGCCTCCCACTCGCCTGTAATGATTTTTTTTTTCATAGTCTTCATGTCCTGTTTCGGCAAGCTAGCTTAATAGAAAAATACATATGTGTTGTAAACGAAGTATGACTATGTTGTTATTCATGAAAGTGAACAATTAAAACGTTTAAAGGTCTTGGCATGTAACGTTATAAACTCCACCAAGAACGTCACATATTCCAGCTGCCCTAGGCGTTCATAATGTTCCAGCATTTGAAAGACTCAAATGTTATGTGTTGGCTTTACACGAAATATAAGAGAAGCTGCTAGGGTTCAATGCTGTGTGCACATGTCTGATGGTTGAGTGTCATTATCTGTCATCTATGTGAAGAAGTATTTCCAGAATTTCACTGGGCCGAGTTTAGATATATTATCCTAAGATTCGCATGCAAACGTAAAAAGTTTTCTCACAATCAATAATTCATAAGGTTATTTAGCATAAATAATGCAAATCACTAACAAATTTATTGTTGTAAGCCATGGTTTATATGTATAAATATAAACGAAATAAATACATATTCATGTTCAGTGAGAGTAAATTTCAGCTAGCTAAATAACGAAAATTTTGCTCTCCATCCATCCAAATTTTAGCATATGAATATTGACGCTCCCCGCGTCCATGTATTTTGGCCGCCAGAACACACGCGCGAGCGAAGCCTGCCGGCGGTCAACACCAATAAATATTAAGGGTGGCGGACGTGTCCAAGAAAGGATCCCGCGCCTCACAGCTGCAAAGACGGGCAACCCAAGTTTTCTGCAATGGGAGACGGCATCCGGAGGCAACGGAAGCCACCAGGGCACGAACACAGCTACACTGGGCAGCTGCCCCAAGATACGCCGAGGTCCCACGACCCCGGGCTTCGCCGCAATAAACCAAGAAAAGCTTTTAGCGGGTGTACGAGAAGAATAGCAGCATATCCGGGGACAAGGGATGGACCAGTGTGGGCACTGATCCAAAGACCACCCGCCAAGTAAGCACGTGCAGAACGAGACAATGAAACGGCCATACCAGAACCGAAGGTCCATGATGGGCAGCCCGAGCCCCAGACACGTGTTTTTTTTATTACTCAGGGAGACGCCACGAGATTCCCGGACCACGTGCAGACGAGGCAGTTTGAATATGGCGAGGGAGGCTACAAAACGAGAGGAGTCCGAGGAAACAAGGCAGTCAGCGGACGGGCGTCGACGAGCGCGGAGCGGGTCGCCAACGACGGGCAGCCGACGAGAGTCCGAAGACGCGGAGCGATTCCGGAAGAGCCAGCCGACATCAGACGCAGAGGCCTGCCAGTTCCAGTTCACCAGATCTCAACTGCAGGACCAGCTACCAGCACAACAGGACAGATAAGTACAGTCATCCAGCGTGTGTGAAGGACCCTGAGTAGTGTTCCGCGAGTGCTACGAATATCTAGAATCACCCAGCAAGTACGAAGCAGATTATCCCCCCCCCCCACGACGCGAACTATACGTAATCTACGTACAGGAACGGGAGGGAGTTGTCTCGAGAACTTGTGTGGCACTTAACTTGTTTTAAAGCAATAATAAAACTATAGATTTTTCTTGAACTCTTAATCATTGCAGTGTATTGATTTATTAGGAAATTGGACCTTTAGAGAACAGTGTCAATCACCTTCCTCCAAAACCATAGATCTGGGAGTTCTCAATATGTGTGTGGACAAAAATCTGTACGCAATTTTCTGATACGCAGTTTATTTTACATGCTCGGTATAACGGAATTATTTTCTGAGTTTGTGTTTTTATATGCCAATATACGAATAAAAATAAACATTTAGTTGGAAGTAACAACACCTGCGCAAGATAAATAGTTGGTTGGACATGAATAATTAATTCACTATCAGATATGACCGATTTGGAAAATTACTCTCTTTTACTTCGTTTAAAATACTTATCACCATTAATCAGATATGAAAATGACAGTTAGGATAAAAGTGTGTGTCGGTGAATCCATTAGGCTTTGTTAGACTTGTGTGTGTTATTTTACCGTTTTCTTTGAGTTATCATTTAACGCATCTCAACACCCTACCTATTCAGCAGTAATAGTTATAATATGATTACTCCTGGTGTCACGAACAGCGGTAATGGGGAATTTAAAATATGGGTGTAAAATTGGGTCCTAATATAAAATTTTGACAATGAAAGTACATCTTATTATCCGTGATATACTGAACCAATATTTTCGGTATTTTGTTACATTAGTAAACGAAATAAACAGAAATTATTATGTAAATGATAACCAAATGTCCCAATCTCAAGCCTCAGAACGCTACAAACTGCTATACCAAGTCAGCGGCCACATTTGTCGTCGGCACAGTGTATGCCGAAACGAAAATATGTAATTTTAATCCGATTTCAAACAATGCGTTTTTATTTATTAGTGCACCTGTGTGTAAAAATACATGCTTAACACGTTTTGCGAATTATAATTTATAAATTTGTAATATCGGTGTCATTATTAAAAAATGTATGACTCGATTTCTAAATTCCGTTTTAAATTAAACGGTGAAATAATACATATATTACGGCTGAACCATATTAAATTCTCACTATTTTTATTCCTGCGCCCATATTGGTTTATTATTAAATTGATATTACTTAATTTAAAATGTGAACGTCATCTGGTTTGATAAAAATATTTCTGTCTCAAAAATCTATTTCCAACCAAAATATATCTCCAAGTAAAAAAATTTAGACGTGCAGAAGGACTGACGGACGACGGACTTCTGTGAATCGCTTTCTACTCAGGGACGAAAATACAGACGGATGACTGACTGACAAATGCGACTTACTATTGTGAGTCCACCTTCACAGATCAGGGCTGATCCGGGGATATTTCCCCCTCCAAGACACCTTGCGATGCTGGTAGTGCTCGCCTCATCACTCGCTCTCTCACACCCCCCGGTCCACAACACCAATCATCCAAAACCAGACTATTGTTTGCAGCCTCCTGGGCCACATTAGCACCACTACTCTCCCGCACAATATCATCTCAGAACGAGAACAGAAGTACCTTCCCTCACAGGAGCGTATTTCCCACAATATCTCCTTAGCCCTGTCTATCCGAACGCCACTCCCCATCGCACAACAAATTCCACACACGTGTACGGAAAACGTTTATGTGCCGAATATTTCTTGAGAGGAAATGAAATCTCAAATTCGTCCGGAAAGTAAGAGTCCCAGCACACACATGAATCAACTTTAGAAGTGCCTTACGCGTGGTCTCCATAACACTGCGAAGTGTAGTCTTAGCGAAGTCTCCTTATCCGCCGCCTCCGGCTGTCTCCTCGTGGCCGTCGTGAGTCAAGTCTATGTCATCTCTGTTTACCCGGTTTTTTTCTCTACCTACTCTTATTCTAAGTGTTAAGGGAGGTCAGTCACGGGCATCTTGTATTTTTAGAATTTTTTGCAAAATATTTGCATTATAGATTTTGTATTGAACTTTCCGGAACAACATGACATTAGACATTCCTTTGTAAAGTTTCTAAAATTGGCATTGCTTGATTGCAGTAGTTTGTTTAACGGCTATATTCGCCCGCAAGGAAAAATCACGTACTTCTTCCCAGCTGTTACTATTTAAAAATCAACAAAGACAGTGAAAACCTAACAACTTGATAAAGCTTGAGATGATATTTTTTCTGTGTCGTACAAAACATTTTCGTTAATCCGACTTAAATGTGTGTTATTGGCGAAAAATGGATAAATCTAAGATGGTGAGGACTGATCATCCTTAACTGTACGTCCGAGGTAGGGGCGGGGGCTAATTTTGTCTCAGGGCTAGGCCCCATACGCCTACAGGAGAGAAAACCCATGCAAGGAGGCATGCATCACGGCAGATAGGGATTGGGTAGCCATGGCTACGTCCCTAGGTGTACCTACGGTTAACTGCTTGGAGCAAAATTTACATTTAGGTACTGATAAGCAATGCATTTAACCCTTAAAGGTCTAAGCTCTCTAAAAGTGTCACCGCGGTTATTAGTTTTCTCACACTTCTTGCACTTACATGGTACGCAAATATGACCCAACACACACTTATGTTCATGCCGTCTTGCACTAAAGTCGTAGGCGAAGGTCTTTTCACGGAAGTGACACATGCCATCTGAATGGTTCAGTCGAAGACACTGATCCTGCTAGCGATTCGAACGCCTCATCAAAGGAAATTCAAACGGAATAATATCACAAATACACCCAATGGGTCTTGGTCGGGTACACAGACAACTGTTTGCCAACCTCGAGAAGACACAAAATATTTGGCCACGAATACTTGACTCTCCACACCTCGCACACATTATCAGTAGAAGGGAGATGTTAATCGTCCATTCATGTCTTTCATCCCACTTAGCAGTGCAATAATAAGCTGACAGCACATCACAACCACAAAACCAATGCTTCACCGGAGATAGTATAAGCAGAGATGCTAACGTATTCGTCGACAGTGCGGTTGTAACCAAAACTGATAGTGCTGCCTGTTATGTATGTATTTTGGGTGCCATAGGTCCCAAGCCATAAACAATATACGACACTCTTGAAGGCTTCTCAGACGAAGAAGTTGATGGTGAGAACTCGACCAGCGATAACCTCTCCCTTCTAATGTACCAGGCTGAAGACTCGCGGTCTCAGATAACTAGGATAATCGATTCAACATTTTCCGCATCCGCCCATGAACTGACAATCCCTTAAGGTTTTATACCACTTCCTTCCCAAAGCCCTTTTCACAAATTTGGAAATTGATTTCATAATAGACATTGAGAACACCTGTACTTGAGTATCCTGTCGAATCATTTCATGGCTTCAANGCAGACTCGCGGTCTCAGATAACTAGGATAATCGATTCAACATTTTCCGCATCCGCCCATGAACTGACAATCCCTCAAGGTTTTATACCACTTCCTTCCCAAAGCCCTTTTCACAATTTTGGAAATTGATTTCATAATAGACATTGAGAACACCTGTACTTGAGTATCCTGTCGAATCATTTCATGGCTTCAACACGAAACAGACATTCCCAGAAAGGTCTATGCGACATACTGCAGATTTCAAACTGAGTCTGTTTTACATACATGCACATACGAACTGTAAAGAGATTGTGTATAAAAATGTTATCTTTCAAATAAACTTATTGTTTAAAGCTAAAGACATATACGAAAAAAAAGATCAACCACGTTTTATACACTATTTATCGTACACACTATAGGACATGTTAAAATGACAAATTAAACAATCACAGTTCACATTTGTTATTTTTCTCAATACGAAATATGTTGATCTTGTGCAAACAGATACCAAAGCTAGTATTAAAATGAACATGCAGACATCTAACTACGATACTAGGTTATATCACAAAAGGCAATGAAATTCAGGTACAGCCATAAGCAGCGGCGCTCTGTGTAGGACCACACAAGTCGTTCAGTCACTGGAACGACATTTGACACAAGCGATCGCTGTTGTCCTTGTATGACTTCATTGCACAGTCTTTGCACTGTAGACCAGGTTCGTATTTTATCTTCGGCTCGGCGATTTCTGTATTTGCAGCATCCAGCTCAACAAAAGCAAGGCCGACAAAGACAGGACTGCCAACTACAGTTCCTCAACAGCAGGATCGACTACGACAGGATTGCAGACAGCCTCCCCAGAAAGACACATTACTGGGTAGTGGTGACGTCAGCGACAGGCCACTGGCTCGAAACCAGATTAGGTGACAAATCCATAATAATGTGTAATGCCATTTATCTTCATTAATGTTCTGCTTAGTAGTCACATAAATCTGACCTCGAAGAGGAATACAGGTAGTACAAGATTAGAACACAGTGTCAGATTGAGCACGACAGTAAAAGCTGGGTGTTTATTAAACATTAAAAATTATACTGCAAACAATTGAACTACATGCACTGCTGAATGTTTACAGTGTAAGCTCTAAGTGAAATATACTTATGTTAGATCATAATAATAAAGGGATATTAAAATCAAATTTTTTTATTAAAAGCATAATTTTAGTGTATCGACCTTCTTCATGTAGTCCTAGGCTGAGTTTATGCGGCGGTTACAGACTGTTAGGCCTACCCATCTCCAGAGGTATTCTCGATGCGATACTCCGATGACAAGAGATGCCACTTATAGCGTTACATGTCCTATATCGGGTGTTTTGTGCAAGAATATGTCCCGCTTACTGGCCAGAGGATGGGACTTCTGCTCTTGCTTCTCGAAGCATGTGTCGGTAATCATTGCTTCTGTCTTTGTTTTGGATTTTAATATTTGAAGGAGTAAATAGTCAGGATGTTCGCCTAAGGCCTGATCACAGTTCAGAAGAGCATGCTACCCATTTGGATACGCTTCGAAGTTCGTCATATATTAACTTTTCTCTGAAATGCACTATTTTGGATAATTGCGTATTCACTGTAGGTAACGGCATTACCTCCCTCCTCGTTACTGTAACAGCTCCCATGTTTTCATAGTAGTGCTTCTGTTCATTCGAAGCAGAGCCATATTCTTGAATAACCCTGCTGGTAATTATTATTGGATCACTAAGCACCTAATGCAGGCATCATAAATGGCAGGAAACCATTTATCGACATTTTCCTCTTTCTGAACTGTTTTCTTTCATCGCATTTAATTTAATTGATGTATTATCCTTCTCTTAGCACTCATATTTACCTTATCTCTAACTTGACCTTTGCAATGTTGGGAACAACTCAGATGGCTGTTTCTCCGAGTCCGGAATTTAGCGAGTTGTGTAACTCATACTTTGCGAATATCTTGTTCATTAAAAACCTTATTTCCAGAGCCTTGGTCAGAGGTATGCAGTGTTGTGTTCCCTGTATGCCTCGTACAGTGGATTAATACCAAGTGTCTGACACTAGCCTTTTGCTTAGCTTTGATACTGATTCGCAAAACCAGTTTCTGGATATTTGCAGAGTGTATGGTAGATTATTTTAGTAGAACGTTGATCTGCATGTTTATTCCTGAATTAACCTTCCCAAGAAATCAATATAAACAGTACTACCATTTTCAAAATATGCCTACTTTATTAATTTTGGTGTAAATATAATGGATATTGTGAAACAGGTCATATGTCAACCTGTGCATCATAATGATGAAGATGCAAAGTCTTTCCGTTACTGGCACCGTAGCGAATTGTTGCCTGATACTGTGGTACGTAATCCTAGGACCATCCATTAGAAAAGAGNTTCCGTTACTGGCACCGTAGCGAATTGTTGCCTGATACTGTGGTACGTAATCCTAGGACCATCCATTAGAAAAGAGACTAGTATGCTACTGAGTTTTTTGGAGGAACCAACTGGTCTTCAGTTAGAGAACAAGTAACATTACTCAAAATCGATCCAACAGCAAAATCACTAGCAGCTGGCACATACTCTGCATGTCATAGATGACTGAGGATAGTCTGTGATTTGATAATGACAAGATCGAGCTGCTGGAGTGCTGCATTGTCTAACTCTGGGTTCTTCTTCGCCAATATCACCTGTTAGGAACAAAACTGCATAGGGGAGAATTTTAGCATGGGTGGTATGCTGATGAGGATTATGCATACCTGAGCCAGGCATTTTCAAATATACCTAAACTTCATGAAAATGCGAGTATGTGTTGTTTCGCATGGACATAATGAATTTGCGATACATTTACAACAACCATTTGGCCTTTGAGTTAAATTATGCATGTTTTTTTGTACTGTACAACANATGAATTTGCGATACATTTACAACAACCATTTGGCCTTTGAGTTAAATTATGCATGTTTTTTTGTACTGTACAACATATAGAGCATATCAGTGACTGTAAAACCTTGGCCTTGAATAATGGAAGGTTTAATAGGGAGTTATAGCAGTTCAAATTGACTACGATCCATTGCAACGTTTTCAATTTCCTAGAGGTTTTCAGCCTGGGAACTTTGCCGATGATGTAACGTATGCTCTCATCACCAATATTCGCAACGATATGTTACTTTTAGTTAAAAAAGCATGAGACCGTGAAAAAGTAAGTGTTGGATGACCAAATGTTCATCTACCAGTGTGTGGAGGTTGTAGAGTTTCAACTACATTATATATTTAGTGTTTAGACAAGAAGAACTCGAATTGTTTTAAAGTAAAATTAATTTTTAACTGATCATGCATGTTCCCCGATTAGCTAAAAAAAATGGACACAAAACATAGCAATAAATATTTGGGTGTATAACTAAATCAGCTGAAAAAGTTATAAAACGAAATTTTAGTATTTCATGTACGAACATGAGCGACGATTGTTTATTCCATTCAGTGAATGATAAAAGACTTAACTAAATTGGCGAGTTACCTTCAACAACCTATCGAATCGTGCGAAATATTAGCCGACTGTAATCAGCAAGCTGGCTTCTAAGATTCGATGGNGACCTTCAACAACCTATCGAATCGTGCGAAATATTAGCCGACTGTAATCAGCAAGCTGGCTTCTAAGATTCGATGGTAGGAGATATTCAAACTGGTTACCAGCCATCTCAATGACCTGACCTACCATTATCATGAGGAAAATGCGTCTACTTAGCCAGACATCTAATACGGAATCAATTGTGACCTCGAATGTAAATGTAATAATATTTCATAACTCAGGCAACTTGAAGAAGGGTTTGCTTTCGATGACAGTGTGATACTTATTGATTTTCTGGAAACGTGCGCACATAACTGAGTGCGCGAGCTACAATCCGACTTGGATATTCTGTTGGGTCACTACATAGTTATTTGATACGGCCGAAACAACCAGAAAATGTAAGGTTTGCGACACCTAGACGATAAATGGCCTCCTGAAAAAAGATGTACCATTTTCCAGCGAAATAAAATTCAGCTCGGCAAAAGGCAGGTGAGAATTATTCAGACTATTACTAATTTCGTCAGTGTATAAATTCTGGATACTACACGAACTCAGACTTGCACAACTATAAAATTGTGTGGTCTGCCACCTCCATTATGCTAAGTAAAATGCAGTTAATCGATTTAAGAAAGCAACACAGGCAACATTTGCCTTTATCGCCAGACTACTTTCTCGATTACGCGAATCGTTTGGTTAGTATTGCTGCAAAATCTGAAGAGAAAACTGAAGATCGATTATATCTTTTGGGATTATTCGAACGAGCCTGCTGATAACCTAAATCTACGGATTTATTCGCAAATTGTGAGCAACAAATCGTACATCAACAAAATAATTCCGATAATGCAGTAACCTAGTAAAGCAGACTACGTAAAGTGTTGGGGGAAACATGCAGTTTCGGGGGAATAGCACTCGTTGGCGACGTAGAATTTTCAATTATTGATAATATCATGAATGGGGTCAATAATACTTCCCAATCTGATTTGATCGAAATGCATGACTTTGCTTGTGCGAGTATAGGTAGTAGCTAAATTTCGACCATAATCGACACATATTTCATGTATGAACAGGCCACCCTCTTCTAGAGCAAGATACATAAATATTTCACAAATGCCATAACAATTGATGCTTAGAGACCTGAAGAATTCACGAGTTCAATGACATGCAGGCTAAACTCTACAGTCTTAGTACAAATATGCCATTGGTTGTCTGCTGTCACAGTGGAAGGCAACAATTGTACACAGTTGTCCAGGAGGTGTCAAAACACCGTATGGACCAATGGCTNTCTGCTGTCACAGTGGAAGGCAACAATTGTACACAGTTGTCCAGGAGGTGTCAAAACACCGTATGGACCAATGGCTTAAGTTATATAAACACATGTGTTTTGAATTCTAGCTTGTCCCAAAATGAATCTGCGAATTCTTCAGGTCTCTATTGATGTCTTCTGCGTCAATCTGTGTAACGTTACCAACCAAAAAAAATTGTGTCACCTGTGTGTATTCTGGCCTGTTTTGACGTGACAACGTCTTAAATTAGGTTGCGGCTGGGAGTCACTTATGAAAAAGTGTAACGCTCGGTAACGTTACGATGAGTCACCGAGGAGGGGTAATCAAGGGAGGGAAATGAGGGGAGGAAACAGGAGGGGAGCCGAGCCGGCCAAGGAGAAAGCCACCTTGCATGGAAGCAATTCCAAAGACGAACGACGCGGTGGAGCTAGCGTCGCAGTTTTACAATTAATAAATGTAATTAGACGAACCACAAGGAAATTAATAACGCGCTTGATAAATAAAGACGCTCTCGCATTACTAAAAAAATATGTTTAATGAATATTCGTTGCAGTGACAGATATTTTTTTTTTGACGTGACAACGTCTTAAATTAGGTTGCGGCTGGGAGTCACTTATGAAAAAGTGTAACGCTCGGTAACGTTACGATGAGTCACCGAACGAGAGAGAGGCCCGCCGAATGCCTTGCGTCTCTCTCCCACTCAACTATGATCGGTCTGCCGCGCGCGCAGCACTACGTTGTCACGTAAAATCTTCGCCCGTAAAACCGACTTTACAGGCAACCATTTTTCTTCAAAAGAACAGCTGTATATGCTGGTATAACAAGCGCTTATGTAAATTATTTAAGGTAATCTTACCTTGCTCGCTTTTTAAACATTTATTTTGAAAATAAAAACAAATCTCTCGGCCAAAGGTTAGTCGATCCCATGTTTCCTCGACTTAGGTAAAATTAACTTCTTACTTGAGCAGCAGCCTGTGAACCAGTAGCTGAGGCGCGATTATTCAGAGGACTGTGGAATCTATCCTGCAGGTCACTGAAACAGTTTAAATACTCTGTTCTAATTAATTATGTCTACCCATGAGCTACGTTCGTCTTACGAGTACAAAACCTGTTAACATCTGCAGTTGGTTCCTTCGCACCCACACGATATGCGAACGCAGAATATCTCAGATCACATAAGCTTAAAATGGTCTACACATGCCGAAATCCACACGAACGCGTCAACAANTCTGCTGTCACAGTGGAAGGCAACAATTGTACACAGTTGTCCAGGAGGTGTCAAAACACCGTATGGACCAATGGCTAAAGTTATATAAACACATGTGTTTTGAATTCTAGCTTGTCCCAAAATGAATCTGCGAATTCTTCAGGTCTCTATTGATGTCTTCTGCGTCAATCTGTGTAACGTTACCAACCAAAAAAATTGTGTCACCTGTGTGTATTCTGGCCTGTTTTTCTTCAAAAGAACAGCTGTATATGCTGGTATAACAAGCGCTTATGTAAGTTATTTAAGGTAATCTTACCTTGCTCGCTTTTTAAACATTTATTTTGAAAATAAAAACAAATCTCTCGGCCAAAGGTTAGTCGATCCCATGTTTCCTCGACTTAGGTAAAATTAACTTCTTACTTGAGCAGCAGCCTGTGAACCAGTAGCTGAGGTGCGATTATTCAGAGGACTGTGGAATCTATCCTGCAGGTCACTGAAACAGTTTAAATACTCTGTTCTAATTAATTATGTCTACCCATGAGCTATGTTCGTCTTACGAGTACAAAACCTGTTAACATCTGCAGTTGGTTCCTTCGTACCCACACGATATGTNCAAAACCTGTTAACATCTGCAGTTGGTTCCTTCGCACCCACACGATATGCGAACGCAGAATATCTCAGATCACATAAGCTTAAAATGGTCTACACATGCCGAAATCCACACGAACGCGTCAACAAAATGTCCTGACGCCGTATGAATTTGGCAGAATGTTCTTAGCCAGAGAGTGCCAAGATTTTAACTCCCGTGGGCTGTCAGAATCTACACAGCATCTCCCACGACATGACGTAGCTAATCAGACACGACAAACTGTTTACAGATCGTCAAGCAGTCGATGAGTGGCCAAGTACGTGTGTAATGAAAATACAGCCACTTTAAGCCGTCGACAAACAATTTCATCGTAATAAAACTCGATTGAACCTATGAGACGGGCATATGTTGTCCCTTGCATATGTAGAAACTAATTGTATAATGTTGACGTGCTAACTATGGACGATATCGATACCCGCAGAAAGGCATCTAGGTGCATAGACACTGTTTTTTTTTTTTTAGTTTACGACATCAACTATTGCTTTAATTCTACCATATCGTTGTGTATATACACTAATATGTCCCGGATAAGATGTAAACAACTCGTGGCTGGACTTGAAAGTCATCGTGACGCGGATGGTCAACTATTGCCTTCCACTGCAGTGTTGAGCCTGATTTTACCCTAGACTAGGCGGCACAGATTTCCGTTTTTTTCCCTCGCATAACTGCTACTGACGAAGATTTCTCTAAGGCGTATCTAATGAACAACATNGTGACGCGGATGGTCAACTATTGCCTTCCACTGCAGTGTTGAGCCTGATTTTACCCTAGACTAGGCGGCACAGATTTACGTTTTTTTTCCCTCGCATAACTGCTACTGACGAAGATTTCTCAAAGGCGTATCTAATGAACAACAGTCAAAATGCAAAACTTTTTAAACGTACATGTATTTGAAGTTTAACTTGTACTCAGATTAATTCAGGGTACGTTTTTTTTTGTGGTAATATGTAGAGGGGTTAATTTCCCCTCCGCACACACTAGCTGTCGTGTGGCGCGAGAGAGTGCTACATCACAAGCTCCTAGCGACACAACAATGGCGCACGATGTGGTGGTCGTACGTAAACACGACCTCCAAACCACCACGCAGTGCATCTAACTGCCTGGCAGGGTTGCGGCTTAGCCGCCATGCAATCAGCCCCCCTCCCGCCATACATTCCCCTCCAGGGGGTAGTTCCAACCCTCCTGCCATGGGCATTATACCTGTCACACGGGCAAACACCGGCCCCATTCCTTCCGACAACAAAAGGGGGCGTGTTAGGGGTGGTCCCCTGATGCTACCGGTGGAAGAGGAGAGTGCGTCCAAGAACGTGCCAACAATTCCGCTGTCCCAACATGTATCCAGGGACTAAGATGCGTTGGTTACTGCACGCGGCACTTTGACGTCAGGGCGCCGTCCGAATATCCCTTGTCTCAAAATAACACCGAAAGTAATTTGGAGCTACAAATAGTTTTCAAAAATTAACCCCTAAATACTTATTTTCTTATACAAGAAATTTTTGATATATGATCACTAACAAACATTTTAAAGGTCCCTACACAGTTTATTTTGTATGTTAATTGCATAACGATTTTATAGGTGTAATTTCAATTATTTTCTTCCAGTGTATTTGGGTCATAAGAGAAACATTCGTCATCTATAATTTTAAGTGCTCTTCTGTAATATAAAAATATATATACATTTTTAACTTTAATTAATTAAAAACCTTTTTCTCTGACGAAAACAAAATTTGGAAAGAATATATATTTTACGTTGGTTTAATAATTCACTATGGTGACATTAAATATAGAACAGTTTTAATTAAAGGGATGCACATATTAATAATGGAAAATACGTGATGTTGTAAAAATACCGAAACTGTATATTAACTTAAAACATTTATATACAAATTATTTAACAGTCACGAAACCCTAATTTTCGCGAAAATAATTCCAAAAAGGCTATTTTCCAGCTGTCTGCCTAGACACCTGCTCATTACCTTTAATGAAAAGTAACTTTTTTTGTTTGACTGAGGCAATTAGTATATTGTTCCTCCAGCACTGAATTTCAGTAGGCAACTGGTACGCGTAGATTAAGAGTTATGAAATACAATTTATTCGGAAACTCGTCCCTAGTAACAGGAGAATTATGTTAAAAATATGTTTCCTCGTAGGTCATCTGAAAATTGATATTTCTTAACATCAACAGTAGTAACTTATGGATATATCTTCCTTTCTTTATTTGCAAAGTTCTGGCAGCAATTTGTGAAAGCTAATTATCCCGAATCGTAACTATGGACTGCCGGCATGTGGCACCGGGAACTTACTGAAATTGGTACTGAGATACGATTGCATCCACGCAGGCTGCCAGTTGTAGAATGTAGTTCTTTTTTTGTGCATCACGGACATCTGACCCTATCACATCGGAATTCTGACCTTAGAGGCAGTATGAAATACAGTACGTACAACGTGGGGTAACTCATTTGTCGAACCCCGAATTGTAACAAGTAATTTTACTACTATAACATTTCAAACACTCGGTTACATGTTTTTACATAACAACGTGATGTGAAGTCGGAAATCGCTGTACTCGTACCACATCTTGTGAATACGTATAGAAACAGCGAGAGGTAAAGTTTTTTCTCATATATTGATGTACTAGCTGTGCCCGCGGCTCCGCTCGCGTGGACCACATAATTATTGTTTAGGTTTTTTAAAAACAAATAATCAAAATAAAAATTAGCGGCGAACTCGCAAGAAATACACGTACATGCTCGAACGTGATCAGTTTGTTACTAACGACGCGAGCCGACTGAATTCCGACCGAGCACACACGACTCGTTATATATTCCCCTCCCCTCCACCCTCCTGACAAAACATCAAACCTGCCACCGCCATGGCTCTCCACGTCCGTGTAAGGTCAACCGACTCGCGAAACATTACTTTTTGACAAAACTTTTTATATATTTTAAGTATAGGCGAGAACTGGTTTAGACAGCGTATTGCAAGAGAACGCGCAGGTGGCAAACTTTTTTCCGACTTGATTCACTAGTATCATCACTGCTTATGCCTGATGTTACTTTACGTAACAAAATATATACTTAAACCTGGCCAGGGAACATAGCTATGAATTAAAAAAAACACGTAAATCGGATAAGTGGTTCTCGAGTGATAAGCGCACTAACAGACAGACAGAGAGACGTTGAGTTTTATATGTATAGAAGCTCTCGTACCTTCGCTCAGGAATGCGTAGGGAAGTAGCCAACTTTGTAGAGTAGGAATGTTAAACATTCCGATATATGCCACCTGATATGTAGTAATATTTCCGTAAAATTTTTAGGTCCATTAGAGTTTGGGAAGTTTGCTGGAAACGTTTCTTTCAGTGTGTGTACTTACATATTTGTGGAGGAACTTCGTTCGTCAACCATCGCCTGGAGATGAACATGCGAGAAGTCAAACCGAGGGACTCCATCACAGCTACTGGTTAAAAAAAACTTAGTTTTCAGATCATCGCGCAGCCAGTAAAAGAGCTATACTCTATTCGCCGTTTCTTCACACTTTTTGAACAAAACCTTTGAAGAAAAAAAAAACCTATGGTATGACGTGTGTAGTTGCTTCCTAAATATGTCACATATCACAAGCGTTTTATACCCACGAAAACATTAAGATACCTTATTTTTGGTAACATTGAGCTTTTACTTAAATACACTTTTTCGTTTGTAACTGGTATGAATAAGGACAGAAGGGGAAATAGGTGTGTTGGTAATGCCTATAAATAAATATTTCTTATGCTAAATATTATTACACCAAGTGCGCACAAATGCGGTGCTTTATTTAGCCTTCTGGTGTAATTTTTCAAGCTTGGTTTGAATGAGGCGTAGAAATATCCTGGGAGTAGAACTGCATCAGGGCTTCAGAAAAGTTAGAAGAAGCCCTGAATGGATTGAAGCATGGTTACATCGAAGAGTCCGCGCTGCGTCATTTCGCCTCTGTATAGTCGCCCTCTCCGTGTTTCCACTTCGTCCTGGCCGGCAATTTCGTCCCCTGGCCGATCATTATCGCGTATCGGGACAGCGCACCCGGGCGCGGCTATCGGGTGGCCCCCAGAGCGATGCTCTTTTACGGCCAATCAGGCGCCGGTTCGCTGTTATCCGTTCGCGCGCGCGGTCAGCGGGAGGCCCTGATCACGCGGTGATTGCATAGACAAGGCAAACATGTCGATTTTCGCGGAACCGTGGCTTACATCGTGGCTATAAGCTGGTTTTTTTAATTCCCCCTCGGTTATAGGAATGACTTAGTGGCCCCGGGCGTACCAAATTAAGGCACGATACGATCGGACAACTTCCTGGCTCTTCCGTTCCGATACCCCGCTGATAAAATCAGAAATTTAACCTGCAGCGTGCGGCAGTTTGAAGAGAAATTGTGGACTCGACTGCAGCTTGCAAGCGGAGTCTCGCAGAAGTCGTCCACTTTTCACGAACGTGCATCCACTTTTACTTCAGGGAAGGTAATTGTATAAGAAACTGTGTTACGTGCTTTGGCGAAGGTTGAGTAGATTATGGAAAATAAAAAAAATTACTATAGGTTGTTTATGATAATTTGACCACATTTAAAATTTACTTTTGAAAAACCTCACTGCCCCCACCTGCGTATATTTTAACGGGCAGACTACTGGCATGCGCAGAGTAAAATTTGCAACGACTGAGGGAGAGTTCTTTAAGGAAAATTATTTAGCAAACTTTTGTGAATACCGAAATGATTTATTTTGCTTCCTGTGTTTAATGCATATAAGCGTTAGTATAAGCAAATTTGTAAATATCTACTTTGCAAATAAATACACAGTTTCACTTGGTCGACGCGTGAACAATACACAATGTGCATCCAAGTAGATTTTAAGCAGGTTTTTTAAAAGTGCTTAGTTTACCGTGGACCGACTTTACGTTTGGAAATCCTCAAGCGATCGAGAAATACTTTTTCTTCCGTTTCTATTGCAATCATCATTGCCTCAAACATATCACTGTACAAAAATTCGCGCCACACTACAATCTACACTTCAAAGGTGTCGATACATGATTAATTATTTATTAATTATGCCTATTAAATTCTTATAAAAATTATTTTAAAAACTTTATACAATTTTTTTTTGTATTTTTCTATTTGGTTTAAAAATCCCTAATGCAATAGATATTTTTTTTACGCATATGCATAATACGTATTCTTAAAATTCCATAGCTACTGTCGATCCGTGTAAAAAAAAATATTACTAAAATTTTTTTGTATTTTTTAACGGGATATCGTTTTCGACTATTTACTTACTTAAAGAATTTCGCAAATTCAGTAACTCGTATATTAAAACTTTAAAGTCTTCAAATGCTTGATAGAAGACTTTAAAGATTTAATATACGAGTTACTGAACTAGCGAAAGTAGAAAGTAGAAGTGAATACGTGGTAAAATCTTAGCTCATCATAAAACTATTTCACAAATTTCCTGGTCCCCAAGCTAACTAGGTTTGAGTCCTTATGAATGATTCCGTCTCGTCCGAAGTTGGCGCATGCGTAGCACTTCTTGTTTTATGGCGTCGTTCTCCAAAGACAAATTAACTATATGAAGTTTCGTGGCACGCAAGAAGGCAGTTAAGAAGGGTTGGAGAGCAAGAGGCCACATGGAAGACTTGCCTTTGAAATTCTCATTACAATGCTGTCAGGCTTTGAAATTAACATAAGTATTCATAATTAACACGTAACTGACAAGTGAATTTCGAATCAAATACTCGTTCATTGAAATAAAGAAAGAACGGTGTTATTTTCATTTCCTATACTCGTCTATTATCTCGCTTGCACCGTTAAATATTCAGTAATACATGCCACACTGCCATTTGAAGTCAGATAAATACATAGGACAATATTCTGTACTTATAAAACTCAACAAGCGTTCCTCTCGCTGTGTACACGAGTGGTTATATGACTGAAAAGTTATTAATATAATAACTACTTAAGTAAACGACCTTCCATATGATGAAATGTCTATTCGGTGGTTAGTGTAATGTAAATAGACTGACCATCGATATAGTAAACAAACCGGCAAAAACCTTTAAGAAAACGTATTTTTTTATTTTTTTTCTAACGTTACACTGCTTGGAAGGCGCTACATCTTTAGAAAAAAGTTAGCGCAACATTAAGGAAGTGTACGGATAAAAGAATAATCTAGAAATCTTCATAAAACTACGGACTATTAATTTTTTTGGATAAAGAATTGACCGGATATTTCACAAAACGTTCCGTTAATTTACAAAAACTTTAAAAAAAATTATACTATTTTATGTATATTTGCCGTTTATAAAGGGTTAATTGGAAAAATAATATGTGATGTGTCGTGACTTTTGAGTGGTGACGAGTGATGCTTCTTTTTTTTACTTACTTAACTGCATATTTGTCTGCTGCACCCTAGTGATTAAAATAACCAGTTGAAGCTCTTTGGAATTGGGAGTACCAAATTTATAATATTATTGTGTATTAGGAAGGAATTCACCAAATTATACTTAATAATATTTATGTAATTATCAAAATAATGTTATAGATATTGTTATGTACGTACTATTTATATGATATGAGAGACGCTTTGTTTTAAGTTGTTTTGGGTTAGCGTCCGCTTGGGGCGCTGTACTGAGTTGGGAGTTGTGCGCCTTTGTGTTTGTTCGGGGACTTGCCAGCGAGCTATGAAGTTGGGCGGTGTGCAAGGAGCAGGCTTGACGTGTTGTTACCGCTCGGTTAGACAAAGGCACAGAATAGTTGGCCTGGTCAAAGCGGTCATATAAATTTGACTTTGGATTGATTGTGCATATCATATACTACAGAGTACATATGTGGGCTGTATTGTAAAATTCACGAGCCACGCGACGAGAGAATATAAATGCGATCGCAGGGCAATTTAAAAATCGTGAACTGTTTTGTCCTTCGTTTTGATAGATGCGAACTGTCCTTCTATACTGTTTAGATTTTTGTCATGGAGAACAAGATTTCATCGCACATCAGGGCTCTGGTTGCCTCGTTGCTGAACATCGCCACGCCTCATTTGTCGACGAACGCTTGCCAGCTGCCGGCGAGTTAGGCTGTCCATAAAGGCACAGCATTCTCCGTCGTTGTATGACTACAGGCATCTGCATTTAAGGGGTAAAAAAGTGTGTCTTGCCATAAGTACCAAAGGAAACAAGGTACTGTACTGCATTTTGAACTTATGGTGAGGTATGTCGAAGCTATCGCCTTTTGTGTGCTCAACAAGTAACTGCTCTTAACCGACATGTAATTGTTCTTAACCTGCCATCGCTTGCTGCAAATTGGGAAGGAGTCTAATGTGATCACTCCACAACGTTGTCAGTAGAGGGAAAATGAGGGTTCGGGGACAATATTACAGAAAAAGAGTATCCAGACAATCTTTTATAGACAGTTATAGCAGTTTTTACCATTTTTTATATAGCGACCTGTGGACCGATTTTATATGATTACTAGCTGACCCGGCAAACGTTGTTTTGCTGTGTCACTGGGAGACACCTGGTGGGAATAAATTGTAACCTAGATCGATAAATGATCGATGATAATTGATCAGTTATCGACCTAGGGTAAAATTTATTAAATTACTAATATCGCTATAAAAAAATAAGGGTTGGTGGTAGAAGGGTGAAAATTTAGGAGGGTATGTATTTTTTGATGCCACATCATAAAAAAATAAAAAATAAAAATTTTGTTCAAACAATAAAAAAAAATTGTTTGGGGGTGGCCACCCTTATTACTTAGGGGTGTAAAAAATAGATATAAATCTATTCTCAGACCTACCTAGTATACACAAAAAATTTCATAAAAATCGGTCTAGGCGTTTCGGAGGAGTTCAGTGACTAACACTGTGACGGGAGAATTTCGCTATAAAAACATGAGTTGGTGGTAGAAGGGTGAAAATTTAGGAGGGTATGTATTTTTTGATGCCACATCATAAAAAAATAAAAAATAAAAATTTTGTTCAAACAATAAAAAAAAAATTTTGGGGGTCGCCACTTTTATTACTTAGGGGTGTAAGAAATAGATATAAATATATTCTCAGACCTACCGAATATACATAAAAAATTTCATAAAAATCGGTCTAGCTGTTTCGGAGGAGTTCAGTAACTAACACTGTGACGGGAGAATTTTATATATTAGACTAGCTGACCCGGCAAACGTTGTTTTGCCATAAAAAGTATTTCTAGTGATTATAGTATTAGAAAAAAATAACTATAACTTATTGTAAGTGTGTGAGGATGTGGTATATAAGTGGAAGAGGACGGAATATAAAATTAATAAAACACCAAACATTTATAATTTTAATTCATAAAAATTTATTGAAAAATATATATAACACCTGGTGGGAATAAACTGTAACCTCGATCGATAAATGATCGATGATAATTGATCAGTTATCGACCTAGGGTAAAATTTATTAAATTACTAATATCGCTATAAAAATAAGGATTGGTGGTAGAAGGGTGAAAATTTAGGAGGGTATGTATTTTTTGATGCCACATCATAAAAAAATNATTACTAATATCGCTATAAAAAAATAAGGGTTGGTGGTAGAAGGGTGAACATTTAGGAGGGTATGTATTTTTTGATACCACATTATAAAAAAATAAAAAATAAAAATTTTGTTCAAACAATAAAAAAAAATTGTTTGGGGGTGGCCACCCTTATTACTAAGGGGTGTAAAAAATATATATAAATCTGTTCTCAGACCTACCGAGTGTACATAAAAAATTTCATTTTTTAGCCAGGTCGGCAAAGCCTCCTCAAGTCACTGATACACTGTGACGGGAGAATTTTATATATTAGATGTTGTTGTTTGCACTTCATGTAATGCAAATATTAACCTGCATAAATGTAGAAGTAATTTGTTGGCCGAGAAAATATTTATATCATTTCGTTATTTTTTTTTTTACTAAACTGTTGTATTGGTATGACACTTTAAAAGAAAGTACNGAAAATATTTATATCATTTCGTTATTTTTTTTTTTACTAAACTGTTGTATTGGTATGACACTTTAAAAGAAAGTACATACATATAATTTATTTAATTGATGCCTTTTTGATAATATGTACAAAACAGTCAATAATAATATTCTTTTGTTTGCACAGATCTCAGGAGAGAAATTGCGGAATAATTCGAATAATATCCACAAGTTTGCACACCTGCAGAAATCCAAGTATACTTACAGGTTTTAAATGGGGCCAGGCAGTAATTTAAAAAAAGGTGGTCATATAAATACTTTTATAAGTTTGGCATATGTATTTAACAATTTAATAATTTCTATTAAAAAGTATAAAATAAGTAAAATACCTAATTTATGAAAATAAGGTTTTTATGCCATATCTCTGAAACCAATCAACTGATTTCAGAAAAGTAGCTTTATGGTAGGCCATGTATACTTATGAGTTTTAGTGGCTTAGAGATGTATTTTCAAAATAATGGCAGAGTTAACATTTCAGGTTAAAGAACCATATTAGTCAAAACATTAGACTGATTACATCCAAAGTTGATGCTCCGAATCCTACCTCCGTGATTCAATTCATTACCAGCTAGCTTAATTTTACGAGCTTTCTGAATTCAAATCTCTGAAAAGTCACTGGTGTATTAAAATTGTCTTCCCACGGTTTCATATATTTATGGTTTTTTCTCTGATGATATTGCTGCCAATGAGACGTCAATGCCTACCTACCTTCTAAGCTCTCAAGAACTTAACTTAAATTTAACTGCACCAATGTAGAGGAAAGTAGGCTGATTAGTTATCAGTAACTTCTTGTTCTTGTTTGTGAAGACCAGGCAACAAAAACCATCCCCTTATTTTTCGATGGTATCGCACACGCACAAAGAAAAAAACTCTCTCAGAAAATATTTTTTTTTATAGAGAATGTTACATGGTCACGGAAACAGCGTTAACATTTTCATTCCAGTTTACAAAAACGTAAAAATAAAACAGCGTGATTTCATTTATTCTCGCAGTAATACCAATCGAATAACATCGACGACAGTTGTGAAACTATACGATTGCTTAATAGGCGAGGGGTTGTCCAATCTGTTAAATTTGTTTCTTGTAACTGCCTGCCCGTATTTCGTGTTACCATGGATAATGTTCACGAGCGCTGGCAGTGAAAGATAGTTTTATCAAATTGCAGCATGCTGGACTTTTTCAGTAGCGAAACCTTAACCCACTGTGTCCTACATTCATGTAACGTGCGCTTGTTGTGAAAGAAGACAATATTTGATCACTGCAAACAACGAGGTACAGTAACCAGTGGACTTCCTTCTCGGTAACTTAAACCTAAGTCATGCTGCTAATACAGCTTATGAGTGATTCATATTTTTATCAACGAACACATAGCCCACACTACATTTTCTGTGATGATGAAACTAGGACTGTGTCGTCAAAAAAATTCTTACTTGCAGCATCGGAAGCCATGAAGGATATTTGCAATAACATGATACGTTAACTTAATTTAGAGGAAGAATATGTATTTTTTAGTATATCGGTTCTCATTAAAGTCTCGCAGCTGGGTTGTTCACGCTCGTCTTCTTCACCAGCTTCTTCGGGGAAGGAAGATCTCCGAAGACTTGCCATTTTCTCGCTGGCGAATCGTCTGTGGCGAGATTCGGACATCACTGGAAGCCGTCCAATGGTAATATCGTCACAAAGACCGCTTACACCCCTCCGCACTACCCCTCGTGCAAGCGCCTCTCCAACTTTCTCTTCCTACCCCCCTGTCATTATTTATCTTTCCCCCCACCACCCCCACCACCGTCGCGCAGTCGCGCGGTCCCGGATGGAGGCTGTTAATGTTCCAGATAAATCACTGGACCCCGCTGGAGGTTGCGTCAATACCCTCCGATATTAGAACGGAAGCTTGGGAGCGTGGACCCAGTGGAATGGGTTTTTGCGGAGAGGGGGAGGGGAATCGCGTGGACCGTAAACACAAAAGTTTGCGACCAACAGCAACCCGGGTTAACAAGAACTGAATACTAAATTCTTCGGGTAATTGCCTCCTACTAAATTTATGTGCCTAGGTACGCTACGGTTCCAAGACGAGCGAAAAAAATGCGGACACTCGTTGGAACTGTAGTTGGGCTGGAAATATAAAGTTTACTTACTTACGGCCAAACATGCTAACTGAGAATTAAAAAAAAACACNAACTGTAGTTGGGCTGGAAATATAAAGTTTACTTACTTACGGCCAAACATGCTAACTGAGAATTAAAAAAAAACACTAAAAAAAAAGTCCAGCTTTGCTTTGCAACTTTTCTAACCCCTACGGTAATACGAAAACTCGGAAACTACCGTATGACACTAATGTGGAATTAAGATAAATGAAAACATATTTTTTAAGGCTTCTTCTAGAATAAACCATATCACAACTGTGGAATATTAAGAGTTACTAAGAACATGACAATGATGGAGTTATGCTTAATGGTCGTGTAAAGACAAAATGTGGCAATACTTTGAGGATATCTGCCAAATTGTAAAAAATATTATAGCTCATGTAAATATCGGCAAACACCAGTTGACCCCACGAACGTAAAATATGCAATGCCATAGCATTATGAATATTTTTGCAATACTGACTAATGCTGTAGAATATTTCACTCATAACACCGTTGTTGATACGCAAGTTTTTATAGCATTCTTTAACTGTTTGACAGGTAATTGAAAATCTATTTGTTATTCTTGCAAGAAGTGCATTCTTAGGTAGGTTTACTTTCATATAAAAGGTGCAAGAATTTCATGATACGCATGCAACACATAAAATATAAATATTCTAGGGTGGTTACGAATATTTTAAGGACTGATTTCATAATTCTTACTTAAGATTGTTAATTATTTTTTTGTTTTCCAAATTATAATAAAACTAATAAACTTCATCATCTCCTGAAATTAACGCATGATAAACGGGATTGTCACGGAAAAGTTGACAATCATTTTGTTATAACAACCCAACCGTTGGGCAGGCGACTGTTCTTTACCAAAATTATGATACTTTGANTTATGTAGAATGAAAGAGGTATACCTACTCTACATTTACGCATGATAAACGGGATTGTCACGGAAAAGTTGACAATCATTTTGTTATAACAACCCAACCGTTGGGCAGGCGACTGTTCTTTACCAAAATTATGATACTTTGATGTTGAGTAGCTTCGCGCATTACCAATGAATTCGGCTAGCCATTGCTGCCGATGTCCCCGCAAGCAGTATCGCTTGCTACAGCCGACGAAATGCGGCTGCAAGCGAGGTAACTTATACATTTTGACTTTCACACGTCAAAACAGTATTTCAAGGCAATTATTATTGTGCTAAGAATCTCGCCTGTTTCTTTGATTCTATAATCCCTCTATTATTGCTTCTTTTAAGTCTGTTTACATAAACAAATATAAAATTATATTTTTCGTCTATTTCAAGCTTTGCGGGAAAATGGCAGATCCATTATGCGGTGCTGAGAGAGTCATTTTAAATACGCTCATGTTTGTGAAAAATTAAACACCATGAANATGGCAGATCCATTATGCGGTGCTGAGAGAGTCATTTTAAATACGCTCATGTTTGTGAAAAATTAAACACCATGAAAGAAACATACAAATTAAACGAAACTCACAGTAAATTGAAAGCGCGGCGTGAATGCCTAAATGCAGTAGCATCCTCTTAACTGACGTACTAAAGCGCGTATAAATTTNATGGCAGATCCATTATGCGGTGCTGAGAGAGTCATTTTAAATACGCTCATGTTTGTGAAAAATTAAACACCATGAAGGAAACATACAAATTAAACGAAACTAACAGCAAATTGAAAGCGCGGCGTGAATGCCTAAATGCAGTAGCATCCTCTTAACTGACGTACTAAAGCGCGTATAAATTTGTAACATTTGAGGATCCTGACAAGTTGTACACTGAAGAGCCAAAAACACTGGTACACCTGCCTAATATCGTGCAGGGCCCCCGCGAGCACGCAGAAGTGCAGCAATATGGCGTGGCATGGACTCGACTAATGTCTGAATGTATGCAGGAGGCAAATTCACACCATAAATCCTGCAGGACAGTCCAAAAATCCATAGGAGTGCTAGGCGGTGGAGATATCTTCTGAATGCATGTTGCAAGGCATCCCAGATATGCTAAATAATGTTCATATCTGGTGATTAAGGTGGCCAATGGAAGTGTCTAAAGTCAGAAGAGTGTTTCTGGAGCCACTCGGTAGAAACTCTCGACGTGTGGGGTGTCACATTGTCCTGCTGGAATTGTCCACGTCCGTCGGAATGCACAATAAACATGAATGGGTGCAGGTGATCGGACAGGATGCTTACGTATCTGTCACCTGTCAGACTCATATATAGACTTATAAGGGGGCCATTTCACGTCAACGTCACACGCCCCATACCATGACAGAGCCTCCACCATCTTGAANATATAGACTTATAAGGGGGCCATTTCACGTCAACGTCACACGCCCCATACCATGACAGAGCCTCCACCATCTTGAACAGTACCCTGTTGACATGTAAGGTCCATAGATTATGAGGATATCTCCATACCCCTACACGCCTATCCACCCGATACAATTGGAAACGAGACTCGTCAGACCAGGCAACGTGTTTCCAGTCATCAACAGTCCAATGGCGGTGTTGGCGNGCACAATAAACATGAATGGGTGCAGGTGATCGGACAGGATGCTTACGTATCTGTCACCTGTCAGACTCATATATAGACTTATAAGGGGGCCATTTCACGTCAACGTCACACGCCCCATACCATGACAGAGCCTCCACCATCTTGAAAAGTACCCTGTTGACATGTAAGGTCCATAGATTATGAGGATATCTCCATACCCCTACACGCCTATCCACCCGATACAATTGGAAACGAGACTCGTCAGACCAGGCAACGTGTTTCCAGTTATCAACAGTCCAATGGCGGTGTTGGCGAGCCCAGGCGAGGCGTAAAGCTTTGTGTCATGCAGTCAACAACGGTACACGAGTGGGCCTTCGGCTCCGAAAGCCCATATTAATGATGGCCCGTTGAATAGTTCGTACGCTGGTACTTGTTGATGCCCCAGCATTGAAATCTGCGCCAATTTGAGAAAGGGTTGCACGTCTGTCACGTTTAATGATTCTCGTCAGTCGTCGTTTGTCCCGTTCGTTCACAATAATTTTCCGGCCGCAGAAATGTCAAAGATTTGATGTTTTACCGGATTCACGATATTCGCGGTACACTCGTGAAATGGTCGTACTCGAAAATCCCTATTTTATCGCTACCTCGAAGATGCTATGTTTTGTCTCTCGTGCGACGACTATAACACCGCATTCAAACTCACTTAAATCTTTATAACCTGCCATTGTAGCAGCAGTAACCGATCTAGCAACTTTGCCAGACGCTNATTCAAACTCACTTAAATCTTTATAACCTGCCATTGTAGCAGCAGTAACCGATCTAGCAACTTTGCCAGACGCTTGCTGTATTATACAGGCGCTGCTGACCGCATCGCGTTACTCTGATTGGTTCCATACCTCTGTTATTTGCATACGCACTCCTATATCAGTTTTTTTTGGCTCTCCAGTTTACATCACCTGTGAGCCTTGAACTTTCCTACTGAAGTCGGTGTGCACCATCGACGTGAACGGGTACCTCTTAAGCAGGTTATGACGTTTGATCAGGGCCGAATGATCGGCTTGAGTTAAAGAGGTGTCTCATACAACGAAATAGCTACTCATAAGCAGCATAATTTCATGACATTGTTACGAGTGAAGAAGCAGTGTACTGAAGAGAACAGAACGAGTCGAAAACCGGGAACTGGACCACAAAATGTGACGAAACCACGCAGGATGACGCCTCATCCATAGTATTAGCAGGTCACATGATCACTGCACTTCGTCTGCCATTGTCTGCTTCCACCGCTCGACGGCCTCTGATTTGCAGAGGACTACATGCATGCTTCCTTCGCGTAGAATTACTTTTAGCCTGAACCATCTACGTCACAGCTACAATGGGCTCACGAATACACCCACTCACATGCAGAGTGGCAATATGTCGTGTTTTCAGAATACTCTCGCTACCATTTGGATACCAACGATGGCCACGAACGCATTCGACGAAATCGAGGTGAGCGCCATACTCCAGAACGGATTGTCCAGCGTCATATTGCACGAGCGATGGGCGTGATTATTTGGGGAGCAATCGGGCTTAAAAGGTGATCTCAGTTACTGAGAATTTTGGGAACTGTGAACCACAATTGCTACATCACGGGAGTTGTGAAGGCACAAGTTGCACTCTTCCTTCAGCACACTCTTTGAACCATATTCCAAGGCAAATTCCAACCACATGCTGCCCGTAAATGTCCAGGTCATCTTCGAAGGAAGGCAGATAACGCTTCTATCATAGCCTGAATGTTCGCTTCAACGTGTCACGTATTGAACATGTCTGCGATATGGTCACTTGGCAACTAGCTCGTAATTCTCATCCAGCAGCCAATACTGATGAAGTGTGGGATCTCGTAGAAGCAGCCTTTAAAGGAGATTCTCACATCCAAGGGTTCTTTGTTTCGATGCCACTGCTCGTAGCATCTCATTACAGATCGTTAAGTCTTTACAATAGACTGATTGTCTTGCAAATAATTTCGTACTGCTATGAAACTCTAAAGGTTCGTTTTAACCACTAAAAGTAGCGTGATGGTTCCTCGACGGTATTGTATTTTTCACAAATATGAAGCAAATATTAAATGGAATTTCAGTTCTGTATTTCTCTAAATAACTGGATGTTACTAAAAATACATATCAGTAAAATATTTTTAAAAATAAACATGTCATATCTTACCAAATATAAACAAACGTAAATAGTTGTTAGAAAATTTGAGATAAAATATTTTTCATTTTCTTGTAAGTAAATCCTCAGATAAAATTCAAACCGGCTATTTTAAAGGTACAAAATCACTGACCCTTATACACAAATGTTTTTTTTTNAATCCTCAGATAAAATTCAAACCGGCTATTTTAAAGGTACAAAATCACTGACCCTTATACACAAATGTTTTTTTTTTCTCTAATGGTTCTAATCATTACTTAAATATTTTTTATTTCCGAAAAACATGAATTATGCAATTTTTTTTTNAAATCCTCAGATAAAATTCAAACCGGCTATTTTAAAGGTACAAAATCACTGACCCTTATACACAAATGTTTTTTTTTCTCTAATGGTTCTAATCATTACTTAAATATTTTTTATTTCCGAAAAACATGAATTATGAAATTTTTTTTCAAATGCATTGTTTCACGAAGGCTTGAAATTAAATATTGCCGTACTCCGTAATTATAAAGCTGCAAAATTAAGTTGCATAAGCAAACAATAGTGAGGCTATGCTGAACTGAAAGAAGTCTTGAAACTTTGATGTTCACTAAGCTGAAATTTTTGAAATAATTTTTAATTAAGGGTATTCCAATAATTTCTTAAGTAAGTACATTCAGGTAAACTTATGTTTTTCTATTAATCTGCCAAGTCAAATATTACGTTATGAATATATATATATGTATGTATACATACATATTTATTTATGTGTAATTTAATATTTTACCAGACATTTGGCATTTTCAACTTGAAAAGGTAGATTTACTGCTTAACTCATATGAGTTCCACCAATACACTAAAAAAATAGACGCCAAAACACGCAGGAAGATTGGCATATGAACAAAATTTGCATTCACAGCAGGAAAATTGGTTTAACAAGAAATTTATTCTGATATATTTGAGCAACCACTTAAGTCTTAGGAGTGCTACATATAAATTCAAAGATTAAAAAGTGGAATGGGAAGCAATATTTCTTCGAAATTTCAATACCATATGACAGGTCATTGTTTATTAAAGTAAGGTGCAATACTAATAAGTAGTATTTTTTTGAACGGGTTGTCAGACATTTGGAACAAATTATTTGTGTTTGCGTCTAATGTAGTACACCATCGTACAATTTTAGGCAAGTAGTGAAACGAAGGCTTTTTTTTAAAAAATAAAGTAAAGAAAGTGAAATTTTTCCGTAGGCAGAAGAAAGTTAGGAACTACGGATTACATGTGTTAAGAATTCTTCTTCTTTTTAACTGTTAATGAATAAATAATACGAAAAGTTCATTAAATTTTTAGATTAGTAAAGTCTGAACCGTAGTAAAATCTGTCATCATCATCAACAAATCAAAAGAATGTAAAACAGTTCAATTTAAAGATACAGTATATGAAGTAATATTTGTTTCATTCAAATTAAAATTACTGAAGGAGATAAAAACAAAGGAAAGTATAAGTGCTACTGCCTAAACATAGTAAAAATGAGAAGAAATACAAACGGTGGTAGATACACTGACCTAAGAGAAAAAAACATTGAACAATTTAACATCAAACTAAACATGAACCCATAAATATACATACAGGTAACATCACACACATTTCACACAGGTAATATTTTTTCAATATTTTTTTTAATGATAGCAGTGATTTCTGTTGTAGATGGGCATTTCAAGCATGTGCTACAACTATCAAAAATGATTTAGAACAGTGGGATATGAAAGTTACGTATTATAAGAGAAATATGATCCTATCAACGGCAACCAATGATGTTAATAAAGTTGAGAGTATGAAATATTTTATTAAGGCAGAACAGAGATGATGAATAGAATACATTTCTTAGATGTAGTATCGCGTGCGGTAACCATGTTTTATGGAATCATAGTCATTACAGCTTTCTGCAGTAAATTAACCACTCTACTGAGGTTTTATATACGGAAAACTGTTTTAAATTTCTGAACACTGTCGTATACTCACACTAAATTTGCCGGTAGTAATCCACATTAACGTCAAAATACAATTACGTTTCGCCTTTCATAAACGTAGTCAATAACATGTGCCAATTTTTTTATCGAACACGATTCCTGTTTTGACAAACAATGTAACGTACGTATGTAAAACCGTAGTCACGTATTTGTATATGTTCACAGGAACAGTGGTGAGTTGATTTTATGACGTAAACACAAGCATTTGAAGTACGACCCATAATAATTCATTAGAATCCAGATAAACGAAATGCAGTGGCTTTCTTTTACACGGTTTCTATACAGCTATTTGCATAAACGAATGCATATAACTCTCTGTGGATGTTAAAGTAAATTATAAAATTTTTTCAAACAATTTTTTTACATAAATGCATTCGAGTTTATGAGGGTCGTGCATTTGTAAATTTTTCTTAAATGCACAATTATTTGTCCAAGCGGCGACATTCTGTAAAAAAAACCCCAGAAAACAAGATCCACGATAAAAATAAGACAGTCAATTTTTGCAGCAGGCAGAAATACTCTGTTATTTTTTCTCCTCGTTCTTCTTCCCCAATTCAAACCACTAGGAATGTCACTATCGAACTAGAGGAAACTTATAATTACATATGTAGAGTTTAAAATATCGTTGGCAGCAGGGTCATTAAAGACGAAAGAATTACTTCAGTCAGACAAGAACGGGAGAAAGTCGGTTATGGCTTGCATTAAGGAACTCTCCTAGCAGTTTTCCTGAAAAAAATTCGGAAGACCAATAAGAAACGCTACCCGCACCAGGAATCAAACCCGGGTGTTTCCAAACCGAAAATATTGTGTTACCGCTGTGACACCTCACTCTGTCAGAAAAATATTGATGGGTGCTAGCACTCGGCTTATATTTATAAGAGCAAAGATTTTGCAGTAAACTTGAATAATAATTCTGCTACCAGCGACCACTAAAAGAAATAACTTGGCAACATCACGAGTCGTACACTCTACTGAATAAATATAGTTTACAACGTGGCAGTATATTCTTGGGAAATAAAATTAATTAAATTTTCTGGTTTTTAATTTTGTAATAAGGAGTTTCTATACGTTGAATGTTGCAACACAGTCAACTCATGTTACGAGACCTTATAAGAGGTAGTGGTTCAACTTTGAACTTATCTTTTACTTCTGTATTGCGGGTTACATTTACTTGTGTGGTGTGTTGCGTCTGGCAGCTCGCAGGCGATCTATTGAAAAAAAAATGTTTTCTGCCATCATACGCCTTTTGGATATGTTGTAATGTATATTCTCTTGGCTCCGCGTTTTTCCGTGTTTTAAAGAGAGACAAGACAAGTATATGGGGGAAATGACGACGTATAGGATGATGTATGCAACGTATAACGAAGGCGGTTGCAGTGCCCAGGTGATCGCTACAAAATAATTTTATTCTTGAGACAGTATTCGTCATCCGTACTTAGTTTCGTTGATTACGTGTATGTGTGTGTTTTCTCAAAAATATATTCTGTTTTTGGCAAAATAAAAAGACACACTTCCTCTCTGAAATTTAATGTACATCGTTTGCGAAATATAAATTTTCATTACTATTAATAAACTACATTGTTTTCTATATGATAAGATTCCTTTCATGGTTAAACGTGTTTAGACCGTGAGAATTTGTGTCTTGAACCAATTGAATAACAAATTGTACGTAGAAACGTCCATAATGGCAAATACCAGTCCTCTGCACTGAAAAAATATTTACTTCACAAGAAAATCCTTCCACTTACCTAAAATTTCTTTTACTTATTAAGATAGCAGAAACAGGACTGCAAAAGTCGTAATATTGGTTCGTGCATCAAGTACTGTATGTTATCGCGTCAACGTACACGGCGCAAAAAACGGAGAGTAACGTTACGGCACCAAATTTTTAAAGATGATAGATCAATTATTCATCTATCATCTTTAAAAATGCCGCAGCACGATGTGCACATCCTGTTAAAAATCGACGTTTTTTTTACTTACAGTTAATATTGTTTATAGACGGCATTAAAAAATCATTTCCGTCTACGAACTAGGTTTGATCACGCAATGTCCAAACTTACGAATTAAGAGACGATATTGTTTTAATAATTTTTATGTAGATATTATAAATCTCTCACTACGAGGAGCACGCATTTATAGATTATTGATAAATTTATAAATTATTTATAAATGCGTGCTCCACGTACTGAGAGATTTATATTATTCATTTAAAAAATTAAAACAAAACAGTCTTTTAATGCGTAAGTTTGGACATTGCGTTAATCAAACCTTGATCGTTGACGGAAAAAAATATGTAAATGTTGCCCATAATCAATATTCACTGTAACTTTAAAATCCCGTTTTTTAACAGGGTTTGTACATCATGTTGCAGAATTTATAGTCAAGAATCGTAATCTTTTAAGGTACTGTACATCATCTACCGTGTAATTACAAAATATTTGTTCTCTTCTTTAATTGCGGTGTTTTGAAGCACCCCAACTTACGTGGGAAGGATAGTCGATGAACGAACTGGATAATTTACTAACCTGAAACTAAATTAAAAGTCACACACACTCTCGCGTATTACCAGGAATTCGAACGTGAAACGTGGTGTTTCGAAAATATCACCTTGGCCACAGTTACAAGGAAGTCTCCTGGGAAGTAAATATGTTAATTAAAATGGTAATGGATAATGAGATGACACTTCTTAGCCAACCATAGATACTAATGTAAAGTCCAGTTATTTTAGACAACTAGTTGCAAATTCGGTGTTTATACACAGACAGCCATGTTTTGTAACTCTTCTTTAAACCTTGCGCCAACTTTCAATTTATTCATAACGTGCAGCATAGCCTGTATTCAATTTCCGCGCCTTTCAGGTAAACACCGACAAAACTCTCGGTGATGTAGAGGGCTATAGCGAAAAACAATTAATCTCATTTGCACATATTCACAAAGACCAGTCATATACTACAAGGAGTGTTATTCCGATTAAATGACTAAAATTTAGCAGAATATTAAACATATTAAAGTTATGACAAAATTTAAGCCAATACTTATTTCCAATTTTTCGTGCATATGTTTGCTCTATTCTACTTACATACTCGTAAAAAAAAAGCCAATTAGAAGGAAGGAGGTTATATTTCATAAATTTTAATATAATACAGCAACGTCTCACCTTTATTTTCAAATTTTTCTATAAGATTTGCACTGTACTGTGTCACTTAAAGTAACCTATAAGTAATTGATAAGGAATGAACACTGGAAATAAAATCCCTTGTATTGTCTTGAAAATCAAGCCTTGTTCACCAAATATGGCGAAAATCGTCCCAGCAATTCTTTAAGTACAAGAAAAGAACTTATTCGATGTTGCAATATCTCTCAATATCAAGCATCAAAGGTGTTACTAATAAGCGAGTTAAATTATTTCATTAGTTGCACTCAGAATATAAAGCTTGGCTTAACTCCTTAATGTTACTCCTGAGATATGACTTCTCATAAAAAGTAACGGTAAATCTTTATGATTTTATTATACATGGTTTTAAAGTAAGATTGGGGTATATTATATATATGTAGTGTATTGCGTTTTTTGTAGTTCGGTGCAAGGGTTAGAAATTAATTAAGAGGGGACACAAAAGCACATGGTCATACAATCGAAAGATTGCATGAGAAACTTTATGTGGTGAGTATCGTTAAATTATTATAAGAGAGGATTGTTTATCGCAGAAAAAGTTGAATTTTTGTTAGAATATCAACGTACTGTACACATGTCCGACAGTTTTCTTTCAATATTGCCTCACATGCGTGTATGAAGCTTCTATCTCATTTCATTTGGCCAGTGAGAACGCTGAAACTCTACAGCTGAACATTTATGATTCGTCTGAAAAGAACTTTGCGATTTGAAATATCGATTATGGAATCATAAAATGATAAACCATATGCAGTGCTATTGAATATATGAGAGCTCAAAAACATTTCGCGATTTTACAGGGTTCTAATTATTAAAACAAGATGCCGAAAGTCTTTGTGCAGAACACAGCTAATTTTACCCATTAAAATAGCGTATATTACGAATTCGCGTTTTGTTACTCAAACGGAGTCNATTTTAAGTGGTCATAAGGGGTGGGGGGGGGGTAGCCCATTCCATACAATAATGAAGTTGGCCTTA
Source organism: Clitarchus hookeri (assembly GCA_002778355.1). Lineage (NCBI taxonomy): Eukaryota > Metazoa > Arthropoda > Insecta > Phasmatodea > Phasmatidae > Clitarchus > Clitarchus hookeri. Next base: position 216,124 of record NQII01003361.1, on the reverse strand, counting down.
TTAGCAGTCACTCACACGAAAACAACCCAGTAGATGCGGCGGCTCTCTCTCTCCCTTTTCTGATCGTGTTTGTGTGTGAGAGAAAGAGTGTGTAAGAAACTGGAGTAGAGAGAGAGAGGGATTCACAGAGAGGAAAGGGAACAGGAGAACGGTGGCGAAGTAGCTTTTTCTGCCGTACCCACGCGCCATTAGACGAACTGCCCCATCGCCCGCGACCAGGTGAGTGATGCCGCATTTGACGGGCGGGGGGTTGATGGCGCTATATTTCCCNCCCCCCCCCTTGCCATCACCGCGTGGTGTTTACAATTAAAAAGGAATATATATGCGTGTGTGGCTTTGGTGGGGTGGGGCCCTAACAGGTTGGCGGTAATTGCTTCGGGGAGCTTGACCGATGACCTCTCACTTGCCCACCCGTAGTCACAGCTATTAGACTACCCTTTTCATAGTGTCCCAGACTTAACTCGCAACCACGCCCAACCCGAAGACACTTTTAACTTATTTTTACTGGCGTAAACGACAAGGACATCCATTCTCCAGTGGGGTTAATTAATGGTCTGCCTTTCTCGTCAGCTCTGTTTATCAGTGTCCAGTGTTTAGAGGTTTCCTGCACATAAAGCGGATTGCGATCTCCGCAACACGCCACAGGACAATAACGTTCGTTGCAGGGAGTTTTTTCACAAACTGGAAACTTAATTTTTTGTTTAAATAATCACATAGTTCATATAATAACTTGCGTCATTAATTTGTTAAGGGAAGTAAGCCAACATTACAGCGACACAAGTGGCGTACAAAATGTTAAATTTTCATACGTGCAATTCTGGCATGTCTGAGTTTGAAGAGCTTAGGCTGGAGAAATGAAAGAATGCAGCCTTTATGAAAATGTTCTGTCGTTAGTTGCGCGTGATATATATATATAATTTTGCTGGGTTCAAGTTTATTTTGCATACCTTGATGGTAGTATGATTGAGTCTGGGGTATCGGCGTCTGGCGTAGGTGCCTAGGTGCCAGCAGGCCGCCATGTTGGATCAATGTGACCTTGAACTTTGACTCCAAAAATCCTAACAATCTTACAAAATTTCAAAAATTGATTTAAAAAATATTTAAAATTATTAAAAAATTATTTAAAAATTATTAAATAAATTTATTTCTAAATTTATCTCAAAAAACTTAAATTTCCGGAGGTCCCCCACACCCACCCCTCCAGCCATACTCATTCCAAAATCTTGGTAGGCGCAGTCCACAGTCTTGGTAGGCATCACAGCCACCGTCCGCTATTTTGGTCGGCGCAGTCAACCATCTTAGTAGGTACAGCCGCCATTTTGGTAGTTGTCACAGCCACCTTCCGCCATCTTGGTAGGTGCAGCCATCTGCCATTTTGGTTGGTGAAGTCCGCCTTATCGGTAGGTGCAACCATCCGCCATATTGGTCGGTGCAGTCCGCCATATTGATAGGCGTCAGAACCCCCGCCCACCATTTTTTTTCGTTTGTCGTTTATTTATACATTGCTGGATTTTTTCTCTCACCTTCGTTTGTCCACCATCTTAGTTTTTCTTTTGTCATTCGTTTTACATTGCTAGTGCTGTCCCCAGCACCGCGCCCAGCAGACAATTGCCGCCCTCCACTCACTCCTTCCAATTGATTTAATTGACCAATTTCCACACCCCTGATTCTCATTGGCTTATTGCTCACCCCCTTCCAATATAATTAATTTCTCCGCCAAAGTTTCTCATTGGCTAATTACTCGGGTGTTTTCGGAAACCTTCGTTCCAACCAATCGGTGGCCTACTTTAATAACGAGGGCAGACAATTTTTTGCCCTATAAAATTATTTATAAGACGCACATCGAGCCCCCTCGGAAAAGCAGTCTTTTCTCGCTGTCGTTCCTTTTTCGATATTTGAAGAGGAAAGCCCAGTGACTATTTGGAAATTTGCAGGGATTCAAACACCTATTAAATTGGCGATAGCCATATTGTCAAGTGAAGAAGATAACAGCAACGCAGAAGAAAATTTAGGTAATATTCTTCAGCTTGTTCGCACCATATTGGCACGAGGAGCAACTTCGTCAATGGCGTCTACTAGCACGAACCTGCAACCATCAGGCAACCCGTACCAGCCCCCACCGGCCAGAACGTCATACAGCTTATTCTCTCCCAGCTTTGCAGACAACCCCATCACCTCCGACTTCGAATACAGTGATATCGAAGAGGTAGAAGTGTCCGTCACCGAAATTTCTCTATTCAGTTCAGAATACGTGAGCAAGCACAGTTAACTGAACTGTGGGTACCGACGCGTAAGATTTCGAGATGCTCGAGGCGTTCCGAAAATTCAATTTTGTGCTGCTACAATTCACTGGCTATGCTGCTGCGATGATTTCGAAGGCTTTTGTGTGCGGGACACATTAACGTGTGAATATAAAATCTTTTGCGTTAAGATGTATGCCCTAACTCTACGCTTCCTTGTTCGCTGGAGGAGTTGGCAAAACAAAATCGTGATGTCCATGTATGCAAGGAAAAAATGTACGAAAGTGTAGTGTACGAAAATTTCCGAAAAAGTAAAAATATCTAATTGTGCAAATGGCAGGAGAAATGTGATTGATATATCCATGTTGTGAAAAGGCAAGGCTTCCCGTGCCCGGCCTCCACCTGCAGGCTTTTTGCATGCGAAGTGCACCTAGACTCGGGGCCGAGACCTTCCACCTAGCCTTCTCGCAACGGTGGAGCGCGTCCTGGTGATAAATTCATTCCCGAGAAAAAATATGCAAGTACATATCCTCTACCTCTACTGCACGGCGTAACCTACACGGACCAGCCGGCTGTTACCGTAACTCTGGAGCTGTGTGACGAAAATGTTAATTTCCTCATAGAAAGAAGCGTCTTCGATAGTAATTACCAGTCCAAGATTGTGACAATGACGAGTGTATTTTTAAAATGTGCCATCCACAAACACATTTCCCACAAACATCGGAAATATGAAGAAGAAATTGTGGGCGAACGACGTTCAAGCAAGCACGACAGGGAAAATGGCGAATTTTAACATGATAACTTTTTAAAGTATGTTCTTAACGACGTGATGGCGTTTGGCAGAGTTTGGACGTTACAAGGCCAACGGACCTATGGCCAGAGGTGCTAGTGTGCGCGTGTGCATATGAGCTTTGCTCTATCTTTAGTAAAACCCAGGCGATAAATACCTCCAATTTCCCTCGTAATTTTTTTAGTTGACGAAACACACATGTTCTACAGTGCCAAAAAAAAAATTTCACGTTCGTGATTAAATGTTTTGATTGCAAAAAGCATTTTTTTAATGCCACGTGTAAAAAGTTATTATTTTGTAGAAATAAATGTTGATGTGTTTAATTATCTCATAGTTTTTTTGTTTACCAATCTTTGCATTTTTTCAGTAAATATGTTTATCATGTAAAATATTTTCTCCCGCGTATTTTGTAAATATTATATATATATATTCATATATTGCTAAATATCTTATTTTATCTGATGTGTAAATATGATGTATTTATATATTGAATTAAATTTTCTTACGAGTTTTTAAATTATGATGTAAAATAAATAATTTTGTTACAAGTATTTGTGTAATATTTAAGTTCGTATCGAAATCATTTTAAAATGACGTGAGTGTTTTGATTGCTGCTACATGCAAACGATACATAGAAAAAAGAGAGAGAGAAACAGGCAGAAGCTGGCGACGGTCTTGTGCGACGTGTCAGAATGGAGGAGGTCGTCACGTGATCACATCTCCGTCAGAATACTCCCCTTACGACTTAACTCTCTCAAGAGGTAGTTAATATAGGTCAGAAGTGGTACCATTATGTTGTTCACATTTTTAAAAAATTGAATACCCTTCTTTAAATGGTTATTTTCTAATTATTTCACACAAGTTATTTTTTGTAATAGTAAAACATATAAGCTAATAATGTGCATTAAATTTTAGAGTATATTTATTTAATATTGCAGGTAAATAAGTCAAGCATTATTACTATGTATTAGGAGGGACTGTTATGAAATATTGCATGTACTTGTCCCTTCTCCAAGGTAAAAGTAAGATCAATAAACATATTAAAAAAGAGAAAATAATATTTCAGTTATTTGAACCTTCTCCAATGGAAAACCATACGCAATAAAAACATTCATAATAGAGAAATATATATATATTACACGTACTTGTCCCTTCTCCAAGTGAAAAGCAAGCGAAATTAATATTTATACCAAAGAGAGAGGGAAAGAATATTTACGTTTTTTACACGGAGAAAAAATAAATTACACACACACACACACAGTTAGAAGACATTTCACCACATTTAAATAAAAAACCACAAATAAATATTACCCCCAAAAAATTTGGTTAAATTCTTGGTTTGCAAGTACAGGAGCCAAAAATGCGTGTCTCTAAAATCACATTTTTACATCGATATAAATGTCTAATGTACGAGTAGCTGCACACTCTAGGATGGTAGAAAACTTAGCACAAATCCTTCCATGTAACATTTCACATTCGTTAGAACACTCACGCAGTTAGTCAGTTCGAGGTGTAAATCGGCAAAATCGTAACGTTAAGTGCGTAAAATGCTTTCAAAGTTATTTAAACACTGGCGAATCTCATCCCCGCCAGACCGACGGGAGGGTGGGTTCGCATCGAGAGGCAGCGGAGACCACATGTCTTCGCAGCAAAGGCATCTTTCAGAATTTGTGTAGACAATATCAGAGACCGGGGAGTACTGTACTCACACGGATGAGTCCGTCACATCGATCGAAGAAAGATTCCCCGTTGATTGCACATGTAAAACAGTCATTCTGGGCTATCAATTTTCCAGCAGCGGTACTTTGCCAGCTTTCAGCAGCAGACGACCTTCAGGTATGTTGTCGCATGTAGCCAACACGCCCTTCTGGAAGCCGCGAAAGGGCAGCGTCTGGGAGCCCTGGAAGGGTGCCGTCTGGGTGCTCTGGACAGGCGTCTCTATCGTGATGCCGCCTGTTGCTATAGGTGCAGCGCCGGATTATACTATGGTCTCCGATGGTTCAGCGTCACATCACCTTGAGGCGATATATGCAGAGGAACCCATCTTATCAAATAATTCCCCCGCATTAATAAGGAGAGCCTCGTCACTCTCGGACCAGAAATCATCGATAACATTACGAAGATTGCTGCTTATTTCCTTAAAGTAGCCACAGCATGGATTCTTCAATACCAATACAACTATGGCGCATCGACGCCCAAACTAAAGCTTATAAGCAAGTGCCCACCCCCCTTATATAATGCTCTGCATACTCCCAACACAGTCTGTCTCCCATTCGTCATGTGTCTGCATGCCTGAGAATAAAAAAAAACCTATAAATTCAATTATATTGCTAGGTAGGCAGGATCCTTAAATAAGTTGATATCGTTATTTTTTTTAAATATATATACCATTAAGGTATTAATATTTTATCAACTCAATTCTCTCAATGACCAATAACAGAGTAAGGGAGAGGGGAAGGGGGGCGGACGTCCAAAGGCTGATAAATGGAATGGGAGTTTTTCCCCGCAGTAAGAGCTACGTTGCAGCTCCCAGGATCGGCTTGGAGAGGATCCCAGTGGAACTGCGCTGGCCATTGGCTTTGATTTCGATCCGGGAGAACAGCTAATCATGCATGAGATTGGAAACGCAACTAGCCTTCAGGAAACTCGTACCGAACCCAGCATGGCAATATTTTGATCGGCTTGTGGCACGCGTGTGACAGGGTACGTCTAAGCGGATGTGGAGAATTACTCCGCGCTAGCTTTTCCTGTTTCCTTCGCCCGCTCTAAGTCCGTATACGTTCGTGGCAAGGGACCTCCTTGCTCCTTCGGCACTGCATGTTCCCGCGAGACAATCCTTTAGATAAAATTTTTACTAATATTTCTTTTCTCCACGCTTCATTTATTTAGTAAAAAATTTAAAGGTTATATTAAAAAAAGTAAAGGTTTAAAATATTAATACACGGATAATTCATTTTAACAGAGGTATGCTTTATTTACACAAATTATAAAATTATAAATGCACGTAAAATTCGAGTCTTTAAAAATGTGATGTGCCAGACAAAATGTGTTCGCGAAAAATTATTAGCAGTCTTTGACGTTTGATGTGACTCAGTAGAATGGGAATGTTCAAAGTGCCTTCGTCCAAGTTAAAGTCGGTCGTGGACGAATCCATGATGGCGGCAGCAGGTGACACACGTAGACGTTTGCATGGGCACGCTTCACAATTCGATGCAGGTTCTCCAGAATTGTTATGCATCGTGGTGTCAACACGGTGTCTGCAGCACGACCTTCAACGTTTAGTTGTTGGCAGTTTGAGTTGAAGTCTCTCTGGTATTAGTTTGCTGACATACGCAGACCTGTGTGGAGCAGTCAGGGGCGTGAATTTCGGTGGTCGTAGGAGGAGGGTCGACCTTGCCTCGACTCGAAGTTGCTGCAAAAACCAGAACCTGGTTCCCGGTTGCTGGAAGAGTCGTATCCCGTTTCATGTGATGAACCACGCAATTACCAGGAGTACAGCAAGTTATTAACAATTGAGTAGGCTCGCAATCACCTGGAGTCACTAAACATAGCCAGTGGTCCCATCCATCACATTTTTCTTCGCAGGCATGTAGTGATCCAGACTGCCAGAACGAATATATGATTTGAGAGTCGTCCGGATATAACAAGACATATCGGTTCTAAGGATGAAATGGCATCATATTACTCCCACGGTGACTCGTGCTCGACTGGGCGACTAATTTATTTTCGGGTTCGATTTATTTACATAATTTTTTTCGCATTGTGGAATGACATCACCTATACAAGTGAATGTAAGGGAGATCAAGTGCCTTCGTATTTAACACAGCCTATTATCACGTGTAGGACTTGCAGCAGGTGTTCGCAGTAACTATTGTAGATAAATTGGCATATACACCAGCACATAACTGTATTATTTTTCCGACTCTGCATCGTGCGAAATCAGGTCTGCAAGCTCTTCTCAAATGCTGGCTGGTATACCAAAAAAAAATCATGTTAACGCTACGAGATATATAATCGTGTTTTTATCCCCGTGAACTGAGCATGCAACTCATAAAGTCACTGGGCGTTTTTCGAAGCCCTCAATAAAGAACTCCGATCCGTTTATTTCCTTAATTTACGAAGGTAAAGAGACTCATGATCGTCCTGTACGTCAATTATTTGAACTTCGTTTATGCAAAAATTATTCAGCCATTTTTTTATGCTCGGACCCCGCCACATAAATCGGTCCTCGCGGGTACTGCATCAGCAAGTCGCTCAGCACGTTTCCCACCTGATGATACGGAATATTGCCTTCGTCACAGCACAGTCCATGGTAGTACTTGGTCAACCAGGCGTNGTAGTACTTCGTCAACCAGGCGTTTGTTTTCTTGCTCTTTTCGTCCAACAGTTTCCACGGATACAGAGACTGGAAGTTGCGGGTTCGAGTCACGCCGTAACAATCCGTAACCACGATTTCCTTGAGCACGAAGCCGTCTTGGCCCCATGAACCTTGCAATTTACGATACATTTTTACTACTGAAACGTGAGTCCCTACTCCATGTGTATTTACGTGCTTAATTAACTGATGATTTTTACCAGGTTGGAAAAACAATCGTACTGAACGATGCTGTCGTGGAGTATCAAGCAGAAGGCTGCGGTTTTCGTGGGCATGTTTTCCTTGGTGATTATTTCTATCCGGTAGTCGACCATACCATTTTGCAAGCGCTCGTTCTGCTTCGATGTATCGAGTACCAGCAAAGTTGCCATGTCTATGATATTTTCGGGGCTCAGAATGGGATGCGCCTCGCATGATAATATCTTCTCCTTCTGTAGTGTCTTCGTGGCATGTTGAATCACTGTTGTTGGTTGAATCACTGTTGCTGGTTGAATCACTGTTCTTGGTCGTGGGTGCAGGGGTCTGGCTGAGAAGATGCTCATTTGTTCTTTCCCAAGTGTGTGCGGTGTCTTCTCTTATGACACAGAGAGAGCTGACTTGTTACACTCTTGCTCTCACTTATATACACATTGCTAGACGATGAGTCACGCGCCGGAAATAACCGGCTCGCCGCGTGACCTTTAACTAGCCTGTACAAAGAAGCCAGGAGTAGCGCGTCTACCATCGGTAGTATTAGGACGGTACACGACGCGTGTTTAAATAAAGTGAGATTATATTACCCCAAAATGAAAACTACTGAACCGATTTCAGTCAAACATACCCGCCTCCGTTCTCGAGCGGCTCGGCCGGCCGCTGTATGTTCAGCAGGAAGGGCACAGTCCAACTCACGTCTGCCAGCTTGTGAATACTGCATGCAGTGCCAACCTTAACTCCGACCGTCTCTGCAGCCATTACACATCAAGTTTAGAGATAATTTTCGAGGCTGCCTTCATTCGTAAAGGGTTTTACCTCTAATACTTAATTTAATTAAATGAATGATTACATTCATACACGTTAAATATATCATACATTATTTTAGTGACCGATAGTGCCTCATAGAATATTTTAATTTTTAGGTTTCTTTAAATTATAATAAAACTGATATATGCTAATTTTTTTTTTTTACCGACAGTGTTTTTTTTAACTTATGTGAGGAGGACATAACTAGAGATAAAAATTTTTTTAACACATTTATTTATGCACACATCAAAATATTCTTCTACTTCTGCATAATTCATGGAATAATTTTTTTAACGAGTTTCTTCTCTGAGTCATGTATGGCATTACACACGTTATATATATATATTTTTAATGTACCATGGGTTCCTAATTTTCTCGTTTTTTTTTAATGTACCACAGGTTATCATAACTCTGCAATCTTTGGGCCTCGGCGTTGCACGGAGCACAGCAATATCTTCGATTTTTGCACACCTTAAGTCACAAGACTTGTGACGTACGTCTCGACGAGCTGTCGAAACGGCGGGCAGCGGCAATGCTTGTGAAGGTCTACAAAAGTTCGTTCCGATGGGGCACGCATAGCGAATCAGCGACTCTTGGCATCTTCCAAACACATATACAGGATAATAGGTAATTATGGCAGAGTTCAGCATTGCCGGAATTTCCTCGTACGGAATATTTCCCTCTTCCCACCTTAGTTCCTGCGTTTCGTACGTCTGTAGGCAATGCGCCTGTTGCGTGGTGCGGTCGAGGTGCTTCCATGGCCACGGCGGTAAAAAAGTGAAAACTTTGGTTTTCTCATCTTCGTCACTGTACGAGATGGCAATCTGCTTGATGGTGTACGAGTCCAACATGCGAAAACCTTGGATGTTGGAAAACCTTTACTACGATTTATGTTAAATATAAAATTTTAAGTTACCATGCACACACCGAGTTTCAAAATTTTTTTACAAAGTCGTTTAAAACTTTATTGACGTCCATACACATCGGGCACCTGTGTTCTGGGTTGGTTTCCCCACCGGGTAGTTCAAGCGAGTAAATTTCTTGAAGGGGAGCATCTTGCAGCGGGTACTACTTGCGAGTAGATAACTTGCACGCGGATGTCGTCTTCTACGGGGAGGACGTCTTCAACGTGGGCGTCGTCTTCTACGGGGAAGTCGTCTTTCACTGGCGAAGAAGTCGCGAAGGCTGCTCGGCGGGCCTTTTTCATCAACCTCTGCGATGCGGCGTGTCGGGAACCGAGGCGGTGCAACCCTCGGAAAACACTTCTTGCACGGCAGGCAGTCCCGTATGTCTTCGTCCTGCTGCAGGTAGGCCGGCAAATTCTTGAATATGGTCGAAATTTCGTAAGGTGCATAGACAATGAGAAATTTTTTCGGCAGGTACGGTAACTCATCCCGTTTGTGCAAGGCACTGAACGAGGGCACCCTTCCAAATGCCAAAATGGCGGAAAGGATTTTATGGCTACTCGGACAACACGTTTACATTTCTAAGAGCGAGGAAAATGACTGATTTCCCGATAGAGCTCAGTATGTCTTATAAAGAGTTTTTAAGGAGAAAAAATAGTCCGCACTCGCGATTAAAGTAGGCTTCCGATTGGTAGGAACGAGCGTTTCCGAAAACGCACGAGCAATTTGCCACTCCAAGAGATTGTCACATGAGGTGGTTTGCCAATGAGAATCAGGGGTGTGGGTGGAGGGGGTGATGGGGTTGAGAAACAGGGGCAGAGTTCAAGCGAACGCATCTAATTGGTCGAACGAAGGTTTCCGAAAACGCAAAATAAATCAGCCAAGGAGAAATATTGGCAGAGCAATTAAATATATTGGAAGGTGGTGGGACAATTTACCAACGAGTAACCTTGGAGGACAATTAAATATATTGGAAGAGGGTGGAGGGGAAACGACTAATTGGTGGAANATTTACCAACGAGTAACCTTGGAGGACAATTAAATATATTGGAAGAGGGTGGAGGGGAAACGACTAATTGGTGGAAGGAAGGTTTCCCAAAACACCCGGACAATTAGACAAAAAGAAACATTGGTGGAGCAATTAAATATATTGTAAAGAGGTGGGTAATTAGCTAATGAGAATCAGGGGTGGGGAAATTGGTCAATTAAATATAATGGAAGAGGGAGTGGAGTGTCAGTCGTCTGCTGTTCCCGTTGCTCGTGAGAGAATCGGCAATTTAAAATAAATTACAAACGAAATAACCAAGATGGCGGTCGAAGGAAGGTGAGAGACAACTCCAGTAATGCATAAAAAAATTATAAACGAAAAAAAAATAGATGTGCGGACCGTGGCTGTGATGCCTACCAAGATGGCGGAATAAGTATTGCGGGAGGTGGTGTGGGGACCTCCGGAAAATTTAATTTTTCTTAAATAATTTTTTTTAATAATTTTTTTAATAATTTTTAAATAATTTTTAAATATGTCTTAATATAATTTTTTATAATTTTTTGGATTTTTTTTTTGAATTTTTGGGGTTAAAGATAAAAAGTCAAAGTCACATTGATCCAATATGGCGGCCGGCAGGTGCCTAGCTCCTACGNAATTTTTGGGGTTAAAGATAAAAAGTCAAAGTCACATTGATCCAATATGGCGGCCGGCAGGTGCCTAGCTCCTACGCCAGACGCCGACGCCCCAGACTCATCATAATTATTCTGCTCTTGATATCTGATTCATAAAAATTTTGCTACATCTGCAATCTGATTTTGGAAGTAATGAAGCACGTATTTTACGTCTCTCGTTTCAATAGGAAAATTATAAAATCATATTTATTAAAGTCAAGTAATACACTCATCGTCAAAAAGAGTTGTGCCCTTAAGGAAGCCTCCTGCAGGAATGAAACGTGAAGGGTAGACCTGATAATGTGAGACGTGCTCATCACACATGTTTCACGCTTGGCCGCGCAAGTGACGTCAGCTCGGGCGGTCTCATCGCTGTACCTGCTGAACTATACAATATATTCCTGGTGTGCATGCTTTCCATTCTGACTCATGCTGTTGTGTCGGCAGCACCCGTTTAAAGTGTAGTATACCTCAGAGATGAGTTAGACAATACTTCAAATAGTTGGACGCCTTCGAGAGAGGTCGCATCGTAAAGCTGCGGTAAGCAGGGTGGTCATTATGCTGTATTGCGCGTCATATCGAGCGTCCTGATACAATTGTAGCACGCTATTGGCGTTAGTGTTAATGGGTAGTCACGCACACAAGGCACGCAGGATCTGGGAGACCGCCACTAACCCCACCGAAATGTGCGGAGTGCCCCAACCGCCACGATTGCGATTATTCAGCGACTAGTGAAGCCCATCCTGCAGCATCCAGCTAGTGCCAGTACTCTTCGCAGATGACTGCATGACGCAGTACTACATGCACTCGGACCGTTATGAGAATTGCCCTCAACACCACATCAATGTGCGCCACAGACTGCAATGGTGTCGCGACCGACTGTCGCGGAGCCATACAGAATCGCAACGGGTAATCTTCAGTGATGAGTCTCGTTTTTCCGTCTTGGTGGCAACGACCAATGCATCTGTGTGAGAGTTGGTGTCATGGTGTGGGTTGCGATGTTTTACGATGCCTGATCACCCTTTACCTTCATCACAGTCACTTGGACATATGAGGTCATGCAACCAGTGGCCCTGCATTTTGTGAACTCCAACGCTAGTGATCTATTCCAACAGGACAACGCTTATCCTCATAACCCTGCAGTATCAAAAGCTTGCATTGAAGCCATGGATACTCTGCTATGGCCAGCCGTATCGCATGCCCTATACCCAACAGGAAATGTGTGGGATGCTATTGGCAGCATTGAAGCGATTCCACAGAGCAAATATTCANGCATGCCCTATACCCAACAGGAAATGTGTGGGATGCTATTGGCAGCATTGAAGCGATTCCACAGAGCAAATATTCATGCAGTATGGTGTGGATTATCGCAGGATATCTACAATTCCATGCCGCGATGACGTGAGAAATGTTTTTGCAAATATGACGGCCCGACTCTTAACTAGAGACGTAGATACGTGTAACGCAATAAATATTACCAAGACCAGACTCAATATCTACTATTTTCTTTTTATTAGTGACTTTTGCCTCCCGTCCAAATAGGATTTAAATTCTACACTTCCTTTTGGGTATAACCAATATTTGACTATGGGTGTTTGTGCTGTCGGTGTAGCTAGGAATACAGTTTAGTGAAGGAACCATTTACATACTCTGTTTATATTACGACAATTTTTTTATAGGCAGAACTGCCAACTTTGTAACAGTATCACAAAAAATTACACCATTTGCAGTGCTTGCGATCATATGGTTCGTATTAATTTTTGTACTTGTTCATGTAAGCTAAACATTCTTATAATAGTGCTCACAAAAGTAATGAGCAAATTTGACATTGCTGTAATGGGTTGAAAACAATATTACATTTACATTAACCAAATAAGTTTTTAAAAATATTTTTGCATTGCTACTTTATACTTTCAACAGTTTAAACTATCACTAATTAATGAGAAGACTGCACTTCTGCCAACCTCACTCCGTTGTGAGCAAGACTATGTAGGTTGCTTTGTTTTCGAGAGAGAATATAACCGTTTCATGTGCTATTCAGACTTTGTCGGAATTCGAATTTCATCATTCTCTGGTAATATAAGCCAACTGCTTATGTAGTGTACTTTTTTTCTTATATTCATTACATATAATTACACGAGGCCGAATTGTCTTTGTAGGCTTAGCTACCTTTCTGCCAAACGCCAACTGATATGTATTTATGTACGGTAGTATTTTGATTTTATTATTGTGAGTAGCATTATAAAGTATTTTAGCAACCGAAACGTATGCCAGTGTGTTTGTGTTAAGGTATCTGAGATTTGCAACTTTTGGCCAAACCTATAACTTAAATATGTTAAGTAAAGTGCATGAAAACAAAGGCAAGTTTTGTTAAAAATGTTATTCAAAAATAGTTTGTCAAGTTCATATGAAATATCACTTCTTCAAAATGTAGCATGTATAAGTCAAGTTATCTACAATAGCTTTGTACAAGTAGACTATTAAAAAATGCAAGACGTGTTCAGAAGTAAGTCTTATGTTATTATTTCATTTCGACCAAGTGTACACATTCGTAATAATTATGAACTCAAGTATAAAATAAATTGGTATGGTATTTTTGCGTTGCCAAACTTCTAAACGTGTTGAAGTAACAGTTAACCATTAACTATATTTTATAGTGCCTTTGAGAATAACGAAACTAAGTACGAGATATTTGCTTCTGTCATGGTACAAACACATTAGGATGAAAATCTATAAAGAAGTAAAATCCTAACATGAAAATGTAACTGTAGTTAATGTTTTTTTACTTACGAATTCTACCCTTATTGTTAGCAAACTAATAAATAAAATATTTGGTTTCATACCTAAGGACTATTAATTAAAAAAAACAATATCATTTGTTTCACTTAAGCTAAGAAATCTGAACCTCGCAATGAAAAGCTGAACATAATTAAAGATTTCGCCCAAGCAGAATTATAAATCCAGTCACCATGCGATGTACATTCCACACTTAAACACGATTTTGACTGACATTATTTCACCAGAGGAGTCATGTTATGACTCTTCAAATATAACTGATTCTTATAGTGTGATGTATGCACTGGGTATCTCTAAACATATACATTTTTTACTCTCTATCTATCTCCCAGAGATGACATATATCTAGGCGCACTCTCAAGCTGAGATGACAAGTAAGAAATTTCTGTAAACTCATAAAAACTTAAATGTAACAGTTACATCTAAAATCCTACATGATATTCACTTTTATTTTGAGACATTGTTTCACACTTTACTAAGAACGGATCTCTAGTTATTCATCAAAACTGATGGTACATCATACATGATACATAAATAAGAAGCCATTTAATGTTATTATTTGAAAACAAAGTTTCGCGAGAAGGATTAAAACAATAGTTAAGTGAGGAGTTCATTAAATTTTTGAGAGGCGTGTATTTTATGACTCCCTCTAAACCAGCATTTATTTATATTTCATCACGCAGAGTTTAGAAACACATTCTAGTTAGTGCAATGTGCTGAATTCGGAAACAGATCATTATTACTTATTTCATTCCAACTTGTACAAATTTTGAAGCCTAGTGCAATCCTGTTGACACACAGAGATCAGTTAAAATGTACGAAAGTTTGATTCATGCCAGAATTGTGTTGTTCATATCCATCGCGGCAGAGACGGTAGTTATACTGGTCACCGTATTTACTGCCATCCACGTAAAGTTTGTTCAGGCTACACAGCGTCCTGCGTACACAGCATCCTGTTTGTCCAGGCTACACAGCGTCCTGTTTGTCCAGGCTACACAGCATCCTGTTTGTCCAGACTACAAAGCGTCCTATTTGTACAGGCTGCAAAACGTCCTATTTGTACAGGCTACACAGCGTCTTGTTTGTCCAGGCTACACAGCGTCCTGTTTGTACAGGCTACACAGCGTCCTGTTTGTACAGGCTACAAAGCGTCCTCTTTGTCCAGGATACACAGCGTCCTGTTTGTCCAGGCTACACAGCATCCTATTTGTCCATGCTACACAGCATCCTGTTTGTCCAGGCTACTCAGCGTCCTGTTTGTACATGCTACACAGCATCCTGTTTGTACATGCTACACAGCATCCTGTTTGTACAGGCTACAAAGCGTCCTGTTTGTCCAGGCTACACAGCGTCCTGTTTGTCCAGGCTACACAGCATCCTGTTTGTTCAGACTAAAAAGCGTCCTATTTGTACAGGCTACACAGCGTCTTGTTTGTCCAGGCTACACAGCTTCCTGTTTGTCCAGACTACAAAGCGTCCTATTTGTCCAGACTACAAAGCGTCCTATTTGTACAGGCTGCAAAACGTCCTATTTGTACAGGCTACACAGCGTCCTGCTTGTACATGCTACACA
The DNA here is from genome assembly GCA_002778355.1 of Clitarchus hookeri. Classification (NCBI taxonomy): domain Eukaryota; kingdom Metazoa; phylum Arthropoda; class Insecta; order Phasmatodea; family Phasmatidae; genus Clitarchus; species Clitarchus hookeri. The sequence goes on along the minus strand of NQII01003361.1, from coordinate 200,787 downwards.
GCATCCTGTTTGTCCAGGCTACACAGCGTCCTGTTTGTCCAGGCTACACAGCGTCCTGTTTGTACATGCTACACAGCATCCTGTTTGTACATGCTACACAGCATCCTGTTTGTACAGGCTACACAGCGTCCTGTTTGTCCAGGCTACACAGCGTCCTGTTTGTCCAGGCTACACAGCATCCTGTTTGTTCAGACTAAAAAGCGTCCTATTTGTACAGGCTACACAGCGTCTTGTTTGTCCAGGCTACACAGCGTCCTGTTTGTCCAGACTACAAAGCGTCCTATTTGTCCAGACTACAAAGCGTCCTATTTGTACAGGCTGCAAAACGTCCTATTTGTACAGGCTACACAGCGTCCTGTTTGTACATGCTACACAGCATCCTGTTTGTCCAGGCTACACAGCGTCCTGTTTGTCCAGGCTACACAGCGTCCTGTTTGTCCAGGCTACACAGCATCCTGTTTGTCCAGGCTACACAGCGTCCTGTTTGTCCAGGCTACACAGCTTCCTGTTTGTCCAGACTACAAAGCGTCCTATTTGTACAGGCTGCAAAACGTCCTATTTGTACAGGCTAGACAGCGTCTTGTTTGTCCAGGCTACACAGCGTCCTGTTTGTCCAGGCTACACAGAATCCTGTTTGTCCAGGCTACACAGCGTCCTATTTATACAGGCTACACGCGTCTTGTTTGTCCAGGCTACACAGCGTCCTATTTGTCCAGGCTACACAGCATCCTGTTTGTACATGCTACACAGCGTCCTGTTTGTCCAGGCTACACAGTGTCTTGTTATTCCAGGCTATCCAGGCCACGCCCACGTACTGAGCATGGAGTTCCTTATTTTATGTACTTCACCACAGAACTACAGGTCTAACAGTTTACTGAGAATATTACATTTTAGTTAAAAAAATTTCACATTTTACGATTTTAGTTTGATCATCATATAATTATATTTTTGGTAACGGATGTTACTTTATATACGTATACTCGTGGTTTTATAACCCTTAGCGTGTACGTAACATCACTTACGAAATAATGAAATTATGTTCGTTTGCACTCCGTCTTTACGGCTAACGTAGTTCCGTAGTAGTGATAAAATCGGGAACATGCCTCGAAAGAGTTATATTAATGTGTTATAAAACACTTTTTACTCATTTTCTAAATAAGAAGAGTTTGCAGTCTCCCCATTCCCACCCCCTTACGAAAAATAAGTTAACAACGAGCTGTGAAATATCGGTGGTACGAACTGCTATAAAAATTCTACAAGGGTCTTATATCTGAGATCTCGAAATTCTTTGCCAAAGTACAGTTCGGGAACTTGCAAGTGCTCACGGCTCGTGAGCAGAACTTCAGCGTGTGCCCATCAATTCCATTCTCCTCCCCGAGAACTTCCAGATCTTTAAGTAAAGGAGAAAGAGAGCGGAAAAAAAAGAGTCTTCTGTCAGATGTGACGCACCGAAGCACGGGGAGACGAGGGAGGAAAGGGAAATAGCAAACAAACAAATGGCATTTCCTTATACCCCTCTTCGTTTTTTCGAAGAACAAATGATGTCAGTGCAGAGATGGATTATGAGCGTAGCCCTGAGTGCTTTCCGTTTCCGTCAGGGACTCATGCGACGTGTGTTCAGTCAGCCGAGTGCTGTTTCCAGGACCTGTGACACACCGCATTCTTCCGCCAGACAGGCAAACTAACAACGTCAAGGGAAATAAAACTTCCCGTTTTCAGGAATAGGTAGCCTTGAAGTTACCTGTAAAAAAATTTGCGTCCATGTTTATTTCTCTCAATTAACGTGTAGTTAATGTATTGTTATTGGCCGTATATTTTGTGAATTAACACTTAGAGGATTATTTCAGGAAAAAATTTTTTTCTTTATCCTTCAAAACAAAACTGGCTCGGATATAGATTCAACGTTCGCTTGTGTTCAACCGGATCTTATAAAAAATCTACCGTTCAACGACAATAAATATTCTACCACTAAGATTTATTTATTTAAAAACCGCACCAAGGGGCAAGACTGATTGCACACAATAACATACATGTGACTGGGGCAAACTCAACCCAGAAATACAGTAGTTAATGACCAGCCACTAATAAACGTTGCAGAGCACAGAGAGTATGTCCGGCATAATGTTGATAGATATGACTATGGTCAAGTGTAAACGCAGAGATCATCAGAACCGATGTTCCTGCTGTGGTGGATAAAGTTGACTCACGTCTTACTCATCTTCAATAGTAGTAAGTATTGGCAGACCCCAATGAATTAATTTATTTCCACTTTATATTTCAAAAACTTGTATATTTAATTTGATACTCTATAGAAGATTATGTGTAATTTATGGGGTGAAGTATTACTGTAATAAATAGTTCGATACAACTATAAGATGTATTCTACAATATGCTTTATATATATACACTCCTTAAGTGGAAGAAGCCAATGAACAAACGTAAATGTCAGTGGTTACCTTGCTACCAGACGAATTTGAACACTAGTTAAGTTTTAACTGACTCTCTAAGAGTCTCCAGTCTTACACTTTTTATTGATTATCATACGCTTAAAAGCCTTTTGCCGATTTAAGTGGGGTTGTCAGAAATCTGCCACTCTAATAGACAAATATCGTGGTTTTCTTGCAAACAACGACCCTGTTAACCCCCCCCCCCTGCCCTATCTGATAAGTAAGAACGTGCAGTATTTTGAAATTTACTATGAGAAAGTTTTTTTTTCGCGTCTAATCATTTACTTTACTAACAAACGAAAGGATCTGTTCAAATTATTGTCAGGAAAGAGTCGAAACGTAAGCGTTTAGCTTCGAGAGTGAACAAAATTTTTGTCACGCTTCTTGCAGCATTGTAGGATAAAAACACAAATGAAAAGCCAATAAAATGCAAGCAGAAAAAGTCATAAGGCAAATATATCTATTCGAGTGTATACGTATCTATGAAATATATCCTACAGTCCAGTGAACTAGCAACATTTTTCATTCTCTCTTATATTCAGACACGGGGACCGTTTTCAGCGGAAATTCAGTAGCTGATTGCATTAACGTCTAGAGGAATGCAAGGTTATTTCATGTATGTGTGTCTGCATATTCTCTATGATTAGTTATACCCTTCGGAATGCTTGGCTAGGGAGCTTAAAGTTCAGGTTACCTTCCTTCTCTGGATATGCGTTTTTGTAAGGAATATTTCTTTCGTGAGATTATAAATTGATTTTGAATAACTGTTTTTATCCTTTCGCAGAATAAATAATATTACTTTGACTGAAAGACGTTGAAGTCTAAAGCGGCCTTTCTGCTTTAAAATCCCCTGGAATCAAGTTGAAACAATAAGTGATTGGATATTTATCAAAGAGCCGAAATTAGTGAATTCATTTTCTGAGGGGAAATATTTACTGTAGAGAGACTTTTCAAAACATTAGCAAGAGTATTCGTTTTTTCGAAGAATCAATGATCCAAAAAATTTGTGTGCGTTAGTGTTAGTGGGGTGGTGGAGGGTTGCTAAGACTGTCGGCTGATATATTCCAAAATAGTACCAAAATATTTCACGTTGTTCCCTTTATTTTAATTTTTTTTAAAAAGATAATCGTAATGAAATAACTTTTAATACTTACCCGCCGTTTGCTCTCGATTTGTTACACCGATGTTGTTCTTGCACATTTAAGAAAACATTTGTGTGCCAGATAAAACTGGTGGACGAATGACTGGCAATATTTATAACACAAGCTTTCGAACTTTTATCAAACACTACGTCTTCCACAGTATTCCTTACAGCCTCGACGGCACGACCATGTTCCTGACATCTAAGCTTTAGAGCGACTTCAAGGTAGAGAGCACTCAGCTCTGTGCAATAAGCAGTCTTTGTGTCACGACAGAGAACAGCTGTTATTCAGTCATTTGCCCGAGTTTTAACGTGACGGGGATCTGTTGTAAAACTGAATTGAATTACTAGCAACGTTACTGTTTGATCAAATGTTTTAGGAAGTAGTAATTTCAACTGAATCGCAAATCGTGAACCATTGTTGTTGACANCGTTACTGTTTGATCAAATGTTTTAGGAAGTAGTAATTTCAACTGAATCGCAAATCGTGAACCATTGTTGTTGACACGTTAAGAAAGCGGAAGTTAGTCGAACCATTTTTAATTCAATGGGATGTAAATAAAACTATGCACTTGCTAAATTTAAGTATGTGCTTGGTTTTTATTGAATGTAAGACTTTTAGCATTTGGCTTTGTATTTGTTTGAGTTTTCTCGGAATCCTAATTATTGCTTGAAACACTATGTGNCGTTACTGTTTGATCAAATGTTTTAGGAAGTAGTAATTTCAACTGAATCGCAAATCGTGAACCATTGTTGTTGACATGTTAAGAAAGCGGAAGTTAGTCGAACCATTTTTAATTCAATGGGATGTAAATAAAACTATGCACTTGCTAAATTTAAGTATGTGCTTGGTTTTTATTGAATATAAGACTTTTAGCATTTGGCTTTGTATTTGTTTGAGTTTTCTCGGAATCCTAATTATTGCTTGAAACACTATGTGNGTAAGACTTTTAGCATTTGGCTTTGTATTTGTTTGAGTTTTCTCGGAATCCTAATTATTGCTTGAAACACTATGTGTTAATAAAGTGAAACTACTCATTCATGTTAGCAAGTGCTAATGAATTTTTAAGTGTGGCCGAGGAAATGTTACCTTTCTAGTTAATAAATTGTTTCTCTTTTGTCATAGTGGAGTACGCTGCTAGCCGGGAAATACGTAATTGTAAAGGACTGTTACAATTTGACACTTAAATTGTGGATTTATTGACTGCAAAATTATTCAATTACACACATACACGATACGGTTCTCTTTTCCCAACAAAACTAATGGAGATATTCCTACGGGTTTGTTGCCGCCCTGGATTTCAGTCAGGAAATTCTGAGGATGTTGACGTTCACAGATCTAGAGCCAGCAAAACTTTCAGTTACCCTATTGTTAGAATAATAAGCATATCTCTTAATTTGATCAAATTTCCATCAACAGCAGTTGAAGTGAACAAAGAAAAGATTATCTGGCAAAGCAATTTTCGTACTCTGACTTTAATAAGTGCTCTGGACTGCACCCACGTGAAAATAGGAAGACCTTCGTTGCATGGGGATGAGTATGTTAACAGAAAGGGTAATATGCCAGTATTAATGTCCAGAGTACATGCGACGCGCTAGAAATATTTACAGTAGTGACTTTCGAGTGGCCAGGGAGCGTTCATGACGCTATAATATAGAGCAGAAGTCCAGCTGTGGGAAATGGGTCGCGTTTGGATGGTGGAGCATATCTACTCGGCGACTCCGGCTACTGAATATATCCCTCGTTAATCCACATCTTTCAAACCACCCACTAATGCAGTTGGAAAAAAATTTCAACTGGTTCCATTCTAGGGAAAGAGTCGTCATGGAAAGATGTTTGGGACAGCTTTGGGAAACCGTGTCCGTGTACCTTTAGAAAACATGCCCAGAGTAATAACATGTTGTGCAGTCTTACATAATATTGCAAACTATCTGTTGATGTTTTGTATGAAAATGATTTTGTACTTTATGAGGAAGAAATTGACGAAGAACAGCGTGAAAATGCAGGCACAGGACTTAAGTGGCGGCAGAAACGTCGAAAAATAATATTTTTAAATAATAATAATGAACTGAAATATGAGTGATTTTTTTATAAAGTGTTATATTATTACGGTTTTATTTTGCCATCATAAAATNAAAAATTATATTTTTAAATAATAATAATGAACTGAAATATGAGTGATTTTTTTATAAAGTGTTATATTATTACGGTTTTATTTTGCCATCATAAAATTTTAGTCATTACTTTATATTGCAATTATTATTGCATTGCAGTAAAGGTTTTCATGTATGGGATGTAAATGAAATAATATTAACAAAAAATACGAGCCAAAAAAACATAACTTTAATGTACGTTTGCANGCGTGTGTACGCACGCAAACTGTACGTTTGCAAAGACACGCCCACGTGTACACAAACAGAGCTCACCCCCACTCACACACGCAACGAAGCACGCACGTACACGTACACATGCACACACGCACACACACCCATGTCCTCCATACACACTGTCTAAAACACACCACCATGTGTTTTTTTATAAGAATTGTAAAAATTGGATCCACAGGGAATAAAATAAATTTTTTTTTGTTTTTGTAATAGTTTTATTAATAATTATGGTTCACGACAAAAGTCTCCACATTTCGATAAATGCATCTACCGACGTTTTCTTAGTATTTTCTATTTTAAATTTTAAGCTCATTGTTATTTTATGTCATGTAGTTGCATTTGTTGGACTAAAACAATAAGTTGAATCCGTGGTGTAGATATATCCTTGGGTTCATCAGCTAGAACCTTTTTATGACCTTTTTATATAATTATAATTGTATTTTCCTGTTGGTTTGCTCTCCATTGTCCTAGTTACTCAAACGACCACCACCGTCGCCAATGTCTGTAGGTGCAGCAGTTTTTAGCGGCTTACTTCCCTTTACAACAGAGAGTTCTGGAAAATACTGGGTTGTTATTACCAGCAATCGTAAAATAATTTTTCCCGTTGTTTTGGTTTGATGGTTTTTTACCTGTCGCATGTTTGTCAGATTTATTTTTACACTCGAATTCGTAAAGCTCAGAAATGTATTTTGTTGTGCGGTTGTCACTTTCTTCCTACTTGGGGATTTCTAAGCTTAATTTTTTTATTTAATCGATGACTGAATCTTGGATTTTTCAAGTATTACAAATTGTTGTGGAAAGAGTCTAACAAAGCGTGACCTGTCAAAATATAGAGTCAGTATAAAATAAAACCCCAACTTTGAAGGTCTATAATATCAAAACCAAACAACCTACAACCTTGATTGACCAATCAAATGAACCGCGGAACCGTGAAGTTTGGTTGGCATACATTCATAAATGTTCACTGTGACCACCACTAGTGGCCCGAACGACATCTACGCGATTATCAAACTTGTTCCACACTCTTGCCAGCATGTCGGGTGTTACGGTTTAGATGGCGTTCGTAATTCTCGTTTTGAGGTCATCAATGTTAGCCGGTTATGGTGGACGAAACACTTGATCCTTTATGTACCCTCATAGAAATAAATTTAAATGAGTTGTTATTGTTTAGTAATTTTAAAGTGTAAACGAGTTACACTAGTAAAAAATTAAAATGTTAATGGTTTGCGGTTTACAGTGTCTGTTTAAAATGAAAAAGAGTACTTATTTGCGTCAGTTTAAAGAGCAAATGTCTGTTTATTTAATTGCGCAATACATTGGTAGCACAAGGGAGGCCCGATTCAGATCCCCCCTTGCCGATATATATTCAACTTTATTGTACTTGTTATTTACATCAGTTTGAAGTAGAGTAAATAAACTTTAAAGTGTGAAATACTTGCTTTTTATGGTGTCAGTTTAAAGTTGGGTGATTCTTTATTTATGTGCACAAAAGAGAGAGGAAAAAAATGTCACATGTGTTTGTTCTTTCTCCAAGGAAAAAGCAAGCACAATAAATATATTCAAAAAAAAAAATTATTACATTTTATAAATGGAGATAAAATAAATCACTGAATACACACATAATTGNAGAAAATAATTACATTTTATAAATGGAGATAAAATAAATCACTGAATACACACAGAATTGAAATAACATTTACTTAAAAACCACACACAAAATCAAATTTTTTTCATTTATATACATGTTTAATGAAGTTGGAGACTCTAGAATAAATTAGCTTGCTGTCCATTTTCCAGCTGCGGTACACTGCCTACATCCAGCAGTAGGTAATCTTCAGTTATGTTGTCCCATCCAGAACCGCGAAAGGGCGGTGTCTAGGAGCCCTGGAAGAGTACCATCTAGGTGCTCCGGAAGTGTGCTTTCTGGATGCTCCAGAAGGGTTCCGCCTGGGTGCTTCTTAAAGGTGCTGCAATCGATGAAATTATGAAGATGGCAGAGGAGGATAATGCTGTGCATGATGATTCAATTTTTGACAGTAGGCCAGGGCTTCAAATAAAAGAATTCATATAATGACCTACATACATTACACCCCATCATTGCATCACTCTCTTTCGTCTCTAGAATACCTTCTTTTTCCGCTCTGCGTGACACACACCATATTCGCGGGTGCCGTTGAAAAGGGTTCCTAGGCTCGATCGCATTCCAATCACACCCACTACATTGTGGGTACCCTCAAACACACGCTACACTTAATATGCGTTGACATATTCTTCACGGCCCGATACAGTACAACTATTGTGCATCGACGCTCATACTAAAGCTTATAAGCAAGTGTCCACACCCCTCCTATAATACTCTGCATTATTCCACCACAGCCTGCCTCCTCTTCGTAAAAAAATTGGATAAACCAAAAGTATATATATATTTATTTATTTTTTCATTTTCAGATACAGGCAAGGATGAGTGAAATTAAAAATATACATGAGTAGCTATTTGCCTCAGTTTAAAGTGCGAATGAATTGTTTAATTGTTTTGTGTGGTGTATATTTAAAAGTGTGTGGTATCTGTGACAATGGCTCATTTAAAATTAAAGTGTGATTAGCTTGCTGTGTGTGGTGCCTGTTTAAAATGACAATGAGTAGTTTATTTTACAAGTAAAAAAATTAAAGTGCTAATTACTTGCTGGGCGTGGTTGTTTCAAATGAAAATAAGTAATTGGTTTGCGTCAGTTTAAGTAAAAATGGTTTCCTACTATCATCACCATCCTACTTAAATCGCGAGTGTGTTGGCATGTTGCATGAGTCGTTATTATGTCAGTTTAAAGTTTAAATGAGTAGTTCTTTCAATATGTAAAACTAGTATGGCTGAGTGAAAACTTGCGAACTTGCAATTGCAATACCTAGCCAATATTCACAAAGCGTTGCACAACTTTCATCAGAATGAACCAAACCAAAAAGCCTTGCATTCATTAATTTTATGATCCTGTTTTCCTCGTGACATGCTAACCTTGTGGACACCTTGGAGTTTCAAAAATTTGCAGAACTTTAATTAAAACGAACAAAACGAAAGATTCTTGCACAACACTCGTGATTCCTAGACATTGATGTGTGAAATGCATTAATTATTGTCCCTCGCTGTAAGTCAGTGAAGGCTTTAGAGTTTCCATGTCTTGATTTTTGTTTTGCGCTCATTATTAGTTACACAACTCATTTTACTAGTTGGCTATTTGTTTTGGGTTTAAAGTTTAAATGAGTTGTTGGATACGCAATATGAAATTTTTAGCAACAAGTCACTTCCACACGGTGATACACCCAGGGAAACAAATGGGAAAGTGACCAACTGTTCCGTTTTCAGTTTGGGTACGCCACAGAAATCAAAAAGGTGTTTGTAAAAAAAAATTTCAGGAGGGAAATGGATACTTGATTCGGAACAAATGAGGAGTGGTGCCAATTTCCACCTGTCGGTTTGGATATGCAAACACCACTTTTCAATTCAGGTTGTTTTTCATGTGGATACGCATAAAGAAATTTTTGGTAAAAAACAGATAATACAGGCAGGTTGGACACGCAGGGAGAAATTTTGCATTTGTTTTGGCCTTCTCCCGACTCTAGTTGGATACGAAATAGACGACTTTTTAGGTGGGTCTTGTCGTATCATTGGATACGTATTATAGTGTTGTTCGGGTGATTTGGGTATGCAATACAAAATAATCACCGTAAATAATATCAAATCACATTTCATCGTAATATAAAAAATCTGTTATCTAAAAAACTTAGTTGAAATAAAACAACGTATGGCTAAGCGAAAAATTATAACTCAGTTAATTAATACTCGTGTTGATAAATTTCACGAAATAATTTGTAACTGGGGCAGGTTTAACCGATAATGCAATAAAAATAGAAAAGGAAATTTTTGAAAAAAAAAAACACACTACAGTTATTTCGGGAGTCTGTAGAATTTAGGAGTCCGCAATAATTATAGAGACGCTAAATGAGAGGCTTATAAATGTTTAGTAGCGTTTATATAAAATTTTAAGACTGCTCTAAGTGGCGAAGCAGCTTATAATGTATTTTTACTGTCCTGTGAAATGTCTCGTTTACAGATTATTTGTTTCAGCCGTTACTGCAGCCATACCATTGACGTAGGCACTGCACGAAACCGTCATGTTCGCGGAGACGTTAGTGGGAACACACTTCCCATTGGATAACGTGCTTTCCTCTGTTCTTCCTNCGAAACCGTCATGTTCGCGGAGACGTTAGTGGGAACACACTTCCCATTGGATAACGTGCTTTCCTCTGTTCTTCCTTCAACCTTGTTCTCCTCGGAACTGGCTTCACCCCCCACCACGACTGGGGCCTCTCCAGATGTTTAGCGTATTCAACCTCTTCGCGACCTCTCAGCGGCTTTCTGCCGTTGAAGCTGTTACGAGCTTCCGCCTGAACCTGGAGTGGTACACGAGTCCTCGCTGAGACTTGTGCATTGTTGACGTCGCACGGGCGAGCTCTCACTTCTTATCTTGCCGGCAGTGTTATGAATTTCTCGCGGTAAAATTTGCCAGCAGGGAAGATGATACCAAATACAATTTCACTATACATTAATGACNTGTTATGAATTTCTCGCGGTAAAATTTGCCAGCAGGGAAGATGATACCAAATACAATTTCACTATACATTAATGACAGTGTGACGTTTATTTTTGACGTGTTTGGCTAAACGGCATTACTCCTGCTTTGCAATAGGTTTCAATCCCTTATAACTATCCTCAGGATGCTTCCTTCCAAGTGGGTTTCCTTCGAAAGTCTCGGTGCAATTGCTAAACCCCTTAAAGCATTATTCTGAGTTTACTCGCTCATGTGCGGCATGTTGCATGATAATTAAAATCACTGTCGGTGAATAACGCTATCAGATATTAACACCAATGTGGACAAAGATTTTCTATGCGTTACTCTATTCGTTGCTGTTAAAAAAACAATATAATTGACTGTTGATTGTACAACAAATCAGCAGAAACTGTTATCGTAGCTTCTTCCTTATAAGNTGTTATGAATTTCTCGCGGTAAAATTTGCCAGCAGGGAAGATGATACCAAATACAATTTCACTATACATTAATGACTGTGTGACGTTTATTTTTGACGTGTTTGGCTAAACGGCATTACTCCTGCTTTGCAATAGGTTTCAATCCCTTATAACTATCCTCAGGATGCTTCCTTCCAAGTGGGTTTCCTTCGATAGTCTCGGTGCAATTGCTAAACCCCTTAAAGCATTATTCTGTGTTTACTCGCCCATGTGCGGCATGTTGCATGATAATTAAAATCACTGTCGGTGAATAACGCTATCAGATATTAACACCAATGTGGACAAAGATTTTCTATGCGTTACTCTATTCGTTGCTGTTAAAAAAAACAATATAATTGACTGTTGATTGTACAACAAATCAGCAGAAACTGTTATCGTAGCTTCTTCCATATAAGNAAAAAAAACAATATAATTGACTGTTGATTGTACAACAAATCAGCAGAAACTGTTATCGTAGCTTCTTCCATATAAGAATTCTGCTAGATATTATTAACACTTAAAAAATTTAAAACTGCTGTTGCAACATTAGAAATTAAAAATAAATATTTCGAGTTAAGAGTTTAATTATAATGCAACGCTCATTAGAACAATATTCTGATTGGACTTGCAGGAAAACTACTAATAAGCATTCGTTTCTTTGCGCTCTTCTTGGCGTATCCTTGAGCGAATCAAAGTCGGTCAGCACGTTTAAACAACAACTTATAATTCAAATCAAATTCATGATTATAAAACAGATTACCTTAGCTGTTATGGAGGATTGTGAGTCGGTGATATACCCGCAGTATTAGAAGGAAGGAATCGCTTGCAGCCTTGTGAGGAGTAAACGTGACTTCTCACATCAGCAGCAGTCATTGAACCATAAACATAAGCTTCAGTGTGCAGACGGCTACTATGGTCATCTTACAGATCATTCTTACCACGAAATTTTCAAATTCAAGCCCCTCATAGAAACAAGCTACGGGAATATACAAGCAATTTTTAAACTGGCCCTGAAGGCAAATCCTCTTTTGAAAAGCTATATCTCTCAAAACAGGTTTTACCTCCGAAATACAAGTTTTCGTTTAGAAAACCGAAAGAAAACAATATTTTAATTCTAACTCGTGAACAAAAGAATTTACGATAATTTACTGTCACGTGAACTAGACAATCATTTCAGTTCATCACACGAAGTATTTCCTGTGTTTTCGTAAAAGAATGCAAGAATAGAGAAGCGAACCTATTATGCTGTCTCGAACTCCACTAAAATTACCTTACTTTTATTTAGCATCGTAGGACGTCATTCATCAATATGCCCACAGAGAACAGCTTGCCAGACGGCGACCAAATAGAGTACGTGTTTTAAAGTATGTGATAGCCAATCGCAGCAGCGTAGACAAAGAGGTGGGGGTTCCGTGTTCTCCCCCCTTCTCGCTNTTTTAAAGTATGTGATAGCCAATCGCAGCAGCGTAGACAAAGAGGTGGGGGTTCCGTGTTCTCCCCCCTTCTCGCTTATATAAAGGACACACATTAAAAATATATAGTTCGTTATCAGTAATATGAGAAATTGAGCAAATAAAACTGTATAATGGAAAAGTAAAAATAAGTAATTTAAAAACACAGGTGTCTACATCTACTGTTGTTCTTAGCGCAAAAAATATTTTTCATTGGCGATATTTTATCAATAATGCCCCCCTCCCCCCTCCTTCCCAAAAAAAAATTAGCCTACACCTCTGAGCCAGTTAGACACGAAGCCAGCTACTAGAGCTTCGCGCAAAACATAAACTTACTAGGTACGCTTATATCAAAGGGATCGTCAAACCACTAGGTTTCTGTACACTTATGCTGATCCTACAAATNATTAGCCTACACCTCTGAGCCAGTTAGACACGAAGCCAGCTACTAGAGCTTCGCGCAAAAGATAAACTTACTAGGTACGCTTATATCAAAGGGATCGTCAAACCACTAGGTTTCTGTACACTTATGCTGATCCTACAAATAAGAGAATATCGTGGATACAATGACACAGTAGACTCCGCCTTTCATTTTATTTTCTAAACTGAAATCTTTGTTTGTTGGCTACCACAACAGCTAGTATTCCGAGCGAGTAGGCGCAATAGCCAACCACGGGACTCGCTATTTNATTTGTTTGTTGGCTACCACAACAGCTAGTATTCCGAGCGAGTAGGCGCAATAGCCAACCACGGGACTCGCTATTTACCGATATCGCTTCAGGTGGATGCTGGAATGGTTCCTCAACCCAGGCCTTGGCCGATTTCCTTCCCCACTCCTACTTCATTGAGGAACTTCCTACGCCCCTAATGACATCGCTGTCGGTGATATGTTAAGCCCTGCCTACTTACCAATCCAGGTAACAATCGAGGTAACGCAGGATTTGGTAATCGTTTTCATACGTGTTGGCTCTGACTCAGTTTCCTGAAGGACGTGTCCAATAAACTGTGAACTAGTGTAAAAAACAGTCAATTATCGGTCAAGTGTGTGTAGTATAAGGTTAACCTCAAATAATTTCGCGAAATTTTTCCACTACGCAATTGTTCACATTTAGCGTCTGCATCGTGGTTTAGACGCAGACACGGCGTCCTCCCTCCTTCTCAGCGCCAACTGGTCAGCGACAATCACGTCGACGGGTTGCGTCTTGTGTTTCGCAGAGCGCTGGTGCGACGTGACAAACAGAGAGCAGTCCCTCCGGGGACTCGGAGGGATGAAGTCATCCAGGGAGAGACACTCCGCCAACTGCGCATTCCAAGCACGTCCCACCCCCCTTCAATGTGGGGTGCTGGAAATTGGGCAGCGTCGTACAATAAGTGGGGAGAAGGGGTTTGTAGAGGTTGCAACGTCTCCAGAAGGGTAGCGCGGCAGCTGAATCCTGTAAGAAGCACGGACGGTCCACGTGCGAAGAGGAGCGCAGAGAAACAGTCCACGATCTTGGGAACCAGAAATTTGTGCAACTCNGGGCGAAGAGGAGCGAAGAGAAACAGTCCACGATCTTGGGAACCAGAAATTTGTGCAACAAAAATTTTTTTTTTTTCGACCCTTCCTTTACGGGCCTAAGTTATTGGCGCCGGACAGGTCAACACACATATGCGAATGTACAAATCTAAATTACTATTTGTCCTATTGTGTGGTAAATTTTGTACTTGTTGGACCACCTTTTGGCAAGTTAGTCTCCAAGCACTAATCTCTCCAAGCAACGATGTTAAGTCACGGTGCTGGGAAGAAGAACCATGTTTCTTGTGCGTGCGACTGAAATGGGAGAATGCACTGAAATTTTGCTTCTCTAATTATATGTATTCTGTGTTCTAGCTCCCTCTATGGGAGGCTTGCTTCGTGATGCTTCGGCTAGAATATCCCCACGATGCTGACATGTCCGACAACTCTTTGGATCCACGGTATTTGGAGGACTACAGCCGAGTGTATCAAGGGGACACTATTAGTATGTTAAAATGTATCTGTTCTTCAAAACAGCTTTTACATGAAAAAAAGCTTCATTTTTATGCTGCGTTTTTATCAGCGTGATACTAGAACATTTCATCATTTTACGAGTAGTTAAACTAATAAAATATTTTTGTTGTAACTTCTCACACATGCAAGGTGAATCGAATAACCTGCAACAAAAATATTAGATTGTGGCACATTTAACCAGGATGTAGATTGGCTGACAACTGGAGAATAACGAACGCTGTACTGCATAGTGTAGGCGCCCTGTGTGGTACCACAGACAGTAGTACATTCATGTTCACTTCCTACTTTTCTAAAGCCTTGCCCAAAAACACTTTCAGGCTAATCCTCCGCCTTGCGCGAGCAAACCTAACAAAGTTTCAAAAATCATACCAGAGGGCCAACGTGCCACATTTGTGTGCATTCACTTTAAGAAAATTTTTAATGGCAGTTATTTTTAATGCGCTTTTCCAACGAAGCGATTTTATCCGTATTTGCATTCATACAAATTATTATTTATATATTATAATTTATGGAAATATAATAAAAGTTCTATTTAATTGAAACAAAGAGACTTTTATCTTAATAAAAGTATAAATTTCTTGTGATACGTGACATATTTAAATAAAAATCGAACATATGATACTTGGGGAGATTTTCTAATTTTTCAAGGGTTTGGTTCAAAAATTGTGAAGACACTGCGGATAGACTTCTTAAGTGGCCGACCCGCCTGGAGTTTTTACCCGCGTTCGAGGCTGAGAAGCGCGGGAGCGATAAGGGCGACGCTGCCACGCGCTAGAATTGCGCCATCTCTTCAACGCGCAGGACTCTGAGGTACGTGCAGTGTTCTCATGCTGTGTGTACCTATGGGACTCTCAGCGGCAACCATATAATTTTATTGGCGGAACGTCTGTAGCAAGGTTTAATTCATGCCTCTCGATTACTTCTATGTGTATATAACGCGTATATTTTGAAATACAGCGCTTTGAAAATGCCGTTTGTAGCCATGTTGGAGTGCTCCGAAATGGTGTTTAGAATGCGCGTGACGTCTTGGAAGTAACCGACAGGCATAGTCTGGAGAGTGCGTTCTTTTCGTAGACTAGCGTATTGGACGCACGTTCAATAGTTTATTAAAGAAACCTGGGTGTTTCGAACACACTGCAACGCAGTTGGACCTCCAGGCAAGTCCCTTAAGAATGCCGACGTGAAAAAACTTCGTTTACCGCGAAACTCTAGCCGCACATGCCTGCGAAATGGCGAAAATGTCCAGCAACATGGCGCGAACCAGTTTTGCAATCACCTCTAGGCATTTCACTGGCCATGAGTGAGTTCAGTCGATAGATGCACGCATGAAGCCAGCCAGGCAGTAGATCGACTTCCCCAGCCTCGCGCAGCCAATCAGCGATTGGGTATACGCCCTCACCAAAGAAACCGCCACACCATTTTAAATCGCGTGTACTTGTCGTGGTGCGGAA
Organism: Clitarchus hookeri; assembly: GCA_002778355.1. Classification (NCBI taxonomy): domain Eukaryota; kingdom Metazoa; phylum Arthropoda; class Insecta; order Phasmatodea; family Phasmatidae; genus Clitarchus; species Clitarchus hookeri. The sequence continues at coordinate 184,824 of NQII01003361.1, read as the reverse complement.
CGATACTTTGGTGGCGAGTGGAAAAATCAGAGAGCAGCAGTGGTTCCTGCAGTAGAGGTAATGGTTGTAAGCGAATCACATCTGTCTTGTCAATATTGCACAGACCAAAAGGTCAAACCGTCCACCCACACGGGGTGGATTGGAGAGATTTCGTCGGCTCTTAACATCGATGTCTTGAGAGCCGATGATGGTGAAACGAGGTATGCAGTAGCACCGGAATGCAAGGGCGGGTAAAAAAGGGAGATCCCCGAGAAAACCCGCCGACCCGTGGCATTGTGCGGCATGATTCCCACATGAGAAAATCCGGGAGCAAGCCCACCGGGAATCGAGCCTGGTTCACCTTGGTGGGAGGTGAGTACACAAACCTATACACCATCGAGGCCCCTCCACCCCTGCGGAGATATTTTTTGTGTTTGAGCAAAGTTACCTGTCGCCGCAAAGCGCAAGGCGCTGTATTGGCTTGTGTGCATGGTTTTCTTCGTGCAGCGAGTAATTGTGTGACTTCAAGCGGGGGCTCAGTAATATTGTTGGTAGAAAGACTGTAGAAAAGTTTCATGCTGTTGTTAATTCTAGTTACGCCATACACCCAGCTGGAAGTTTTCCGTCTCAGTAGACACGAAATGCTATTTTTNTGCTGTTGTTAATTCTAGTTACGCCATACACCCAGCTGGAAGTTTTCCGTCTCAGTAGACACGAAATGCTATTTTTGGATGTATTTCGTATACGCGCGGTATCTTGATTATACCACTGCTTGGTCGTCTGTGACGTTTTTTTTTCGCNTTTTTGGATGTATTTCGTATACGCGCGGTATCTTGATTATACCACTGCTTGGTCGTCTGTGACGTTTTTTTTTCGCAGATAAATAAATTAGTTTCTTTATAAATGAACTGTGGATTCAAGATAAGACAAAAGCAGTTCCCGTCCGAGTTAGGCAGGATATCTAAGCGCGAGTGTTCCCCAGAACACGATACTACCAATATTTATTTGATCTTGAAGAGAGTGCACGCACGAATACAAATTCTATCATTCTCTAATTTCGGTGAGGACCTCGAAGAATACTTTTCGTTTTTAAGCTCATTGTTTATCATTCTGTTACATGTACGAATTAACATTTTCATGAACCAAACAAATAATCTCCATGCACTGATGTGGTAACGTTAGAAAAATAACTACATTAATGTTATAATATTTTTTTTATCATGGAATGTATAAAATAAATTAAAAGATATTTCAGGTACTAATTAATTTAATGAAAATAAAATATTACTTTTATTATTACCCTGCCAACTTTGCTGAGACTACAGTAGCGTGTAAGTAGTCACGTTCANGAAAATAAAATATTACTTTTATTATTACCCTGCCAACTTTGCTGAGACTACAGTAGCGTGTAAGTAGTCACGTTCAAAAATTTATTTAAAAGATTTGTTTTAAATTTAAAAAAACACCGAAAAATTGGCGAATGAAATTGGAACAAATATGTACGTGACCCTTATACACAAGTAAAGAAATATGAATCCCAAAAATCACGCCAAGTTATTTGTAATCAGCATGCAGCGATTGTCTAAACATTGAACAGACTATCGCTGTAGACGAAATTCCTCTAAATTTAGATATATAGCATTGGAATACTTTTAAACACAATGGNTTGAACAGACTATCGCTGTAGACGAAATTCCTCTAAATTTAGATATATAGCATTGGAATACTTTTAAACACAATGGAATCCAAGGTATTGACCTCGAAATATACCTAGTATTTTTCGCCTTTTATTAATGAACGTGGGTAGAGAAACTCCGAATGTGCTGATATCTGTCATATTCATTCGTCATTTTATTTTTGAGTATTTGATATGAAGCATTTGTGAAATGTGATTACCCGGCATAAATGATATTTACCAATTCCACGAGAACTCATCTTCCTCTTACATTTATCTACTGAGACATGCATAAAGGCGCAAGTGCTGATATCACAGAAAATATTTCACTAGGAAATGGCGCTTTACTGCGTTGCAGTGTGGTCGAAATACACGTTTTTTCCCCCCACAGACCTATTAAGCGTGCGTTCAATGTACTGATCTACGAAAAGAACACTTCAGACGAAACTTGTCGAGTGGTTTTAAAATGTCACGCACATATTAGAAACACCATTTCACAGTACTCCGAAAAAAAACCCTGTTCATACAGAAATACTGAAAGGCCCTGCATTGAACCATGCTACAGTCTTGCCCCATAGGTACACACCGCACGATGAGATAACTCCACACTAGATCAGAACCTCGATCTTAGTGGCGATGGTGCACTTGATGCACGTAACAGCGTATCCCTCGTCACTCCAGCGCTTCTTGGCCTCAAACGCGGACAACAGCTCTAAGTAGACGGACCCCTTAAGTTCTGTACACTTTACAAACGTCCGAGAACGCTCGAAGTGAGTCGCCTACAGCCGCCACTGCAGAAACATCTTTCTGTTAGGACAACATCTCCACTCATCACTGTTTTATTGGCCCACACCACGCCAGCCACGATTACTGAACTGTACAGCATTTGTTATTGGCTTGCTGTAAAAATATTAACGGAGTTATTAGTTATCCGTACGCCTTTTGAAACCTCCTTTCATATGTAACGTGTTAGTTAAATCGATACACCAATCTGTGTCGATTTTTTCCCTTCAATTCATGATTATAGTGTCTTATGTTTAGCAGCGTCTTTGTATGAATCTTCTAGATATTAGCGGAACATCGGAACCATATAGGTAGGGTATTTTGTTATTGAAAACTGACAAGTTTTCATACTAGCGTTGCAAAAGTTGCACTCGAGCGTATTCCTTAAGATTTTAAGAGCAGTCAAGCAGAAAAATAAACAGCTTGCTGCTTCAACGACTGCACAAAATCGTAAGCAAAATATTTATAGGAACGGACTAGAAATTATTTTTTTTTTTAGTTAGCTGACACAACACTTGTATTGTTATTACAATCAAAGAGCTGTGATATATATCTTCAGTGACAGAGATAAGCACAATTTCTATTCTCAAGCATTAGTACGGTTACAAAATCACTTGCTCAGAGGGAAGACCACTGAGCACTAAGCCCTTCCAGTGTACAGTTCTGGCCAAATATGACAAGCCTGTGCAATATGCTAATGTATGTACACGTGTTTGTAAACCAGTGGCGAAAAGGTGGGAGTCACAGAAGACTCACTAAGTTACAAAATTAATACTAAGTTTAATAGTTTTTTTTTNCCAGTGGCGAAAAGGTGGGAGTCACAGAAGACTCACTAAGTTACAAAATTAATACTAAGTTTAATAGTTTTTTTTTCAGTAAGAAAAAAATTCTTAAATGTACTTTTCTGTACTTACTGGTCAATTTATAGACATAACTGATACAATAGGATACAATTTGAGCATTCTTATACAGGATGATTCTTAAATCATGGGACAAACATTGAGGGGTGGTAGAGCTCACTAAAACAAACAATTACTGTATAGGAATATAAGGGCGGNTAAATCATGGGACAAACATTGAGGGGTGGTAGAGCTCACTAAAACAAACAATTACTGTATAGGAATATAAGGGCGGGAGTGACGCGTTGAGGCACAAACACTAAAATAACACATGAAATGCAACACATTGTTTATTTACAACGTTGCCGCTAAATGTTTTTACAGCAATATTTATATTAATTGCTCAAAATTGCTACCACCGACAGTAATGCAAGCTTGGTAGCGTCGGTGGAGTGATTGGCGAACAGATTCAAATACGCCGAGTATTTCACGCACGCCACCATTGTCAGCCAATCACGCCACATGTAGAGGTCGCCAAGCATGCGTGACTGTTGGTGGATGCATTTCCAGCAACTGTTTTAACATTTTCTGTACAATCACTCGTTAAGTATGCTGCTATTGAACATTTTATGTTTCCGTTATTGTGTTATGTGTGTGTGTGTGTTTTTGCCTCAACGCGTCACTTCTGCCCATATATTCTTTTACAATAATTGTTTCTTTTAGTGAGCTCTACCACCCCTCAATGTTTTTCACATGATTTTAGAATCACTCTGTATAACGTATAAGAATATTTGGACACCACTTGTTCTTTTCAGTACGGCTAGTACAATGTAATATTGGTATAAACAATCTCATAAATACCATACAACTTAAAATGTCCGTGTGCAGGAGATTCGTACAATAACCCTTCTATATCACATTGTGTTCGCCGAGTTGTATGTCTGTAAAGTGACGGACTACTAAGCCACTGCTCTGGTCTCAATCCTTGGTGGAAACCATCAATTAATTTTGAGTTGTATTCAACTTCGTACTATGACTCAACGTAACGCTAGCACAGCTGAAATTGTTATTATTTACGTAATGGTTTATGAAAAATTGTTCCCAAAAAAAAAAAAAAAAAGCAGTTTTAGGCGTTTTTAGGTGTTGTGCCTTTGGGGAAAATAGTGGTTCACACTTGCGAGTGTTGTCCAAATTATAACACAAAACAACCCTTCAGAAAGCAATAACACACCCGTCGTAAATAAATAAACGCAATTAACGAAGAGACCCTTGATAAATAAACAATAGCCATTGATAACCAGTAAACAGCCACTACTTACAGAACATAAACATAGGAAATTTTTTTCGGATGGAAGTTTTCGAGGTATCAAGCGAGATGAAAAGAGGAAATCCTTAAAATCAGACACTCTTTCTGCAAAACATTTCATGTGATACAGAGCAAAAAGACAATATATAAACCAAACGTATTTATATATATATGTTACAAATACGTATCAATTATATTCAACAACATGTAACCGTATGGTAGGTCAGTAGGTAGGGTGTCAGACTTTCAAGTAGGAACGTCTGGTTCGAATATCGGTATAATGATTGGGGGATTTTTATTTTTACTAAATTAATTATTACGCCCTTATAACACGAGAATGACCAAAACTGAAAATATTGTTATAGTAAAACCTCAATGAAACTACTTTAATCTTCGGCCAAATGAAATGAACATGCTTTTGCAACAATCTTAAATTTCGCTTTAAAGACAATATAGTAGTCACTGAAATATATGCGATTTGGTTAGTGTAAACAAATATGGTAAAACATCTTATTTTGTTCCATTAACAGTATATTTGTATCGCCAAATACAAACTTACGATTTGTTTGTCCCAAAAAAAATTTGTTTCCATATAAAATTTTTCTTAACCTGTGTAAGATGGAAGAGAAAAATNACGATTTGTTTGTCCCAAAAAAAATTTGTTTCCATATAAAATTTTTCTTAACCTGTGTAAGATGGAAGAGAAAAATTATATCCAAATAAATACAATTAAATAGCTTGTTGTGTTTTCTGAAATTGAGATCTTACCTGGGAACGAAAAGCTCATAGAGCTCATACGTTTTTCTCCACAAAATTTCTTTGTTCATTTCGTCGAGGAGCTACTGAGGTGAACGCGGCGGAAATCCGAAACATAAACGCGTAGAGACNGAATTTCTTTGTTCATTTCGTCGAGGAGCTACTGAGGTGAACGCGGCGGAAATCCGAAACATAAACGCGTAGAGACGAAGTGATCTACGTCGAAAATCACGCCACGAAGCTGAAATGCTGAGATCCACATGTTGCTGACAAGCCACGTTTGGCTGCAGGAGGGCGCAGGGGTGGAGTGGTAAAACCACTCGTCAAATTGGCTTCGGTTTTGCATCTGGAATATGTGTTGGACGCTGCTATTAAAACGAGAATTTGTTCTCTCGAGTTGTTTTTTTTTTCCCTCCGTCGTTGCATACGGTGCACGTAATGTCATCGGGCCGGCAGGAGACTGGTCTGCGCGCGCAAGACCTCGCATTGTATTCGTCAGACAACGGTCTGAAGTAAAGCTGGCTCCTCGTTAGGGTATCCGCTATTGGTCAAACATACGCTATTCATGGTTATTACTAACTTTTCTGAAGCCCTGCCGAAGTTTCTCTTCCAGGATATTCCTCCGCCCCATGCAGACAAAGCTCTACCAAGTATTAATGCTGTTCACGATAAAGTGAGCACTATTGAAATCAACTTCTGAAAAATGTCACTACGCCTACCTTCATATAGTTTACCGGACACACTGCGTGGAATGCGGCCAGTAATGTTGGTGACGACGGAGGGAAAGTAGTTCCATGCCTTGGCATTGAATTAAAAGTGTTAGATAAACATTTTTGAATACTGTAACCATTTATTTGTTTCTTGTTTTGTAATGCATAAAAAAGTAATGATAATCAAATATATAAAGTATTTACTTTCAAAATTATTTCACAGTTACACTCGACCGACGCATGAATAAAGTAATGAGACCCATGGCAATGTTAATTTTACATAAGGTGAAAAAATCCACAATGTTATTACAAAAAAATCTTAAGCGGGAGTTTCAAAAGTGCTCAGTTTATCGTCAACAGCCTACACAAAAAAACACCAAAAGGATAACAAACTGGATTTGCAAGCATTCAATGTAGTATTATTTTGTATAAGAACAATTTCTTATTAGGCATTACCAACACATAAATTTTTCCCCCTGTTTATATTCATTTTAATACTAAATGAAATATTAAAATATTTATAGACAGAATTAAGTTAAAGTTAAATTTAATAAAAAATAAGGCATTTCATGTAAAGACGTGTGTAAGTAAAACTCTTGTGTTACCCGACATATTTAATAAAACAACTAAATACGTTATAAATGGGGTGATTTTTCAAGAGATAGATTTAGAAAGTGTGAAGAAACCGCAACAACAATATAGTTGAAGTTCGAGTACAGAGGGGAAGGAGGCCTCCAGCCTACAGGTAACTTACCACTCTCACACTTTTCCTGTACCCACACGTCAATCCCCTGGTGACCGAGGACTTGAGGACAGTTACTTTATCTAGGGAGTTTCCCTCGAAGCGTGATTACAATGAAGCCTGGTGTATACACGCCCCTGCAAGGGCCTACCCGGCGATGTTCGGAGCGCCACAAACCCGCCCATAAATCACCATGCATTGATTATTCATGCGCGTGCCCATCGCGGCAGCAGCGCCTGGCAAACTGTCCGTCCACGGTAGCTCTAGCAAGACGCAACAACCGCACACCGCGTCATTACTGACACAACTGTTTCGCTGGTCAATAACGCTTTCACTACATGGAATATCCAATATGTTGCAAACTAATACAATGTGCAGTACGTACCGTAGTTGCAAATGTATTATTGGCCCCTTCCCTTCTTTTCGTTCGCAGAACTAAAGAAAAATGTTTTATGTCTGATAGAATTTGTCGGCGGTGACCATTAACAAAGTTAACATTTTGGAGTTCTGTCACTTGAAAAATAAACTCTTTCGTCACACGACGCGTTTGTGTATGGAAGGAGCGGACAGGTTTAGTGACCTGGTATTCGTATATATCATTTACCCATATTATTATGTTTATACAAGGTGTTTTTAAACTGCATGTCTGAATTAAAACCACGACATCTATGACTAATATAATCAAGAAAACCTTGTAGCAAAAGGTTAGGAAAATTAATTTGGTAAACCTTCTTTTCCGCTGTTACAAGAGCCAAATATCAAGTTTCAATATTTACATGTGCATACATAAAATATTTTAAAACTTAATGCTAATAATAATAATAATGGCGTGTGGGGAGTGCACCCAGGGCAAGGCAACACCCTCCGAGTGACGGTCTTTCCAGCTGGGACCCGTAGGTGACCGTCATCCCCGGGCATGACACGAAGTGAGGCCTCAGAATGGAGCGGCACTGGAATGTAAGGGCGGGAGAAACGGGAGTACCCCGAGAAAGCCAGCTGGCAAGTGGCATCGTCCAGCACGATTCCCACATGCGAAAATCTGGGAGTGAACCCGCCGGGGATCGAGCCCGGATCGCCGCGGTGGGAGGCGAGCGCCCTGGACACTACGCCACCACTGCCCCCAACTTCATGCTGAAAATCGAACCACAGCATCTATGGGCTATTATAAACAATACTTTCTAGAACCAATATGATTATAGCATTATCTAGTTTCAATTGAAGTTAGCAAAACAGCGCTCGGAGTCCGCAACTCTACGTACCTGCGTGCACAACAAGTTGCATATCACGATGGCGAAAGGAACTGGTGCGCCATGTGGAGAGCTCCTGCACATAGAGCACCACAAACTAGAGGTACGTTGGCGCAGCTAGTGGTTACTGGTTAGTACACGTGTGTCAAACCACGTGGACAACGGGAGATTAGCATTTTGTTTCGAACAACACACAGACAGCAGTACTGGCGATGTAGTGTCTGCACATATTTCCAAGGTGGTCTATGTACAGGCGGTCAACGCATGACGCGCCAGTTACTTTCGCCTACGTGTTATGCAACTTGTTCTAAATGCAGGTAAGGGAGCGTTCAGTATTACGTA
>NQII01003361.1:73079-167157 GCA_002778355.1 Clitarchus hookeri | reverse complement strand
CCCGAAAAAAAAAACGATAATGTTAAATAAAGTGCGAATTTTTACGAAGTATTCAAAATGTTGGAAAATTTTTTAATACCCTATGTATAAATTGTTACAAATTTTCTTTTGGTATATTGATGATGTCTGATGGGGCAACTGAGAACTTTGCTACAGAAACAACGATATTCAGTGGCTGGTGATACATTTGTGCAGAAAAAATCACTTAACCATGAGTATTAAATGAAGTCATTTATGTGGAAAACATTTTCGGAGAAAAAAACACTGCCCCAGCGAATTATGCAAGACCCAGCCCCAAGAGATAAAGTTGGTCGCTTTAGCAGCAGTCACATAGCAAATGACAGCGTTTCAAGCGTAACGAACAAGTGAAATTTCCGGTTGTCTGGTCATTCGTGGCATGTTGGACGTTATCCCTAAGGAAGCTCATTTTGATCGCTACTATTATATAACAGGTATGGTGCAGGCTGCAGTTTGATTTATTATTCCCAAACTGGTGAACGTGTCTTCTCTGGTGGCACAGAGCGAAGTGACTTGATTTTTTTACTAACTACCATACTTCTAAGTGTTAAGTGTTGTTCGGGGGTAGGTCTGCACTGTGTTGCGTCTCAGGGCTAAGCCCCATACGCCTACATGAGAGGGAATTTAGGAAAGGAGGCGTGCATCGCGGCAAAGAGGGATAAAGCAGCCATGGCCAGGTTTGTGGCCATGACTGCATCCCTGAGTGTGTAATAGCTGAAGATATAACTAAGAAGGGGGAGGGGTAAAACCGACATAGACACCGTAAAAATCCTCCCGACAGGAAAGAAGTTCAAAACTTATTCATGCATTAAAAAATGCTAAAGGAGGCAGCAGGTGTGGATTCCATGCTCTTTAATGTGGAGTTGAAAATCTAGAAGAAAAAGAGGCGGGTGACTTGATTCTGTCTTGCTCTCACTTATATACACATGGACGTACGATGAGTCACGGACTGGAAATCACCAGCTCGACGCGTGACCTTGAACGACGCTATGCATAGGAAGCGGAGCTCCGCGACGCCCATCTGTTGGTTTAGGGGCGTCGCCACCAACGCTATATAAAGTGAGGTTATGTTAGCCTAAAATGAAAACTACTGGACCTATTTCGTTCAAACAAACTTTATTACAATCTATGCATTATATGCAAGCTGTACATGACCTAAAACATGGGAATCCCACAAGTACTAACTAACTAACTATCTTACGAAATATCCATATTTCATCGCCAAATTCAAACTTCAATTTTTTTACGTGAATACAATACAGGAACTTGAGCAACAGAAATAATAGCGGTCTGATTTATAACACTTCCATGAACCGCAAAACTTTTCCACCATAATATATCGCGAACATCAATTTGATTAATTTAACCATATGAAGGAGCAGGACTATTATGAGCCCACCTAAAAAAAACCTTTCTAATAATCTACAACCAGGATTAGCAGTCATACCCTGCAAACCAAATCTATGTAATAAAGACACCAATACGTAACATGCCCCGGAGATATTACAGAAAACGAATTACTATCCAAAGAAGATATTTAGGAATATTGGTGGAATAAGTTCTCATGTAGCTAAACAAGACGATGATTGTGTTAAGCAAGTTATGCAATATCAAGAAAGTTATGTATTGCTTTCTTTATTATATAGATTTGGTTTTCAGGGTATGACTGCTAATCCTGGTTGTGGATTATTAGAAATGTGTTTTTTTAGGCGGGATCATAAAAGTCCTGCTCCTTCATATGGTTGAATTAATGTAACTGATGTTCGCAATATATTATGTTGGAAAACGTTTGCGGTTAATGAAAATGTTATAATTCAGACAGCAATTATTTCTGTTGCTGAAGCGCCTGTATTGCATTCACGTAAAAAATTGAAGTTTTAACATGGCTATGAATTATGGATGTTTTTTTAATATCATATAACTTTATTTTCAAGTAATTGTATTAGGTAATTGCGAAAGACTTAATACCTGTCATTAATTGAACATCATGTTACAGTATTTGTTTTCTATAATGTCACTTATTAATTCAATTTTTAATGTAATTAATACTGAATAAGAAAAAAACATAATTTATACTTATTTATTGCTGAAACATTCCTTGTTAGTAATTTTGCTATAAATCAAAAAATATATATATTGTTGGTGAGATGTAGTCTAAGTAGTATACGATAGTCAGTATTTCACCGCGTTTGGCTAGAAAAAAATTCATCTTTAACATTGGTTAACAGTTTGTAGATTTTCTTCCATTCTTGTAGTTTTCAACTGTTTTTGCTATAATTATGAAATACGATATTATCATGCATCTCCAAAACATCTGACTTCAACCTACACAATTCTGACGACTATTAATTCAATAATTTATTGTCAAATGATAAACACATGAGTACTTTCGTTATAATACAGACACTAGTGACGAAGTTGCAGAAAGTACGTCGTAACGAACAGGTTACGTTGTCGAGATAAGACACGCTTGTCTCACAGGAAAACAGAGTGAGAGTCGTTTGAGGTATGGGACGAATGGGTGACGTGTGGAAGGGGATACACATTACGTAGTCTTCATTTTCATTTGGATCAGCATTGAACGGTGGCACCCAGTTATGGCAGTGGTTATGCAGCCGAACTACTAAGGTGGTGTGACTCGGTCTACGTACGGTGCTACACAGTAGAGGCTGTTCGCGGTAAAGTGAGCACTTTTGAAATTAAGCTTTGAGAAATTTCACTGCCCCTATTCACATATATTTTGAGGTGGACACTCACTGGCATACGACCAGTAGAGTTGGTAACGATGGAGGGAAAGTAGTTCCATGTCTTAACGTTGAATTACAAGTGTTAGGTATACGTTTCTGAATACTAATATTATTTTTTTGAATTTCGGGTTTGTTAATGCATATTAGTGTAATAATAAGCAAATATTCATATAGTGATAACGCTAATGGAAATATTCATTATACATATGGTGGAAGAATACACAATGTGCATACAAGTAGATCTTAAGCAGGGCTTTCAAAAATGCTCAATTTTGCGGGGAACATGCCATAGGTTAGGGGAATCTGTCCCCACCATCTAGGACTTTAGGCAATTTTCGTAGCAGCCTGACGTTCAGATTTCGTTTTACGGCTCAACAGAGCNGTCCCCACCATCTAGGACTTTAGGCAATTTTCGTAGCAGCCTGACGTTCAGATTTCGTTTTACGGCTCAACAGAGCTAAATGCATTCATCGTTTATTACGTTATTTCTTGAATATTGATGTTAGGGTAATTTTTATAATCGCCCGCACGAAATTATAACTTATTCATTCTCGGCTATCGCCAATAAAATTAATAAAGTAGGCAAGCTTGATAAAGTTTCAGAAGCTGTTATTTATGGTTATCTTATAAAAAAAATTTTGGTTAAACATTTTTCAATAGAATTTACGCTGAAAACTTCACAGTTTCAAGATGTGAGGACTGATATCCGTTTAGAGTAAAGAGGTAAAANGTCCCCACCATCTAGGACTTTAGGCAATTTTCGTAGCAGCCTGACGTTCAGATTTCGTTTTACGGCTCAACAGAGCGAAATGCATTCATCGTTTATTAAGTTATTTCTTGAATATTGCTGTTAGGGTAATTTTTATAATCGCCCGCACGAAATTATAACTTATTCATTCTCGGCTATCGCCAATAAAATTAATAAAGTAGGCAAGCTTGATAAAGTTTCAGAAGCTGTTATTTATGGTTATCTTATAAAAAAAATTTTGGTTAAACATTTTGCAATAGAATTTACGCTGAAAACTTCACAGTTTCAAGATGTGAGGACTGATATCCGTTTAGAGTAAAGAGGTAAAACAGCAGCCTATACCGCGAAATCCAGCCACAAACGACAGTAAAATGACGTCACAGACCAGCAGAACGTTGCAACTCCATTCGCCGATCAGCACCGGCTGACCTAACTGCCAGTTGGCAGCGCAGCCGGCAGCATTCAGTAATCAATCAGACACAAGGCCCATTTCTAGAGCCTCGCACAGCCATTGAAAGAATAGGTGCTCCCATATCAAAGGAACCACCTTGTAATTTCGTCATTTGTATCATGCTATCTTACAAACTGGTTAACGAAAGTGGCTATCTGTTGGCATATATAATGTTTATAATAAATACGTTTAGCATACAAACTTTGGTCGAAATGGGTTAAATAGTTCAGTAGATATACCAAATAACACTAAAATACTTCTATAGCCGCCATTTTGAAAATAATACCCTTATCAACTTCAATTACTTACGTTTACCTGATTTGTTATATTTTTACTTATATACCAAATTGGGTGAGAATTTCTGTTATAATTTTTGAGATATAATGTAAAATATACATATTTTCCTTTTGTGCTATCTTTAAAAGTGGCGTACTTACAACAACATGCATTTTTAAATTTAATGCATACACTATGTTCTTCCAGCATTCAAATTTTGGTTTAAATCTGTTCATTTGTTCCCGACGTAGGACATAGCATCCTAAACATTAAAATTTCAGCCATTTTGAAAGCAAGTGTCCTTACTAAGTACCATGTACTGATTTTAGTGAAATTCGGTTCACGCGTACAAAAATTTTAATAAAGGACAAACTCGCACAGGCACACACCTACACGCACATGCACACATATACACACACACACACAGACTCACAGACAGGAAAGTGTTATGTGTTGCCGGAGTGGTAATGCGTGACGAAAATGAATACACAAATTATGTCAACCTAAGAAAAATGAGGGTTAAGGCAAAAATTAACCAAACTACAAAAGTATGAGTTACAATTTTAATGGAGGCATACGCTGCAAAGCTCCCATATTGTAAACAACCTCCTCTGATAAGTAAAGGCTTACAATAGGTGACAATGAATACAGTACGAATTAACAGGTACAGTTAACCACTTGGATACAGTATTCAATTCCCCACAGGGGAATTATCGTCGCCGTTTACTAGGCTGCCTCCGTAAGGCAGCAAACCCCTTTAACAACAAGAGACGTCATACAGAGTTCTTTACCATTTTCAACATGCATCTTATTTTTAAACACCACAAAATTACGTACAAGTGTTATAACCCAAATATATCGCCGCTCTCAAAATGCACTGCCAGGGCGCACTTGACTGACTAACAACGTGCGCACCTGGAACTACCTCGTGACGTCACAACAACGTCGCATCTGCAGCTCGTGTCTTTAATACAGTGGCCAGCATTATTAACAATTAAATTCCCCATATACCTTATACAAACAACACAGTCCTCAACTCCAAATCTACAATATGCCCAAAAAAAAAAAAATACCTGCGCGCGGCGTGGTCGACGGCACAAAAGGCTATGCAAAACTAACGATTAAACAGCAAAGACTACACTCAAGACATCTCTCATCATCGAACTATCTCAAATACACGCGTGTATTGGTTGCACCTGTGTCCGCGAATTGGGCAAAGCTGACGTCAATCACGACGACCAAAATCCAGGCAACCTCGAACCTCAACTTTTTCTCCATTAAGGTAGGCAGGGAAGTGACTCAAGCAAGCAATAACGCGTCATCCACCCGGGTCCAATGTAACTTCACGACTGGGCGTCTTAAAACTAACTATATAGCATTTGTGTCTGTCTACCAGCCGCGAGGGTTCAGAACACGAGCGATGTGCACCTGGTGTACATCTGGTACACCAGGTGTACTAGGTGTACACCTATTCACGAATGTACACCAGGTGTACGTTCGTGAATAGGTTAACCGAAAAGGAATTTAGAAGGCGGCACCAAAATCAAATTTGAAAGATAAAAATAAATAAAAAGCTACACGCAGTCCTACCCTGCATCGNCCCCAATCAAACTGCCGACGCGATCACATGCGCTGTTATTAGTAGTCCCCGACCCGACTACCTTGACCCAGAGGTCAAGGTAGAAGAGGCCGCCACCCGCTCGCCCCAGCCCGGCCGAAGCTGGAACCAGCAGACGACACCAAGGAGCAGGGAGTTCAGAGACGCATAGGGGTTGCTACATCGGGGAGAGCGCCACATTGAATAGGCAAAGTTCGAACCAATTTAAAGTCTACGACACCGTGATACTTGCACACGGTGCAACATCAGCCTTTCTTTCCTTCGGAAAATATGCTAAAAAAACCACACAGGTGCAGTGGGTTGGCGTGTATAGTCCATTCGCGATTACTTCCAAAATTTCTGAAGCTCTGCTAAAGTTCTACTTGCAGGATTTTCATCCGACTCGTGCTAATAAAGCTCAACCGAGTATAGAAAATTGCACCAGATGGATAACGTACCACAGTCGTGCGCACTCATTGCAATAGTATTTAGCATAAGAGCTTCTTCTTACTAGTCATTACTGACACACCTATTTTCTCAGTATTTTTATTGACATTAATCATAAATGAAATGTTATAATCTGTGGATGAAATATAAGTAAAAGTTATTTAACTGAAAACACGGTAATTTTATGTTAACAGGAACATAGTAAAATGTTTGTGGATACACGACGCATTCAGGAAACAACCAAGTACGTCATATACGGGGTGATTTTTAAAGGTTTTGATTCAAAAAGTGTGAAGAAACTGCGAACATACTAAATACGAAGGGTGGGCAAACTACCTTCTGTTTCACATACATAATCCGAAAGATTTTCACGGCATTTAAATGTACCTAATAACAAGAGCTTCTATCTATCGCTCAATACAGGGTAAAAACGACTAAGGTAGTACTGGACGCATTACATGATTCTCGCTATGTCGATCCTGCCTTAAGGGGGAGATATTTGGGAATTTATTACACATACAAGTTAGTCGATTGTATAAAAACCAGTGAGACCATGCGCTAAAAAATCGCCATAGTTTTTAAACCAAGTACCTTTCTCTCACATGTACTCGTATCTTTTTTAAACCTTTNATGCGCTAAAAAATCGCCATAGTTTTTAAACCAAGTACCTTTCTCTCACATGTACTCGTATCTTTTTTAAACCTTTGGTCGAGCAACCTCTTTTATAAACCCGGGTCCCTTTGGTTCTCGAGACGATCCTGAACAACTATTTATAAGTTTATTACACACAGATCCAGTTACTGTTATCCCACCTGTATCAATGGTGGTTGGTAACCGAAATATTTCGTTTGCTTGTTTTATCAAACATAAAAAAAATAACTAACGTCAACCGATATATATATATATATATATATATATATATATATAATAAATTGTATTATATGGTGCCGTATTTCATATAAAAACTTGATTTTTAATACCAACTTTCATTCACTTGTTACATATCGTTAAAAAAAAACAAGCTCTTTCGCAGTGTATCTACTGTCTGATTTTAACGCCATCCTTTATATGTGGAGACTTCAGGAATGAAGCACAGGCAGGCTTTGTCTCTCGGCCGGGCGGGACTAGAACAAAACCATCGACTGCCTCCCTTCAGAGCGGTTGTCTTTTGTTTTTCGCGCTGCACCTGGCACCCGCTTTGACCGACGACGACTGGAATTGACAGAACGAGGTTTCCTACCCTCTTCCCCTTCTCCATGGAGCCACGACGGGAGAGCCTATCCACTTTTCTTCCACACCTCGCCCTCCCCCAGATATCTTCACCTCTCGCGTCGGAGCGGTGGTGTGTGATGCTGTTACCCTCTCCTTACCACCACCCATCGTCATCCCACAACACTCCTGGAAAACTCTCCTGAGTTATAGAATTGTGCGGGGAAGGATAATCCCAGGGGTGTGGGGGTTTGGGAAACGGCGCGGGGCTCGCCCACCTAACCGCTCGCCCTCCTCGGCGTCGCATTTCCACCCTCGCCCTCTGCGACAATGGTCTTCCAGCGGCGGTCAGGCCGTCCAACACAGTCGTCCCAACCGCGAGAATATTGCTTTCCCTGCCGAGGTGGCGCGAATCGTCGCCAAATGTCTTCGACGATTTCCCATCGCAACTACCCACGCCGAGAGAAAGGTCTGCTCCGCTCCCACAAGTAAAAACATTTTCCATGACTGCTAACACACATTTGAGTCTCACCTTAAGGAAATATATTTTCTTGGCTACTCAAGATATTGAACATAATTACATATTTGTTTATGTAAAATAAATATACTTAAATTTACGAAAAAAAAAATTATTTCTGAAATTAAACATTTTTCTTTATTCAAAATAAATAATATTTTGGCCTTAAAAAACCAGGATTTTGTCACTCACAAAAAAGTTTTTTATAAAAACACGTTAACTCAGAAAGACACTTAACACTAGACATACATTTTTATAGTAAAAAAATTAGTTTCCGAGACTTTTTCAAAAAAGAATAATTCCATTTTCCCATTTTCCTTCTTTGACTCGGTGATGCATTTCTTATACAAGGCACTATTTGATGGAGGATGAAAAAAAACATTTTGACGAAATCCTCACACAGACGACAGCCAAACAGAAAACGTGCAAAAATGAAAATAATATTAAATCTAAAAAATACCCACATATATTACACGAATTTTTACAATTATTGACGTTTACTAAGATGTCATAATTATAAGTAAATTTTATGCTTTCATGTGGTGGTAACCTAAACTTCAAGAACTTTTACAGCCTAGTTACTATTGTTACGGGATCATATTTTTTTTCACATATTAATAACAACCTATTAGAAACAAAATGAGCCTGGCATGTGCAACGTACCTCGCAGGGGAAAAAAACTGCACGTAATTGCGGAAAATGTAGCAGCAGATGAATAACAAAAATTGGTTAGTGTAAAGTTTTCGAACCTAAGTAAGCTTGAATGTAATTGAAGAGACAGAGCAGGAGATAATAAATACAGAATTTGTAAATATCATTCAATTTAATTTTATATTTAACCAAATACTTTTACACTTGTTACACTTTTATCATTCAAGTTATATAAACTTGAATATTTGACGTGCCTTGGATGACTGTCAGTATATTAAAAAAGGTGGAGATACGGTCCCTGAATCACGTATAACCTAGCGTAAAAGATAAAAANGGATGACTGTCAGTATATTAAAAAAGGTGGAGATACGGTCCCTGAATCACGTATAACCTAGCGTAAAAGATAAAAAGATTTTTCTAATATAAGTATGAGCGGACAGTATAGACCTTGGAGTCTAACACGCTACCAGTCTTATTCAAGAATTTTNATTTTTCTAATATAAGTATGAGCGGACAGTATAGACCTTGGAGTCTAACACGCTACCAGTCTTATTCAAGAATTTTATGGAGATATGCTAATAAGTTTAATTTTCCCCTAAAATTAAATTCGTATTGACTGGGACGACCTGGTTCAACGACAGCTCTTTGTGCTTCGAACTAAACGAATATGATTTCGATTTCCGCTACTTTATTTGTTTTTAAGTGCTAGCGTTTCTTAACATTAATACAAAGCTTGAAAATTCTTTTAATATTCAGTTATTAATATAAATAAAAACACTTTTGGAAATAAGATACAACCCTCTAGCATAATTTATTTATCTTTTGCAAATTTTTATTTTGACGATTTTTTAAAGTTAGGAGGCAAGTGATGTGTTTCCATCTATGGGATAATTTCATAGCTTTCTCCATATTAAAGGTCACGATGTCGACATGAGCACAAAAATGCTAATATTTCTAATCATAAAGGTGTGAAATAAATATCATACTATCACCTCCTTAAGGTAGGATGGACATGGAGAGAATGATGTAATGCATCCAGTGCTACCTGAGTCGTTTTTACCCTGCCTTGAGCGAAAGATACAAGCCCTTATTATTGGGCACATTGAAACGCCGCGAAAATCTTTCGGATTATGTCTGAAAACACCCCAGTGTTGCGTTTCTCATTTGACTGGTCGGTACTATCCAGTATTTGTTGACTCTTCGGACGCGAATTACGAACATTCAGTGAAGAAAGCACCACATTTTTAACGACCATTTTCAAATACAGAAACAACTTCGTTCGCAGACTGTTGCCTAGAAAAACGAAAACAAACTGCTGGCGAGCGCAAATGCACAGGCGTTACCAGAGTTGATAAACCCTGTGTGCAAACCTCTTCATTTAACATGCGTGTGTCCAATGCACGGCTGTTTCAAAAACGTTGACCTTTATCTTTCTCTGGTGGAATTGCATGCGTAAGGGGCAAGGTTCAGTGTCCATTTCTTGATACCATTCATACATAATAAGTGGTCTTGTCCATATCAAAACCATTTTGTGGCTATGACTTTGTATAGGCTAGTGATGGTGAAGTGAACACTTTTCAAGGCCTTCCCAGTAGGTATAATAACCAAAAATTATATTTTATTTTGGTTTCAGACAGTAATTTCTGAGAGTAACAAAACNCCTTCCCAGTAGGTATAATAACCAAAAATTATATTTTATTTTGGTTTCAGACAGTAATTTCTGAGAGTAACAAAACTAATACACTGTGTTTATTAGTCACAGCGTGGCCTTAAAAAGTGCCTCCTTTACCATGAACAGACTATAGCAAAGTGTATTGAAATATTTTGTGTACTGATATTGTTTTCCCGAAACCAATACTGNTTTACCATGAACAGACTATAGCAAAGTGTATTGAAATATTTTGTGTACTGATATTGTTTTCCCGAAACCAATACTGGCTCTTCTTGTCGTTTCTAGTTCTAATGTGATGTCGAGCTGGTATTATCAGTCACCTTTAGAACCACCACAAGCCTTGCTCATTGACTGCTGAGTGCTTAAGGTTAAAACCATCCACTCAGAGACCTGAAGGGATTGTCATATAAACGGAAATGCATAGAAACACATGAAACTGTAGTACAATTCTATGTAACCTGATCTGTTACAAAATTATAACGCGAAATGTTAGGGTGTCCATTAATAGAACTGCCTGATCTTTGCTGCTATCGAATGTGAGGTGAATGAGATAGAGGCGGTGTAGTGCCGGAAACAAGTTAAATTGTTGCCAACCGGGGAAAAGATCGACAGTTACAGGCACGTGAGACTTTTCTAGCTGGAATTATCGTCAACCTGCAGTGTCTAACATTCAATCCGGATCTTCTAAATAATTGTTAGAAGAATGTTTCATATTCGCTACATTTGTAGTTTTAAATTACGTTCTTGGAAATTGATTGTACGTGTACGTTTTGGAAATATTTATTTTTTTACAAATTAAAATGTTCCCGTTTCCGTAATTTTTCGATAACGCCTGTCATAACCACGGTGCTGTATTTCCTTCTGGTTCACAAAAAAACCGTTAACTAGACCGTTACAAAAATATTACTATGCAATAGTAATATAACATATTTCAACAAGTTCTTTTAAGAAGCTTTTATAAAAAAAAATCCTGTTGTATATATTGTGGGTAGTAATTATAATATATGCTGATTCATAAATCATAAATAAGCATTATTCCAGTTGACAAAACGTTTTGGGCGTATTCCTTGATATATAACTAATATAAATGTTAACCACTTGTGGGAGAGAGACCCTCACGAGTGTGTATAGTGGAAAACATAAATGCAATACAATTACAGTTTCATCAGTTCCCTTTTTCAGTTTCTGTTTCTTGGAATTCGAGTGTCTCATGCCATACTTCTTTATANAATTACAGTTTCATCAGTTCCCTTTTTCAGTTTCTGTTTCTTGGAATTCGAGTGTCTCATGCCATACTTCTTTATACTTATTTTAACACTAAATGTTCTTTGTCCTCAAAGAAATATCGATACATACATTAAAATAATTATTTCAACACCATACGTAAACTAAAAGTTCAACATAAAGGGAAACCCTAAAACAACTTAATAAAAAAAACAGGAAAAAATATTATTGCACACATTTTAAAATTGTACTTTTGAAGCCTGGTACATAGACAGTAGACGTGTGTTGAATCGCCTGCCTATTTTCCAGCGTTAAAATGCTGCTTCAAATGTTTTATTTCATCGTGTCACACCGAGGCGTGTGCTTGGGTGTGTTTTATTAGAAGATAAATGCTGCCCTGATAGTTTGAATAACTCATTAAGGGCATTAGATTTTCTGAATGAATACGATTTGCAATCCCTATTTTTAAACTGATGATGGAATTTCATGAAAATCATCATTTTTCAGTACGTTTGTGTCGTTTACTGAAAACGTAATACTGTCAGAAAAAGTTTTGTTTTTACTATAAATATTTATTTATTGTGATTTAAATATATATTTTTTCAGCTATAATTTAATAATGGCTGGTTAACAATAAATATTTGTAAGATTGCGAGTCTTATAAACGTGTATCATGTATGTATGTGTGTTTTATATATAAATACGCACAAAAAATATTAATGTTATTTGGTCAAATTAATAATAATAATTTATATTTATTAATTTTAGACTTGTATGGCTATGCACGAGAATTGCGATACTGCGAATTACTTTCTCCTTGCAGACACTTAATTATTTACGAACACCGGCTTATGATATGCTTAAATTCCTTTGGATGAAAGGCAATTGTAGNATAAAAAAAAATCCTGTTGTATATATTGTGGGTAGTAATTATAATATATGCTGATTCATAAATCATAAATAAGCATGATTCCAGTTGACAAAATGTTTTGGGCGTATTCCTTGATATATAACTAATATAAATGTTAACCACTTGTGGGAGAGAGACCCTCACGAGTGTGTATAGTGGAAAACATAAATGCAATACAATTACAGTTTCATCAGTTCCCTTTTTCAGTTTCTGTTTCTTGGAATTCGAGTGTCTCATGCCATACTTCTTTATATTTATTTTAACACTAAATGTTCTTTGTCCTCAAAAAAATATCGATACATACATTAAAATAATTATTTCAACACCATACGTAAACGAAAAGTTCAAAATAAAGGGAAACCCTAAAACAACTTAATAAAAAAAAAACAGGAAAAAATATTATTGCACACATTTTAAAATTGTACTTTTGAAGCCTGGTACATAGACAGTAGACGTGTGTTGAATCGCCTGCCTATTTTCCAGCGTTAAAATGCTGCTTCAAATGTTTTATTTCATCGTGTCACACCGAGGCGTGTGCTTGGGTGTGTTTTATTAGAAGATAAATGCTGCCCTGATAGTTTGAATAACTCATTAAGGGCATTAGATTTTCTGAATGAATACGATTTGCAATCCCTATTTTTAAACTGATGATGGAATTTCATGAAAATCATCATTTTTCAGTACGTTTGTGTCGTTTACTGAAAACGTATTACTGTCAGAAAAAGTTTTGTTTTTACTATAAAAATTTATTTATTGTGATTTAAATATAACTTTTTTCAGCTATAATTTAATAATGGCTGGTTAACAATAAATATTTGTAAGATTGCGAGTCTTATAAACGTGTATCATGTATGTATGTATGTGTGTTTTATATATAAATACGCACAAAAAATATTAATGTTATTTGGTCAAATTAATAATAATAATTTATATTTATTAATGTTAGACTTGTATGGCTATGCACGAGAATTTCGATACTGCGAATTACTTTCTTCTTGCAGACACTTAATTATTTACGAACACCGGCTTATGATATGCTTAAATTCCTTTGGATGAAAGGCAATTGTAGNTCTTGCAGACACTTAATTATTTACGAACACCGGCTTATGATATGCTTAAATTCCTTTGGATGAAAGGCAATTGTAGAACTATATTCTCTACGTGTGAACAACTGCAATTTTTTTAACTCCCGATTTCCTGTTTCTACGCAAAAATCTTTTGTGTTCCGCAACCGACGTTGAAGACATTTTTGTCATAAAAGCTAAATACGATAATAAATTGCTAATCTACATTTCCGTAAAATGTTTTGTGTTACAATAAACTTACAATTGCTTATTTACAATTTATACACAATTTTTAATTACGTGTAGTTTAGTTAAGCTAAAAATTTGTTTATATTATGTTGCTCACATATTATCCATTTGAAAGAGATAAGTTTTAATTATATGTTTTTTATCCATTATTTGCTTGGAAAGAATGTAAAACAGTCCAATCAATAAACGCATGACTGAGAATATTTTTATTTTATCAATATTTCTCATTGGTTACCAAACGTTTAGAAGTCGATAAAGGCAAAAAATATATTTCTTGATAATTCTTGCTAATATAAAATATATAAAATAGAAAGCGTAGAGGTTGTACGCGGTTACGAGTTATCTTGACTTAAAAAATAACACTACAATTTCAATGTAAGTAAAGCATTTTAACTATATTCATATTGAATAAATCTACTACAGTCAGCCAACTATTAATTTAGCAAACGTATTCATAAAATATAAGCGTAGATACGTATGCAATACTTTTCCTGGTTTGTTGAATTCTAACCTAAAAATTGTCATTTTGGAAAAGGATTAAGGAAGAAAAATATTACACTGAAAATTTGTTATGCGACTCAGGTTTCTGCGAATTCGATAAAGTTGATGAAAACCAGCGAAACAAGAGCTCGTTACTAAAACGCATTTACAAGGTAAAAAAAGTATATTACTTTATCTTTTTCTCCGTAGGAAAAGCCACACTGAGAACTCTGTTCCAGTTAATTCTGCAAGCAATTTAAAGTGCTTTATAAATGATTTCACAGATCGTGTGATTTGGTAGGATTTATTTTTTTTATTCTGGTGCGCCACAACCGAAATCTCGTTCATGGGTTTCGGGGCTCGCCCTTCCCTGCTTTCTTTGCTCCGGATCACAGAAGCCAACTTTCCCTTAGAGAGAAAAAAAATGGCGGTGGTTTGAGAAGGGAGAGGGGGTTCACTTTCTCCTAGCTCNCGGCTCACTTTCCACAAACGCGGAATTGAAACAACAAGAATGAATTTCTTGCTGAAAGGTTTAACTCCCTCAGCACTATGTCCTGAGTGTATCGCGACCAGTGCAAGTGTGAAAATTAATCTGATTTTGAAAACTAGACTCATTCGGTCATACGCAGTTTACTTATTGTTATAGTTTTTTAAATAATATATTAAGAATACTGCATTACATTAAACGCATATTTCTTCAACTAAGTTAATTTTTTAGTAATTANTTTTAAATAATATATTAAGAATACTGCATTACATTAAACGCATATTTCTTCAACTAAGTTAATTTTTTAGTAATTACGCGATTGAACATGATAGATTTTATTTACAGTTATAGTTAAACCTCAAATGAAGAAATAATCTTTGCGCAGCTCTGAGGGAAGGAAGATAGGGAAAGCAGTGTTAGGGTAGGGTTTTCCCAAACGCTTACCGCTGGAGGGAGGGGAACCACTGGACACTGCTGTCGCTGTACACACCAAACTGATATCTTCGCTCTCTACTAACGCGCTGTGAAATACCTCGGTGTGCGACTTGCGTTTTTTCGACTGGTAATATGCACATGTGGAGCAGCTGCCGCCCAACCGCTCTCGGCCGCCGTCACTACTGAACCTAGCAACCCCACCCCTTCGAGCAGCGGCAATAGACTCTCCCGACGAGTTTTTGTCTTCTGCGCATTATTTTCTCATTTGGATTTCACTATACCTACGAAAGTACATAGTTTGGGAAACGCTTAAATCACTATTCCGTTGGTTAACAGACAGCCAGTATTGAACGCTGTGTAGAACAGTAAGAATAATCGTCGTGTTTTGGACGATTAATAAGTTGCCTAGTGGGTATAGAGAAGCCAATTGAACTGACATTCTAGTAGTGAGTATTAGATATTTCGAATGCCAGCATTAAGCGCTACAATCTGTAAACTCTAATTTGTGTCATAAATCAATAACTAACGACTCTCTAAAATCAGTTAAGAAGAGGTTGCCACCTTTCAAGCAAGTCAAATAAATATAGATCGATTACCTAGGATTTAGAAAAAATCACCGTTATTTCCGTTAATTTCAGCACCTTTTTAATTCGTAAGCTGCCAGGTAATTCCGGGCGAGGTATTCAATATTGGCTGTACTTATCTGAAGTCAGTTTTACTATTTCAGGATTAGAGTGCATCACCAAAAGTGGCACTTGTTTTCTATATGGAGATAAACGAGTTCATCTGTTTTCGTACAGCGAATTTATGCGCTTAACGAAATCATCGCTGCGCCACGACATAGTTCGTGTTCCTACCTGACCGTTATCGAAAATCGACTTTTCGTTGCTGGTCGACGGTTTCCGGCTGTTACGTTTGCTAAGGCGTGCGAATAAAAGTCTTTACCGGCTACATTTCGAGAACAACCTCCGATGTAATTCTCAACATTTATGAAAACCCAATCGATGTGAATGTGGTTCTGGAGCCTCTGTGACTAAATAAGTTTTNTATCTGAAGTCAGTTTTACTATTTCAGGATTAGAGTGCATCACCAAAAGTGGCACTTGTTTTCTATATGGAGATAACCGAGTTCATCTGTTTTCGTACAGCGAATTTATGCGCTTAACGAAATCATCGCTGCGCCACGACGTAGTTCGTGTTCCTACCTGACCGTTATCGAAAATCGACTTTTCGTTGCTGGTCGACGGTTTCCGGCTGTTACGTTTGCTAAGGCGTGCGAATAAAAGTCTTTACCGGCTACATTTCGAGAACAACCTCCCATGTAATTCTCAACATTTATGAAAACCCAATCGATGTGAATGTGGTTCTGGAGCCTCTGTGACTAAATAAGTTTTAACACTCAAGTGTATTGGTTTATGTGTGGGACGTTGCTCAGAAAGCGTATTTAATATTTATACAATACACACAGCAGAAAGCGGAACCTCATTGGAGTAGTGGTTAGACTACTCGCCTCCCATCTAGGCTAGGCGAACAGAGCTCGATTCCCGGCGGGGTCACTCCCGGATTTTCGGATGCCGGAATCTTGCCGGTCGGTACCACTGGTCGGTGGGATTTCTCGGGATCTTACGTTTCCCTCGGTACTCGGCGTCACCGTGCACGTCTACGGAATGCCGTAGCATTTCCACCCTTCATTATGACGTCATGTCAGCCCTCTCGGGCATCACACAAGTAAGTGTTACGCCTACAACCATTCATACATTATTTTTCTACGAGAAAAAATCTTAACTTTAAAAGTTATCGTATGCAGATCGTTAAAAGCCCGGGTCACCCACCATATAACAGTTTTGGTTTATTTCTTTATTTCTAATTTAAATTTAGGAGGATGTATTGAAAAATGTGACAACGGAAGCTAAGCTAATTACGTTACAAATTATCGGAGACATGATATAAGAACTAATAACCCACAATTATGCAACAATTATCTTATTAAATCATTTTATATATTAATTCATTCTCACATTTTTATGACAACCAGGGAACACCTATTAAACAGCAGGTACAAACATTTCCACAGAACCATGAAATGTAATTCTTCTATAAGAATTTGTATTCACTGATCACTCTGACACTTCCGTCATAACACTAAAACAAATAATTTCTGTATAAAGGATAATGCAGTAGTATCATAAGAACGACGAATACGTGCAACCGCAGCATTAATACGAGGTATGGAAGTGGAGAGGTTAGGACGGCACTTAACATCGAGGTCTCAAAAGTCAATGAGGATGAAGCGAGGTGAGTATGGAGCAGCGCTGGAATGTAAAGGCGGGGGAAACGGGTGATGCCCAAAAAAAAAAACCCGCCGACCAGTATCATCGTCCAGCATGATTCCCATGTGTGAAAACCTATGAGTGTCCCCACCGGGAATGAAACCCGGTTCGCCTTGGTGGGAAGCGGGATATCTAGCCGCTGCACCACCGTGGCCACACAATGTTTAGAGCTCCTGTGCATTAACCTACCTTTGGATGAAAACAATGACCTGCTATTTTGCCAGTACTGTAAAATCACGTGACTGGTACTAAAGCCTGCAAACTGTTTCCACAAATACGTGTCTAGTAAAACCAAGACACTAATCCCGAACCAATTTTAATGCTAATTGAAAAAAATTTAGTTACGATAAACTTAAATGTTAAGAAATCATTAGTTAATTGCAAAATTTTGCCTGAAACAATCTTAAATGCACTATTTGAACACGTGATTTTGAAATTTGATCATATGTGCAGAAGCTTGAAAGTCATCAACATAATCTCTATATTATGCTTGCGGCTAATTCACGCTAGTGCCTCTATTACGACGAAGGTGTCAGCATATCTATTACATCCTAATGAGAATGTTGCAATTATGGCAGCGAGACTTCGCCAGTGACACAGGAGGTTGAAGGCGTTATGCTTGAAAATTTAGCTAATTTTCTTGGACAAGAAACTGAATCAGAAGTGGATTGCTTGAAAAAAAAAAAATGGGAAACGAGTGAACCCGCTTAGATAATGGCCCTAACCCGTGATTTGAACTTAATTTGATTTACTTTACGTCTTAATGGTATATATATATGTTTTATATATAATATACAAAATTAATTTACAAATGCGCATGTGGGAAATTTTTTTTGTTAATTTAAGGTATTTTGGTAGTGAAATTCCATTTTGATTATTGAAGCTACTAAGAAAAACAGATTGCTTGTCTAAAATTTGTTATTTTTTTGTTAACGAATATGGCCACAAAGGAAAAGATGTGGGAAAATAATGTAAAAAAAGTTTTTTATAACCATGGTATTTTTCTATTATACGTACATATTTAACAGCTAGAAGCGATATCAATGAAGAAGAACATGAAGCAAAGTCTCGGCTCTCTCT
Organism: Clitarchus hookeri; assembly: GCA_002778355.1. NCBI lineage: Eukaryota > Metazoa > Arthropoda > Insecta > Phasmatodea > Phasmatidae > Clitarchus > Clitarchus hookeri. The sequence goes on along the minus strand of NQII01003361.1, from coordinate 148,566 downwards.
CTCTCTTTAAATATATATAGTACATATATAGTACATATATTATATATATGTTCTTGCAATATCCCCAGCGTCTCCGAGCATGACTCGAGGTGCGGGGAACATTCTGGATTGGGCCAGCTTGTTTATTTAAGCCACGACAAGTCTCCGTGTCCGCAGTCTAGAGTTTGGAGGATTGCGCGATTTTGAGCGACAGGTGTGCGAAGCCAGAGAAGCGACGAGCCAGCAGAGCGACGAGTGTCGGCGATAGTGACCAGCGGGAGTGAGGTCTGCGGACTGCGAGCGNGAGAAGCGACGAGCCAGCAGAGCGACGAGTGTCGGCGGTAGTGACCAGCGGGAGTGAGGTCTGCGGACTGCGAGCGCCGGGGCACAGTGTATAGCAAGACTGACTGGCTGGATCATCGAACTGGATGCGCGAGTGACAGACTTTTGAAATGATGACAATAGACAGACTAAATATGTATGAAGTGACTGTAACCAACATAGAAAAATTAATAAGGACTTATTAAGAGTTGAGATAGTGTAATAGTGGAGACAGGTATTTTAATGTTGAAATGATTATCTTTTTTTTATATATATTTAAGGTCCCTCACCTGCCTGGCGCTTAAACTGCTATGCAGATTGTTTGGAAGCCCGGTTTTTGACGAAACTATTAATCATTTCACCAGTATGTTTACCTACAAAAAGACACCATANCACAGTGTATAGCAAGACTGACGGGCTGGATCATCGAACTGGATGCGCGAGTGACAGACTTTTGAAATGATGACAATAGACAGACTAAATATGTGTAAATAATGGGCGTGAATGAAGTGACTGTAACCAACATAGAAAAATTAATAAGGACTTATTAAGAGTTGAGATAGTGTAATAGTGGAGACAGGTATTTTAATGTTGAAATGATTATCTTTTTTTTTATATATATTTAAGGTCCCTCACCTGCCTGGCGCTTAAACTGCTATGCAAATTGTTTGGAAGCCCGGTTTTTGACGAAACTATTAATCATTTCACCAGTATGTTTACCTACAAAAAGACACCATANGATTGTTTGGAAGCCCGGTTTTTGACGAAACTATTAATCATTTCACCAGTATGTTTACCTACAAAAAGACACCATACCCCAGACGAGGACGGAATGGCACTCTACAAAGTTACCACGCATGCTGTAAATATTAGTTTGCAGCCCTCCAATACAGTTAAAAACGCCTTTTCAGACTGCCGTACCATAAAACCTAATAGCCGGGCACGTGCCAAACTACGGAATTGAACTTTGCTACAGACTGTTAATTGATTAAACAATAGGGTCACTGTTGAAAGTCCCATGGGTACACGCAGCACTACGAGAACACTGCACGCCAGTTCAGAGCCCTGCACGTAGTGGTGATGGCGCTCTTGTAGCGCGTGCCGGTGTAACCCTTAGAGCTACCGCGTTTCTTCTCGGCCAAAAAGGAGAAAAACGATGCAGGCAGACGGGCCCCTTAAATAATTATAAACAAATTACAATTTAATTATGTTCTATTCTTTTGTTAATTATTAACACCTTCATCCCTCGTCAACTCGGATATACTTTGGCGTCTAATAACAATATATACACATACAGACACATCCACATGTAGTATAGGTAATAATTTCGTTGAAACGTGGCTGCCTACACTCGGGCGCCATTCAGTAAACGAACTTATTGATTCTGGCAGTATGCGCGTGAATATATATATATATATATATATATATATATATGTATATATATATATATGTATATATATATATATATATAGTTATATTCACGTCCACACTTAACGTGCTCTTAGGTTTAACTCGCAGAACTAATAAAAGGACGTGCTAAAATTTTTTTATTGTTTATACATATGAAAGCTGGATTATTCATTTCCATGTAGAACACTGACCATAAATAGGGTTTCTTTGTAACAATATCAGATATGATTGGGCTATGTTGATAAAAGGACTGAATTAAAATAAAATCATTAATTTGATGGGTGGTGTACAATCTTCACGGCGAATAGAGCGAGTCAAATAAAAACGTTGTCATGCTTCTAATGGAACGAATGTACATTAAAACCATTATCTTAGTTAATTGGAAGCGTTATTAGACATTTTCATTACATACAATCAAAGTATTTATAATGATAGTCTTGCTTAATTTATCAATTATTGTTTTATTAATGTGCTTTTTAGAGCATCCAGAATAACCACGATTTTTTATTTTATTGAAAATTACATGCTGATTTTTTTAAATTAAAAAACTATTTTTTTATCAAAATATTGTAGAGTGTGATAATATCGGTAGCGTGAGTTTGCCTACTACTTTTTAATGAGCTCTGCATATTTTACCATATTTTACACTTGGGTGCACTACATAATTGGAAGTCACTATATATTTCATTAAGGTTGCTGGCTCGCTCTTGCGTGGTCAGGTTCATGGCAAAGACTCCTGCGACGCTGGCGGAAGGATTGAAGCAGGAGACGTAAGGAGGAGACAGAGGGCGGAGCATGTCCTCCCTCGTACCTTTGATCTCGCAGCGCGGTCTGTCGGAAGCGTTGCAGTGGAGTGGCCCTCGTGGGTCGATGTACAACAGACCGCTGGACTGTGGTTAGAGGGCAGGACGCCAGAGATGATGAGCCCCACGGTGACCCCTAGCGCGTGTCAGATTTGAGACATCACGTCTGCTGGCTCTCTATCCGTTCCGGTCGAGGGTCGAAGACTATTGCACTGATAGTAATGGAGGAGTGCCCGAAAATTCCGCGCGTTTATTTAACGAGTGTTATGGCCACGGTGGCGTAGTACGTAAGACTATTCGCCTCCCATCACGGCGAAACAGGTTTGATTCTCACGCCAGGATCACCCTTAATTTTCGCAAATAGAAAACGTGGCGGACGTCGCCGTTGGCCAGCTGGTTTAGTCGGGACACTCCTGTCTCTTCCTCTCATGCATTCGGCCGATGCTCCATTTCACCCTTACCGGCACTCAAGACTTCTCCAAACAAAATATTTCAACTCAGCTCAGTTCATTTCACGGTTGTATTTCGCCGTTCTGTGAGAAAATAATATCTGCACTTCGTCACGGNGACCAGCTGGTTTACTCGGGACACTCCTGTCTCTTCCTCTCATGCATTCGGCCGATGCTCCATTTCACCCTTACCGGCACTCAAGACTTCTCCAAACAAAATCTTTCAACTCAGCTCAGTTCATTTCACGGTTGTATTTCGCCGTTCTGTGAGAAAATAATATCTGCACTTCGTCACGGCCTTCAGTACCACGAAAGAGGTGAGGCTACCAGCAATTGGGACTGACCATCCTACCCGATGAATACACCTGTCTTTCTTACCAGTTCCAATAATGGATGAATTGGGTTATGTGATGGTGGTGGAGAGCAGCATAGCAACGCCTATCACAATCCTCTACATGAGAATCCAGATGGCTCAGAAAGCTGGTGACTACTTAATGAGCCAAGTGAGAATCCGACATATTTCTCCCTCTTGCGCTCTCTCGTCCTCTTTCTCTCTCGCGCTCTTTCTCTCTCTATATCTCTATGTATATACATATATACACACATATGTATCTGAAACACTTCCATTAGTTTATGTGCTACTGTCTATAAGATTACTATTCTAAGCTATTGCTCGTTGTTTGAAACAGGCTAAGAGTATTTTGTGTGCTAAACGGAGCTTTCGCACGACATAAATATTAATTTGTGTACTTTCCCATATATTATAGCAGCACTTGTAGCTGTGATATTTCCGTCAATTCTAATCAAGACAGATGATTGTAAATGTTGATTTATACTTTAATATCAAACGGTTCTAACTTTCAAACAGCTAATTTTCATATACGGAAGTTTACTATCAGTATTGGACGTCGTACCTGTCTGCATCTCGGATTAAACAGGTGCACAGATATTATGGTAGTCACTTTAAGATAGGCATACGCATTTGCTGATTGCCTGCGCTAACTTTGTGTCTGTTTAGCCACGTCCTTCTGTGGAAGATTCCCTGTTGGCTGGGCCTGTGTCTGGGCGAGTTGGTCTCCAGCTTTTGGCCATCGAAATACGCCTTGCGAGGTTTGCTGGGAACTGACGTAATTTTGCTGGTGCGTACAACTGGAGTAAAGTGAGGGGTTTCAAAAGATAAATCCTCTCAAGTTGTTCTGCGCACGTGCTCGCTCGGACGTCAGGCCCATTCGGCAGGAAGTTCGGACCTGAGATGGTTTACGCTCAACTTACGGAATGACTCAGTTCATAAACTGTGAGTTGGCACGCAGTCGCGGAAACCTAATTGCGTTTAGTCTTTTCGTAAGTAACTACGTGACTCGACAGCAAGCTGTAACCTCCGCGAAGCCCACCACAGAGCAAAATCCGGGTTTCAACCTCCAGAGATCAAACTAAGTTCGGTGTAGTCAGAGGCACCTTGTCTGAGTTTAAGATCAATCTGACAGAACTGTATTACCATTTTTTCAACACGGAAGTAGTGTATAATTGGCCGTTGTGTGTAAATACTATCTCAACTTTTTGTACGCTTTCGTGGTATTTTCGTGTCGGTAATGTTCAAATGACTGACATTTTCCTTATTAATTTGCTATACTTATTCGGGTGGCTTATTTTTCAAATAGTTTCCGTCTTGCAATAACTCCATATTTACTCCATATTTACTGACCAGAAAGGAATTTTGATTTTTCCCAGCAAGTTCTCTTGAAAGTTGCCTAACTGTGCCTGGCTGATTCAGGTAACAATAATATCGTATAAGTAATTATTTTGAAAGATTTCGCATGCAGATTGCTTGTGGGACGAACATCTCCCAAACTATCCAAGAGGCCTAACTCTATAAATGTGCTTCTCTATTCACATAGGGATTGAAAAATTATTTCCGCTCTTTCATCTAGCTGAAGTACCAAGGCACGAAATATTTCATCAGTGCGAGATCGACGAAGCTCACGAATGAAGAGAGAACGATTAAGTCGATTAACCGGGTAACGGTTTCCTTTGTAGTATTGAACCCATCCCAAAACCAATCTAGGCAAGTGAGTTAGTCGGAGCACTAATGGGTAATTGCGTACATTCAGGTAATGCTAGTCTTTCGGCCATGGCGCTAACACAAACGGGTGATAAAAGCATTTACTTGCGTCGCTGCAAATAAAACTGATTTCATCTATTGGTTATATTAACTAACAATAGTTTTGCAACATAAATATTTTAGTTTTGTGATGTTAAATAAGAAAATGTGTTTTGCAAAATGTTATGTACACTTACACGTTTTGTTTTAACACCTTATATGCGGTTATTCACTTCATAATAACTCCACATTTAGTTATAAACTGCGGAAAATGATCTTACAGCAGATTGCAGTACTGCCTGCTGAATTTATGAACGTCTGTGGTGTTAATTGCTCCATATTCGCTCAATCTAAAGTGATTCAATGTTTAATTCGCGGAGAGTCGCGTTGCAAAGAAACGACCGAGCAGAGCAAAATGACATGGTTTTCCATGTTAAATGATCTTGGGCGTGTTTCAACTACATTCATGATATTGCTTTCAAACAACAAGAAGTTACTGCTATAATTAATGCGCCTAAATATATATATAATGAGAGAGCTGGCACAGGAGTAAGGAGTCGAAGCCTTGGATCCCATGGCATCTGGTAGAGGACCGGCAGTGGCATTTAGCAGTGGACTAGTAGACTGACCTTTGACCTTGACCTCGAAATAAAAGTAGCCATTGCAAGTTCAGCGTTGCATACAAGAATTACCACTGCGATAACTGCGATGCGGCGTTTGGCCGCAGTTATAACCTGTGTAGGCATAGCAAAAAGTGCAAAGGCAATGCTTGTTGTACATCGGGAATGGAGTGCAAGTATTGCAGTAAGACATTTTCTAGCAGCTCCTAGTGTCAGACGACATGAAGAAAGTAACTGTCCATTAACCAACGCTTACAAGACTTACCCATCTGATAACTGTGGTGTGGCATATGTAAACAAGTGTAGCTTGAATGCTCACAAAAAGAATGGTTCTAAAAAACAGACATAATATTTTGGTCGAGTGAAGAATAAGTTGAGCGTTTAACTGTTATCATGTTTTTTTACATGTCTGTAAAATAAAGTTGAAGTTTACAAATAACTTCTGTGTTATTCATTTATTTTTATCCCTAATTATATTAAACTGTTCTGGAGAAACGATTAAAACTAATCTGTGTCATATGTACATCGAATATGTTATTCATTTTAGCATCAAATATTATTTTTTTCTGATAGACGTACGCAGGGCCTTGATACATACAAATGCCTGTAAGCTGTGATGATATAAGAACTTTTAATATACGTACGTGCATGCTTAGTATAGACATTGGCATGGATTTATGTGAAAATTAGAATGACATTTAGAAAAAAAAAACAAGAGAGATCTTTGTTGAATTTTTTTTTTCGGCGAATAAATGTTATGTGATTAAAGGTTGAAAAAATACAAGAATTGTATATAAACTGTTTTAATTATTGCAAGATACTTCGAAGACAACTAAAAATTAACTACTTTCCTCCTAGTTACCGGTGGTTGGTTTCAATATGTGTATACGGCATCTGCATGACAGCGGTAAAACTCAAATGTTATTTGTTCTCGGCAGGAGTCAGTTTGGCAGTAGTCTGGCTGTATGAGCTCTTATCTGCTTCAAGGGGATGCAGGAATCTGATGATGTGAAATGGAGTACTGAGCATATGTCCATATGCATGGCTTATTCGATTATGCTATAATGAGTTGGTAAAACAGTGTTGCTGTTGTAGCTAAATTTTTAGAGATAAATTAATGTGTATAAAGAGTATGTGTACAAAAGGACTGCCCTACGAACCGCTACAATATAATTGGTGTGGCACTCCATTTATTAGAAGCAATAATTTTGAATATGCATTACAAGATATGTAAAGGTTGGGTTTTATTGTCTTGGTGGGAATTGTTGAAATATTTTGGTAGGTATGGTGTGAGGTAGGTCGTTAGTATTATTGGTAGAAACTGTCTCATAACGGTTGTGTCGGTTTTTCGAATGATTTTTCAAATGATATGATGATATGGTTGACAAGTATTTGGTTCTAATTTTTTTTGCAGTAATATCTGGTTGGTTTGTTTTAATAGTATGGCCAAAGAGTATTGTCAGATTAAATTATTTGTTTGTATTGCCTGTTAGTATTATTATTCGGAATGATTGATTGAAATAGTTTAGTTCGATGGTTGATAAGTTTTAAAATTTAAAAGTTAAGTATATGAAATATTTATTTATGAATATATATTAGACCACAACATAGTATTCGAACAAATTGAAAATATTTTTTGATCTAGGTCATGGGTGAAAACTATAATATGAATTTTGTGAGTATAACTTCGAGGGTTGGAAAATAATGACAATTTATGCTCATAAAAAAGGGTTAAGGCATAATTCGTTTTTCATCTCGGATAGACTTGCACTGGTCTAATACGTTCCAATTTCCATGTGCCTAACTCCGGCAGTCGTTGAATGATGTCTAACTGTGCCTCTAAGTTCATAGCTAACTAATATAGGCATAATGCACTTGAAACATGTTCTAAGGTAAGGTAACCACTGTCCTTTATTCGTGGCTTGGGGATATTACATAATTATTTCAAGAAACCTTAGGTCAATCCATATGCCTACTAAAGTCAATGTGGTATCGAGTACATGCGAATAATCAAATTTCATGGCTTCACATTAGCATACGACTAGAAAACACGAGCCCGAAAATATATAGCACTTGATATATTTACGTACACAATTACATGCTTATAAAATGCAATATTATGATGATCATTGCCTCATGATCACGTTTTATCGCATAATGTTCTGATTGCATATATTATTTATAATAAATATCCCAATCATTGGTTGTGCTACGTATATGCTGTTCACTGTAAAGTGAGCACTTTTGAGGCACTATTAACTTTTGTCATTTAAATAATAAATATTTCACCTCACTCAAAATTAGATGTCTAAATATAACATTTATTTATTGACTATTATTCTCAAATCTCGAAAATTCCGTGTTGACAGGTCTGCTTTTCAGGCGTACATGAACCTGGGCAGAAAAACGTCCTTCAAAGGTTCTATATATCTTTCCTTCGGAGAACTGGTTCCACTTCTCGTTTTCCTGGGAAAAGCGAAGAAGTTTTCCAGAAATACCATTTCCCTTTGAATGATATTATCGTAAGGTTGCGCATATAATAAATGTTGCTGGGTGTCTGTCACTTGGTGGTGTCACGAAAGCAAACGTGACTAGGAGAGCGGACGAGCTCAAGGTCATCTCAGAGTTGGGCGAAAATTACGCGGAAGGGGATGTTCCCCTATTTACGCTTTTGTGATTGGTTTTCGCTCGACGCCGTTTCTCCCGGACGGCACAATTTACATCCTCCCACCGCGTCCTTTCCTGAATAAATTGTAAAGATAGCATGCTATAACCTTTTCGTGATATCTTTACAATTTTTGGATCAAACCATATATGAACTGTCTGGTTATTTCCTAAATGTGTAATGTATGTTAGCGTGTATCATTGCATTTTAATACTTCTGCGAACATGAGAGTATTAATTTTTTTGTTATTGTACTTTGAATTATAATTTGTCTATAACGTTTAATTATTCATTTAAAATGAGTAAGAATAAAAACAAGAGAATATAGAAGTGTTGGTAATGCCTAGTAAAAAATAAATATCATATAAAATATCAAAAAAGTGAATAAACAAAAATACGGTGCGTTGTCCCTTTAGTGTAATTTGCTAGACTAAGTTAAGAGTTGTTGGCACGAGGAGGAGAAATAGCTTGAAAGAAGAACCTTACCGGGGCGTCAAGAAATTAGGATCTCAGCAGCTTTTAACTGTGAAGATATAGTTAATATATTCACAGTAACAAGTTCCCAAGTTTCGGCATACTACAGCTCTTTTTACGCTAGTGTCGTAAAAACCGCGTGGTGTGTTCTAAGATTCGCACACAGTTTACGTAAACACCTACTTTTAAATGTTAATACAAGTGTTCTTACTTAAATTAAAATGAAGCTGGGATATTTTCAATTAACACACATTCTTCCTTAAGAAAATATTTGTCTCTTAAAAATCATGACAGGTTGAGCACGTGCTTTTGGCAGTACTGTAGATGACTCGCTAGACTTAATTAAGTACAAGCGCAAAAGTCAAAAGTCAATCAATTTTATCATTAGTCTATAGCATTTTAGTCTGTTCACGGTAAACTGAGACCTTTTGAAAGCACTGCTTAATATAATATATACTTGTATGCGCATTGTGTGTTCTTCCGCCTTATATAAAACTATCTTTGCCATGGGCCGTGCTTGGTCAAGTAAAACTGTAAAACTGTTGCGAAAGTAAATATTTTACAAATAGGCTCATGTTTAAACTTTGATGTATTAAAAAAACAGAACGCGATATAAATAATTGAAGTTATCACAAATGGTTATCTAACACTTTTTATTCGACGTTAAGACATTGAACTGCTTTCCCTCCATCGTTGCCAACTTTATTGGGTGTACGTCACTGAGTGCATCCGTTAAAATATATGCAGGCAGGGGCAGTGACGTTTTCCCAAGGTTGATTTCAAAAATGCTCACTTTACCGTCAACAGCCTTTATTAGAGGATCGTGTGATATAAAACGTTGGTTTGCAGACTTTTGACGTATTGATAGTGTTCTGATAAATGTAGTTGGTGTAAAATTGCAAGTATTTATAAAACCAACATAATTTTACAAAATATGTTACATTTCTATTTCTTTGACCATTACTTTAGACGATATAGTCAGACAGGGATCAGCTTTTGCAGACAAATTACGGACGCTCAGTAACATTGTAGTTCAAAGATAAATCCCGGAGGCTTCCGTAAAGTTGGGAAATAGCTTTAATCAGAGACGACAGTTTGTAATAACAAAATTATTTCACCTTCAGTAAGAAACAGTTACGTTTCCTGGAGAAAAATCCCTTACATTTTTAGCTTGTGAACCACGAATTCCAGGTTAACCACAAATCTCGTCTGCGCTTGAATAACAGATTCAGAAATGAGGAGTCCAAATAATAATTGCAACAATTGAATTTATTTTGACATTAAAACAAACTGGCACGACCTTAAAAATGTCAAAAACATGTAAAAAATTACAGATTTGGTGTATGTGGTATGACAAACCAGTGAAGTTGGTTTCTTTAAGTTTCAAAATACCAATAATATGTGGGATAACAGTTGAAAATTATTTTTTGTAAGAGATGTACAGACATTACATTGCTCTTAAGGAAGGGTGTTAATATTTACATGTGGTTATGTAAGAATATAGTACACATGAGGTATGAAAATAAAGAGCTTTAAACTAGCTGATATAAACTAGAGTTCATAGGCCTATTCTTACTTAACATCCGCTCCTTACTCCCGCACAACTTGGGGGTGCGGTGACTGCACGGATAGCACACCAGTCTCCCATCACTACAATCAAGGTGCGATTCCCAGCTGGTCTACTCCAGAGTTCGAAACGCAGGAACGTGGCGGACGTTGCCGCGGGCCGACGTTTTTTCTCGAGATATTGCCGTTTTCCCTCGCTATCGCATCCCGTAACAACTCAATATCCCCCTCAATGCAGCGGTAATGTACCATGGACTCGAGTTCTTGAATACCCGAGTTCAATTCCCAATCCGGAAATCCAGATTTATTTTTTTCTATGATATTCCGAAATGTCGTAATGGTACCCTACAACAGGCTATGAAGCGTTGCCTTCCCTGATGCTTATTTTCACAGCCACTGGCTTCATCATTAACAATCCAGCTTACCTCAAGACGTAGCCATAACCATCCTACCATTCCATCTCCACCTCACTTTCCCAGAGGGGGTTAAGGGTGTTGGACCCCAAAAAATTACGTTTGTACTAAACATTGTTCAACTCGTACGCATTGTATGTAATGACAACTTCCTCGAATCAATAAACTTAAACATCATATTTATTTTAACAATTCTATCTCAAATACAAATTTCTTCTGTTTTGTTGTAGCCGTAATAACATTATACTAACCAAGTTGTAAAGGTGAAAAAATTTACAACATTAACTAATGCCGTGGGCACTGCTTGACTTATAAGTAATCGCCAAATAGCAGTTTATAAATTTTTAACAAACTGTTAAATATATGCAAAAAAAATTATTATCTTTAAAGTTCCTTTTGTGTACATGCTTGCTATCTGGTGATTACATATGTCACGCATTAGGCCATGGGATCAGTTTAATTTGTAAATTTTTTATCTCTACAATTTATTAAGTATTTGTTATTACGACTGCAACAAAACCGAAGAATTTGATATTTGACATCAAATTATTAAAAAAATACATGGTGTGATTTTTTTCCCCATTAAAATTTCATCACACATATTGCGTACGAGTTGAACAATGTTTAGTACAAATATATAAAAATGTTGGTTTTATTTTGGGGGTCCGTCACTCTAAAGGTACAAAACTCACTTAGATGAACTCAAGTACTACCACATCCCACACAATATGGAAGCACCAGTAGCAATGAGGCTCGTAGGTGTTATGGGGAAGACAGACTCAACAAGCTTGTGTTTAAATGGTAATTTATGTGATTGAGCATCTGCAATATGTATGATTGTGACGGAGTGTGTTTATCATGAAGTGATGTTCAACTTTCCCTACTTCTGGAGGATTGCCGGTTTCCATCGCCTCCCGGCTGCAATGTAAATATATTTCCCAAATAGGATCCCGCACACGTTAGATATGGTTTGTTTGTACAACTTTACTTGGAGACGTAACTAAATGTAACTGTTATATGAAAAAGGGAAAATAATCAACACTGTAGCTGGAATTCACTTGTTTAGCTACACACATATTAAGAAAAGTTGAGTTACAACATTCAACTACCAGAGGTACTTAGGAATAATAACATAATGTACTCTTAACTTAATTGATTTTTACGTAACACTACAATTACAAACCCGTAAAATTAAATTTTGCTCACGGTAAGCTGAGTATTTTTGAAAGCCCTGCTTAATATTTGCTTGTTTTAACATTGCGTATTCTTCCACCATGCGTAACATTAACGTTGCCATGGCCCTAATCACTCTATTCACACGTCAGTTATGTGAACATNAGATTTGCTTGTTTTAACATTGTGTATTCTTCCACCATGCGTAACATTAACGTTGCCATGGCCCTAATCACTCTATTCACACGTCAGTTATGTGAACATGTGAAATTATTGTAAATGTGTTAACTAAGTCTTATACTTATATGCACTAAAAAATAGAAAGCCAAGGAATAATTTGAGTACTGAAAATATTTTACCTAACACGTTCAATTCAACGTTGAGATTTGGAACTACTTTTTCTCCGTCGTTACCAACATTACTGGGCGCTTGCCTGTCAGTGTGCCCTTTAAATATATGCAGATAAGNAGTGTGCCCTTTAAATATAAGCAGATAAGGACAGTGTCGTTTTTCAAAAGTTGATTTCAAAAGTGTTAAATAAGCTGTGAATAGCCCATAGATAAATTACTTCGGTATAAGTTGTAGCCAGCTCTAAATACCTAGGAGGCGGTGAAAATTACGATCTTGAGGCGCGGAATAAAGAGGAGAACTCGCAATGCCTACCACGCATTTCGTGCTCTATATCTCTCGACATTATGCATAACTTTCCAAAGTTAATCGCGAAACGCGCGTGTCGGTGACGTAGTTCTGACGTACGAACAGGAGCTGCTGCGTCGCTATAGGCAGTTCGCGGTTACTTCCAACTTTTCTGAAGCCCTGCTAACGTTCTAATTCTAATTCTAGGATATTCCTCCGCCCCATGCAAACAAATCTTAATTAAGTCAACAAAATTACACGTAATGGACAGCACTCCGCATTCGCGCGCACTCTGTGTAATAATATTTTCATAAGAACTATTTATTACTATGCGTTACCAACATATCTATTTTTCCCCTGTTTTTATTCACAATCATTTTTAATGAAATATTATAAGTTATAGATAGAATCTATTTAAAAGGACAATTTTACTAAATAAAAGGTATTTTTACGTTAATGCAGGTGTGAAACGCTTTTAATACGCGACACATTTAGAAAACAACGAAATACGCCATACACAGGATGATTCTTCAAATGTTTGATTCAAATAGTTTAAGGAAACCGCGAATAAACTATAACTTGAACGTATTGTAGTTGCATTTAAACTGGTCAGAGTAAAATGCTTAAAAGTATTCAATCACATGAAATCCTTTCCTTCCTCAAATACTATAATTACTTTTTTTAGGCCAGTTGGAAAAAAAGAATTCCAATTTTTGAACACGGAGAGAGGTAACTGCGCCAATGGCTCGCACTATCTACGTTAAAATTCCCACTACAGATTTTCCNACGCGTTACCAACATATCTATTTTTCCCCTGTTTTTATTCACAATTATTTTTAATGAAATATTATAAGTTATAGATAGAATCTAGTTAAAAGGACAATTTTACTAAATAAAAGGTATTTTTACGTTAATGCACGTGTGAAACGCTTTTAATACGCGACACATCTAGGAAACAACCAAATACGCCATACATAGGATGATTCTTCAAATGTTTGATTCAAATAGTTTAAGGAAACAGCGAATAAACTATTACTTGAACGTATTGTAGTTGCATTTAAACTGGTCAGAGTAAAATGCTTAAAAGTATTTAATCACATGAAATCCTTTCCTTCCTCAAATACTATAATTACTTTTTTTAGGCCAGTTGGAAAAAAAGAATTCCAANTAATCACATGAAATCCTTTCCTTCCTCAAATACTATAATTACTTTTTTTAGGCCAGTTGGAAAAAAAGAATTCCAATTTTTGAACACGGAGAGAGGTAACTGCGCCAATGGCTCGCACTATCTACGTTAAAATTCCCACTACAGATTTTCCATTTGGCAGTAGTTTATTAACTGACGTTCCGTGGCTGGTATTTTGCTTATAGAGGTCACCTATCTCGGTTCAGACTGAAGGCGAATCACTTGATCGAGGTACGGAAACCAGGAATTGCTAAGGATGAAACTGACGGGCGCTTAGAAAACCCCATCGCACGCGCGGGGCAGTGGGCCGGTTTCCAGCGTCGAATTCGCGTAGCGTGCAGCGCGGCGTCTACGTTGAAACGCGAGTGTGACGTTTTACGGTCAAATAATGCAAATGAAAGCGTGCTCGGCGTCCGTGCACTACGTCAATTTCCTCAACGCGGTATTTTTTTAACACAAAAATTGCTCGTGCAACACCTGTCTGGTCTATTTTGTCGCTTAAAAATCACTCTATATGTTTTGCGCGTAACGAAAAAATTTACGAACACGAATAAAGTCTGCCTGAGGTAAGGTGAAAATAAATGTGATTATGCAGCCGTTAAGTATCGGACCTGCTGCTATCTCGGCAAACTGTAGAACACGGGACATGCATCCTTTATACGAAAGGGAACTTTTTACTTANCCTGCTGCTATCTCGGCAAACTGTAGAACACGGGACATGCATCCTTTATACGAAAGGGAACTTTTTACTTAATTTCTGTGGGGTGGGGGGAAGGGGGGGAATCCTTCATTAAAAAATTAAAATTTTCAACTGTATTCACAGTATTTACCATTACCGTGTGCAATGTTATTGCATGATTAGTTGAAAAGTAAAAATTAAATGACGTCATGTATAAAAAAGAAAAACCAAATGTCTATGTTGAAATCCTGTTTCGTTAGCTATTTAAAAACGCAGCTAAAATATTTATAAAAAAATTATACACATTAATATTTCTGTAATTGCTTAGGTTTAAGAAATATATATTTTATAATGGGTTCTTTTAGTTTTTCAGGTGAATAAATTTTACAACTTCATAGTTTCAATTTACTAAAAACTTTATATAGTTCTTGATTTATAAATTACAAAATAAACACTTTGAACTTCGCATCTTACTATGCAAAATTTGTGCTACCATAAAAACACCTCTCAACGAAAATTGTATANTAAACACTTTGAACTTCGCATCTTACTATGCAAAATTTGTGCTACCATAAAAACACCTCTCAACGAAAATTGTATAAATTATTTGTGAACCTAACTTAATTAAACCACATTTAAAAGAGGAAAGTACAGAGAAAAAAATACTGCTACTATTTTTTAACATATTATTACAAGACGCCAAAGGCGTATCTGAGTTCGTGAGTGATGGAGGTCTTAATAAAATAACTCTATTATTGTTTTTATTTTTTATAATGCTGTTAATATTCACGCTGATATGATNGATGGAGGTCTTAATAAAATAACTCTATTATTGTTTTTATTTTTTATAATGCTGTTAATATTCACGCTGATATGATTTATTTATTAAACTTCATACCACCACTGTATGTCTTGTTAGGCTCCGTTATCGCAATATATATGTATATCTAATATCTAATTAAAGTCCTTATCACTGTCTCTATATTTGTTAACGCCACTTAATTCTCACTTATTAATTACAAATATTCAGTCCGTCTACTGCCATCAATCCAAATGTCGGTCACTAACGCATCCAGTTCAATAGTCCCGGCCGCCAGTCACACCTGCAATGTACCGATGCTCNAATCCAAATGTCGGTCACTAACGCATCCAGTTCAATAGTCCCGGCCGCCAGTCACACCTGCAATGTACCGATGCTCACAGTCCGCATACTTCACGCTGGTACTATTGTAGCTCCTCGTCGCTTCCCTGGATCATCCCTTTGCTTTTTTCGCACACGTCGCTCTTAAGGTCGCTTATTGTTCCAAACTCTAGACCGTCATATCAGAGGCCGGTCGTGGCTTAAACAGTCACGCTGGCCGTATCCAGAATGTTCCCCGCACCGCAAATCTCGCTCAGAGATGCTAGGGTGGTGACCGGAACCGTCTTTCAGCGATAACCCCTGAAATTAAATCCACTTAAGGACGGGAGCGCTCCATTCCCTATAAAAATATCTAGCACACGTGGCAGCTCACCTTTGTAAATGTCCGCGTGCTCTGCCCTTGGCACGCAGTTTTACTCGTTCAAGCGGGACGGGGCAANGTGCTCTGCCCTTGGCACGCAGTTTTACTCGTTCAAGCGGGACGGGGCGTTGGGAGCGATGCAGAGTGAAAGCATGCAACACTGTCTCCTCCTGAAGTCTGTTCGTTCCGAACAGTATCTGCAACCGTCATATAATGCTAGTCAGTTGATGTTGACAACCTCAGGCTTCACCTGAGAGCCTTGACGACAAATCCGAAATACATCACTGACCTTCATAGTTATGTAGGAGCACTCCTAAGATTTCTGTAGCTTCTGGCAGTACCCTCTTCGCCTCTGTGGGATGTACAACCACACAAGTTGTCCTTCCTATAGTGCCTAGCTCGACATTCTCACGTCATACTGCGACTTCATCCTGTCACTATTTATTCTGAATTACTGTCTAGAAAAAAAACATTAATGCCAACTTGTCTGTGACGTAACTTGCTACACTAATCAGGGGCAGCAGTTTCGTCTTCTGTCGGTCGGCCAAAAATCGTGTCACAAGGAAGGTGCAACTTTCCGCACTCTTGAAGATGTTATCCTTGGAGACTCATGAACTGCCGATCGATAAGTGAGGATTAACGATGGCACCTTTGAATCTTATCCTGTGGTTTTTCTGCCGCAATGATCTAAAATTACTGCTGAAGAAAGCAGTTAAGTCTCTCGACCGTTCCATCGAAATTTAATACGTTCGATTTAATGTGTCGATTTTACTATTTGCTCAATCACTAAAATTAGTTATTGGCTATTTACTTTCTCGTTCACACGTTCTATTACACTACTTAATAATTTGGTTTTTTACATATTCTATCAAACTATTTACACTGCGCTCACACCAACCATGTAACTATTTAGCCCCTTAGTTAATGTTCCCTGTGTTTGCTATTGGGCAACAAATTTTTTTATCAATTACCACGATTATTAAAAAAAGTCTTAATATTTTGGTCTGCGGCTATTTTAATTAACTCACCAAGAAGTATCTTATGTTCCTTACTTGATTCATAATTGAACAATAATTGCCTCAATCCAACTTTTAACACCAGAGTTAAAAGACGCCAGAGGAGTATCCGTGCTCGTGGCGGATGGATAAGTTCTTAAAAAAATAAATTAAATTAATTTAAATTGTTTTTATAATGACATAGATTATTACACAGCTATTATAAACAATATTAAACTACATATCTTCTCTATTATTCATGGTATGCTTAGTGAGCGCAATATTTAATGTCTATCTTAATTCTAATTGAAGTACTTATCGCCGTCTCTATATTGGTTACGGTCACGTAATCCACTCTCATTATATAAAAATATTCAATCTGTCAAGATACCATAAATCCAAAAGACTTTCACTCACGCATCTGGTTCAATACTCCCGCCCATCAGTTTCACTCTATACTATACCGATGTTCGCAGTCCGCAGACTTCACTCCTGCTGGTCAGTCCCGTCGGCACTCGTCGCTTCGCTGGCTCATCGCCTCCCTATATTCGCACGCCTTGCTCTCAAGGTTATACAACCAGAGGCCCGTCCCGTATTAAAAAGTCTCGCTGGCCCCATCTAGAAGGTTCCCTCACGTGGAGCTTCGCTGAGAAAGAGTATGGCGATGACCAAAACACACTTGCGTCTATAACTGTATGTATTAAATCCTCTCAAGGATGGGAGCGCGCGAGTCCCGATTGCCTTATCTGGCACGCACCGCTGGAAACCTTTGTAAATCTCTGCGCTCTCCTCGGATTGTCACTCTGCCGTTAACACTCTGTTTGACTTGTTCTAGCGGGACGGGGCAACCAACTTTCTAAATACCCATATAGTATCACCTAACTCAAACTTGAGCTTACGTCTAGAATACAATGCAGGAGAAGGTGAAATAGTAATAACATAATTTGACGTAGCAATTCGCTCATTTATAGCAAACGTCTTCCAACATATTATGTCTCTTGAATCTATTTGACTCAATTCATTAAATCTAGTCACTGTGCTGTTGTGTGGATGTCTGTAAAAGCATAACTCCAGAATACCAGATCGATTGTGTGCAGTCATTCCTTGTAGCGTTAATCGCTGCCACGGAGTTTTGTCAGTAGTGTATAAACCTTGTCCGGGAGCAGTTCATTTCAATTGTCTGTGAACCCAACTAATTTCACAGCTCCACGAGGCGAGCACGTTACTACAAGAGGAAATATGTGTCAAAACCTGTGTTCAGGAATAATGGTTCCTTTGATTGTGATATTATGAAGGACGATAATGTGTTCGTCAAGCAAGTTACCACAGCAGAAGAAAGCTACAGACTGTTAAGTTTCATGTTCAGATTCGCACTACAAGGAATGACTGCACACAATGGATCTAGTATTCTTGAGTTATGCCACAGCGTTCCTGTAAGTTCTCCATTTTGTATTTTTAGCCCAATTTTCAAAGGAAAGAAAGGCTTACGAGATCAATTTATTGACTTTGTGTGTGTCTGTGTGAATATTTGTGTGTGTACGTGTGAGTGCCTGTGTGTGTGTCTGTGTGTGAGTAACCCCTATTTTCAATTGTTGAAAGCGCCAGCCGAATTTCATCAAACTTGGTATACGCATAGTACATAGAAAGTACACCTGACTTTTATAGTTTTCGACTACGCCGGCCACTAACTGTCGAAATGGTGGCCATTTTAAAATTTGGGGTGATATTTTATATATTAGGAATCATTTAACCGATTTAAATCCAATTTTCTATGCTGGCAGAGAATCGTGTAATTATTCAATTTGTAAATTAAAATGGTTGTTGGTCCACCATTTTTGAAAATTGCATCCAATGAAGTAATTAAGGTTTCATATTAGATATCTAAAACTATTAAACCAATTCTCACCCAATTCGGTAGGTAAGTAATACTATGATAGGCCAAGTATATGTGAGAATTTAACTTTATTATGTACTTTCAAAATGGTGGCCATACAAATGCTTTTACTTTTTTTGTATGTCTGCCACATTTAAACAATTCCGACCTAATTTTGTACACTGAAAGTATATGTTAGAAGAAAAATATATACCAACATATAACCACTTTTGTCAGCAATCTTAATTTAATGTCATATCTAGGTAAAAATATTAACCTATTCCTACCAAATTCGGCAAACATGTAGTACTGAAGTATGTTATGTTAAGTGATATATCCTAAATATGTACGATTCTTATTTTCAAAATGGCGGCCATATATCTATTTTAGTTTAGAATGCTATATCGTAGAAACTATGTACCCAATTCCAACATAATTTTGTTTGTTGGCAGTATATATTACAGCTATTAACTGTATCTACATAAAACGTCTTTAGTTCGTCATTTTGTTAGATAGCGACATGGAAATAAATAAAGTTTTGTCATATCTCAGGAAACAATAGATCGATTCTTATCAAATTTGGCAAACAAGTAGCGCTGAGGCAGATGATGTTAAGTGGCATGTTGTAAGCATGTCAAACACCTGTTTTTAAAATGGCCGCCATATAGACATTTTTATCTTAAAATGATATATCGTCGAAACCATGTAATCAATTCCAACTTAACTTTGTATGCTGGCAGTAGCTTTTACATATATCAACTGTATCTACAGGGAGCATATTTTGTCATCCATTTTGTTAGATAGTGAAATGCGAAGAAATAAAGTTTTTATGTCATATCTCGGGACACAATTGACAGATTCCTACCAAATTTGGCAAACAAATAGTACTGTAGCAGGTGGTGTAAACTGGCAGGTTATAGGTAGGTCAGGGACTTATTTTCAAAATTGTGGCTACATAAATATTATTTCTCAGTATATTGCATCTACGAAACAAATTCCAACTAAAGTTTGTATACTGCCAATGCCTATTACAACCATCAAATATGTATATGCAGAGCATCATTTTCCTGATATTTTATATGATAGCCCCACTAATAAAAATAAAGTTTCTGTCTCATGTCTCGGGAAAAAATCAACCCATACCTCATATTTAAAACCATTTAACCAAATTAATCCAAATTTTGTATGTAGACATTATGCATTAGAAGCGTCGTATAAAATGCCTCTTTTATGAAAATTTTGGCCATTAGTATCAAACAAGAAAAAAATTTTTTATGGCATATCTTAGGGACCAAACAACTGATTTTCGCCAAATTATTCACACAAGTAGTGCTACGGTAGGTCATGTAAACCTACATATTTTAAGTGGCTCAGTCACTTATTTTATAAATGACGGCCCTCTAAATATTTATAAATGTTATACTCTAGCAGCAATAAACATGGCCGACACCAGCGCCCATAGCAGGTGATGAGGGAACAACTGCAGATTACATCCAATATGGCGGACTAAGAAGGTGTTAGAGAGAAAAGAGGTGCTATAGAGAGGCAAGATAGAATAATAGAACATGAAAAGAAAAATATGGAATGACAGAGCATGAAGTAGCTAGGTGGAATAACGGAGCATGAAGTGGAAATTTCTAGAAAAAATATGTTGGAATGTCTAAGGTCAATGTCACAAAATGGCCTCCGGTCGACCGGAATTACAGAGCATGAGGTGATTTCATCGAAGATGGCGGACGGCTCCTGGCTCCTACTCATGAATCATGCCACAGAACCGGCGGCATAAGCACGCTACTTATTTCAATTAATGGAACTTCAGAATTTACCATGGTTATTTTAACTGAAGAAACAAAAGTGACATCGAATGACTGTTCAACAAAACGTAAAGATTTGCTAAATATTTATCAGAATAGACAATTTCGCGAGATGACGTGATATTACAATTCATTGCAAGAATGTACATATCCCATTGACACTTGTATCTAGATAACAGGTTATTACCAAGACTTGCGTAATACGAGCCATTACTAAACACGTAAAAACCGAATGAGTAAAGCACATCCATCGCATCTAATATGCCATAAGTACTGAAAAAAATATTTCGTGTTTTATTACGAAACTATTCTATACTTTACAATCGCAAATGAGCTGCAATAGAGGTCCTGTGTTCACTGGCTGTTGCTACAGTCAGAGCGCATTATCCTGTCCCACTCAGCCAAAAAGAATGCAGCTACACGAGTGCTGAATATTACCATTGTCTCAGAGTCCTGTGGGGATTGTCAAATGAGCGGAGGTCCAAATGAAAGTAACATGAATTTCCTGGAATTTACTGAAATACCACGTGAAAAAATATCATCTCTCATCATAGCACCTATCATTGATCCAGCAATCAATAAGCAAGAAATAACTGCGAACTACAATATTCCAGTCAAATAAATAAGTGCAATTTCCACGTCTCTATTCATGGTTCGAGATGCCGGCACAAACGCATTTAATTGGAAAGTTTATTTTTTTTAATAAGTGAGCGCAGCAATTGTAAACCTGATTTTCCGATCGCACGATTCAAAAATAATCTCACGCCCCGTGTTTGAAATCTGGACTGTCGCGTGAAGTTGCGTTTGCGTCAATACTTTATTGTCGTGTTGTTATCGGCCACAGTCCAGTTGGCTATTAAACGAAACCAGAGCGACCGGCGTTATTCGACAGCTCATTTGTCAGGAGCTTAGACAACGCAGTCACAGAGTAAACAAGTATACAGAAACGACATGGCACTTTCTTTGATGGAATGATACACCGTCGCTTACAGGCCGCGTTAGGGCACAAAAATTGTCTGGCTGGTTGTTGTATGCTACGGAAGACTACTTGCGTGATTTC
Organism: Clitarchus hookeri; assembly: GCA_002778355.1. NCBI lineage: Eukaryota > Metazoa > Arthropoda > Insecta > Phasmatodea > Phasmatidae > Clitarchus > Clitarchus hookeri. The sequence continues at coordinate 126,851 of NQII01003361.1, read as the reverse complement.
ATTTTAAAGCTTTGGTCGTGTAGTCTGTTCAAGGTATATTCACACTTTTAAAATGAAACGTTTGAAAAATCACCTCCTGTATGACGTGTCTGGTTGTTTCATGAGTGTTTAATTTATTAAATGCGTTCTATACGCCTGTTAACATTAAAATATCTTATTTTTTGTTGAACTGAACTTTTAATCAATCTTTATCTAAAAATTATATAATTTTATTATTTAATTCATAATTAGTATTATTAAAATTGGTGAGAAAATATGAGTGGTTTAATGCCTAGTAGAAAATAATTCTCATGCAAAATCTTATAACACTGACACGGCGTAGCTGCTTATAGACGAACTGCGAAAGTTAAGGGTTAGAGTAGAAGATTTCTGACCAAGCCAATCTGATTTCTTAGAAGGGTCTCGCAGACGGATACATAAAACGTTAGAAGGACTGAAAAATTGTGAAAACTAAATTAAAACTTGAAACTGTTCACTTTGATCGCTATTGTAAGAAAAATAAAATACATCACCGAACACAAAAGAAACAAATTTAAAGGTTAAAGATTAAAAAAAAAAAGATTGGAAAAACTATTTTAAAAGATAATATTTATAAATAATTCGTAAATAGAAAAACGCTATGTAGGTTTCATACGAAAAAAATATATTAATTTATAGGACAGTGTTCCGTAGTTTCAATCTCTGTAGATGGAAGCTTTGAAGAAGAAATAACCAGCAGAGAAAATGACAGTTAACCATTGCTATGCCTCAATAAATGAAAAAGAAATAAGAGGGTGGATAATTTAAGAAATGTCAAATAAAATTTAGCATAACTTAGCGTATGATATGACATGTCCGAGGCGTCAGTGTGTTTGAATGGAACTCAGGCATTTGGAGGAAGGTAAGCTTCGGATCGTTGGATGGGCGATAGATATCAATTGTATGCAAGGAGGTCTTTCAGCAAGCAACACTGTTAACTATCACAGAAGAGCAAGGGGGAAAAAAAAAGCATATTTTTACTATTGTGCTCTAGTTCACAGCATTCGCGGCGTTGTAATGGATATGTCAACGGTAGCCGCACCACCTCGAAGCAGTCCCCACGCCAATGCGTTTTAATTCACATTCCCCACATGAGAATTCCAGTCCGGGAAATTCCGGCCCTCCGGGGCCTGGGGTAGAACAGAGTTCTACATGTAATTAAGCCTGAAAATATTCTAGGCTAAGTTATTTAAGCCAAGCAACTTTTAGGCCAAAAGACAGTTGATAACTATTTCAGGCCAACTGACTATTAAGTTCATGCCATGCCAAATGATTTTTAGTCCAAATGCATTTTAGGTGAAGGGATTACCACGACTGTTTTGTAGGCGACGTGACTTTAAAGTGAAGTGATTGTTAAACAAAATTACTTTTACGCACAATGAATTTAAGGCTAAGTGGCTGTTAGGCCAATTGTCATTTAAGCTAACTGGCTATCCTGCCTAGAGACGTTTACGCCAAGTGACGCACCCCGGAACCGAGAATTCTTAGCGTTATGAGGCTATCAATTAATGACTTACGTATACAACCGTTTTGTTCTGTCCAAGCAAACCAAATTTAATTCATCTCTCGAGACGTTTGGTGTTCAAATTAAAAACACACCAAGTAATTATTTTTTGTTTGGACGCATTTTTGCGTTGAATAGTTCCCCCGGTATTTATGGTGCCGATTGTTCTTTTTTTTTTTTGTGGTGGCATGATAACGAAAACAAATGAGACACTTCTGGTAATTGGTTGAGGCGCGGGAGGGGAAGCGGGGTAATGGAGTGGTCATTAGTCGCGGGCGGCGTAATTCAGGTTAATCATGCCGTCGGCGTGTCTGATGGGGGGACGGGAGGGGGTAATGAGGCGTTGCAGGGGGGAAAGAGTTCGGCTGCCCGTGATTGCAGCGCTACGCGATCTGACGTCCCAGATATGCAGATCACTCCCCTCCCCCTTTCATACACACGTCACCCCCTCTTAACAACCACACCTTTCCTTACATTTTCTTTTTTGCAGTTTCCATTTGCCGACCATTCCTCTCGCCGCTCAGGAAAAGTGTTTTTCAGACGTAGTCACAGAAAAGGTATGTTTACGAAAGTTAAGTGACGTGGCGGTCGGGTTGATGGGAAGTTAAGTGAAGAGATTTCGGCGGCACTTAACAGTGAAGTTTTGAGAGCCAAAGAGGGCGATTGAGGTGAATATAGTCCAGGAATGGGGTGGAAAAGGGACATCCCCGAGAAAACCCCGCCGACCAGCGGCATCGTCCGTGCGTTGATGGAATCCTACTCGGTTGCGCGAGGATCTAAAAACAGTCTTCGCTTATGATTGGCTGTTGCTTAACACTTGTAAAAACACGTTCTTTGCTGCAACGCACTGATATGATGCAGCAATGAACAACTGAAAAGTAGGTTTGCTACAGTCAAAAATTTGTTAGATCTGTACATTAATGGTAACTTTAATCTTGGATTTTCGTTCAATAATTCAGCAATATTATTTATGGTAATCAAATATTGTATTTCGAAAGTGACGAACATAAACAAAAATGAACTAAATAAAAGTTTCAATATAATTTTACACTTTACTTCGGTATGCAGTCAGATTTCTTCATTATTAACAAAACAGACTAAAATAAATGTTTTCTTTTGCTACACAAAAAATGCATTATTACCAAAATATAAAAGTACATGAATAAAATATTTAATAGCCGCAAACCCAAGTTTCTGAACCTTCTCTTTGATCAAAGCAACATTTCCTTACTGTAAACTAAACAGTCTCGAATAAATTTTTTTCTTCAAAACCGAAATATTTCACTTTTTTTTTTCACAGTGCAATGCAGAAAATTCTTTATTGGTTCAGCTTGCGTCTGGCAAGTTAGTCTCCAGGTTCTGATTGGCGAACGACGCTCTGACGTGTTTCTGGCGTATACGGCTGGAGGTCGCAAATCTCACGACTGCTTTGCATCTGTATTATTATATATTTTCTGTTCTCGTTCTGACTTCGTGAGCTGCCAAGTGCTGCCAATGCACGACGTACCCTTCGACAAAATGGCAGAGTGGCTCATTTGAATGCACATTACTCTAGGAAGAAATTACTAGGAAATTATTCTCTCGTCTTTCTCAGACCGCCGGAAGACATTTCAAAAAGCTATTCAAGGAGTAGAACAAAGTGACAGAATTGAGTCTGAGCAAATCTAGAGTAAAAGTGCATCTGCAATGAGCATAATTTGAATAGCTTGTGGTGTGTACAAATCTGTTCTGATTAATCAACCAATGTAAATACGAAGAAATTAATACCACTTTCCAAAATTTCCTTGATAAAAAAATTATTATGTATACGACGGTAAACAACACTTACCGTAACCAAATACAAAGGAATCTAGAAATTTAGCACTATGTACAATTTAATTTTGAAATAAAAAATGAGTATTTTATCATCCGTTATTTCTAATTTTCCATTTGTGTCTGTAAACAGACTGTGCTCATTTTCTTCCAGTTAATTTAATTTTATTTAACCCCATACCATTTCCCAGAAAACCCTTTGTTACCCGCCTAAAAAAAGCGTGTAAAAGTTTTACCATGCCATAATACTCAGAGTACACTGGCATGCCAAACGTCCTCTAGCCTGGCGAAGTGCAGCAACTCGTCGTGGCATCGATTCTACAAGTGGACGAAACTCCCTTAGAGAGATGTTGACCAATGTCGTCTGGATAGCTACACACAGCTCCCTGCTATTTGAAAGCGCAGTATATTGGGTGCGAAAGGACCTCTATGGGGGCTCTCATCCGGTGAACGAGGTGGCCACATCAGTCGTTGAACCTCTCCAGAGTGCTCGTTGAGCCAATTCTAGACAACTTGGGTCGATGACACAGTGCATTTTACTGCTGGAATATCACGTTCACAGTTATACTTCTTTTGGCGCGTTGAGGGTAATTTAATTATGTTCTTTAATCAAACCTTTATTAATTGTATTTAATGTCTTTCTTCGATCATTTTATCGTTTTTCCTACTTACATAAATTATTTGCATACGTAACAAAATTTCATTTTAGTCACGCCAAAGAAGTATAACTTCTAACGGGCGTACATAAGTACACGTACCCNCTTCTAACGGGCGTACATAAGTACACGTACCCATTTTTTAAAACGATTCTCATAAACGTGGTCATTCTCCCCAAAAATTACTCGTCCACGACATGTTATAGGAATAACTAAACATGTAGAGGAAGAAACATTTTGAGGTATATTTGATGTATGCTTCCTATGTGCCTTATCGGTCTGAAAACGAGTCCTGTGTCTGACTGGCTGCGCCGTTCAGGGAGAACGCCAATCAATATTTTNTATCGTTTTTCCTACTTACATAAATTATTTGCATACGTAACAAAATTTCATTTTAGTCACGCCAAAGAAGTATAACCTCTAACGGGCGTACATAAGTACACGTACCCATTTTTTAAAACGATTCTCATAAACGTGGTCATTCTCCCCAAAAATTACTCGTCCACGACATGTTATAGGAATAACTAAACATGTAGAGGAAGAAACATTTTGAGGTATATTTTATGTATGCTTTCTAANCATGTAGAGGAAGAAACATTTTGAGGTATATTTTATGTATGCTTTCTAAGTGCCTTATCGGTCTGAAAACGAGTCCTGTGTCTGACTGGCTGCGCCGTTCAGGGAGAACGCCAATCAATATTTTTTTTCCGTACCCTGGCTGGCTCTTTTGTCTGAAGCACTGTCGAGTGAATGACGCCCGGTCATGGCAAGACTTCGGAACACAAGAGGAAGAAGAAACGAAACAGTGGGATATGCGGTAAACTTTAGCTGCACGCGCCAGGAAAATGGCTTCACTTGCCGTCAAGCCGGCGAAACGTCGTTCACCAACAAGCGATTGGAGGCTGTCTTGCCAGATGGCAGCCAAAACGGGAGACGACATGTCCCTAGATCCTCTAGGCAGTCAGGATCAAGGCCAGTTCGAGGCTGCACAATCGACGAGTGACTGGGTATGTCGACGTCAGAAAGTAAGTAACTTAAGAATACAGGAGTGAAACAGCTGCTTATACCGCGAACTCGAGGTTCGCACGCTGAAAACTGGCGTTACTGGCCAGCAAAATGTTAAACATTCGTTCGCAAATAAGCGCCTAGTAACCTACTCGCATGCAAGGCCTGGTTCCAGAGCCTCGCGCAGCCAACCAAAGAATGGGCATGTCCACACGAATGTTTCTGTATAACTGTCTATGTTCTGTGATGAGGATGGAAGCGGCGTTCGCATTGCTGTACAGTAGGCTGCGACCCAAGAGGCCACCCCCTCTGAAACAAGGCTGTCGATCTACGACCATAAGCGCANGGTTCCAGAGCCTCGCGCAGCCAACCAAAGAATGGGCATGTCCACACGAATGTTTCTGTATAACTGTCTATGTTCTCTGATGAGGATGGAAGCGGCGTTCGCGTTGCTGTACAGTAGGCTGCGACCCAAGAGGCCACCCCCTCTGAAACAAGGCTGTCGATCTACGACCATAAGCGCAGTCGCGTCGAAGGGTCTGCCTTGCCATTCTGCTTCTGTATAGGTGTCCGTTCTGTGAAGCGATTGCAGGAGGCTTTCGCGTTTCTGTGCGCCAGTCTGCGGCACAAGAGCCCTGCTCTTGTGGAATCAGCTGCAGATCGGGTATCGTAAGCGCTGTCACGCCAGNAGTCGCGTCGAAGGGTCTGCCTTGCCATTCTGCTTCTGTATAGGTGTCCGTTCTGTGAAGCGATTGCAGGAGGCTTTCGCGTTTCTGTGCGCCAGTCTGCGGCACAAGAGCCCTGCTCTTGTGGAATCAGCTGCAGATCGGGTATCGTAAGCGCTGTCACGCCAGAGTGACCTCCACGCCATTTCTACCTTTCGTGCTGCGTAGGCGGCGTGATTAACCGTGTAATCAAGCCTCGGCTCGTTTATCCCGGAGATGGCCANTCTACCTTTCGTGCTGCGTAGGCGGCGTGATTAACCGTGTAATCAAGCCTCGGCTCGTTTATCCCGGAGATGGCCACGGGATTGGACGGGCACGCGCGTCACCCAGGGCTCTTCGTGCGGCCTGTGATTGGACCGACTCGCGACATCAGAAATTAGTGTACATATTTCACGTATTCACTAAGGCTCTTAGTATTTTCGATCCATCGATAATTGNTCAGAAATTAGTGTACATATTTCACGTATTCACTAAGGCTCTTAGTATTTTCGATCCATCGATAATTGTAATAGCTGATCACATTATATCGACAGTCATACATGTTTTTAAATATACGCGTATAGATACTTTTACATATCGATATTATATTCGAGATCCATATTACCGACGTGGTCAATAAAATGGAGAATATGATAAACACGTGTTGTCAGTCAAGCAACAACATTGCGCGAATTAAATTGATAACTTACAAATTTTCACTTTTATATTTATCATGCTGCTAAAACACAGTTTGCTAGACATATTCCGGACGCATTTGAGTCAACAGCAAACCTACAAAGAAACAACGACGGAATCCTGTGCTCTGGTTTGAAGTGAAACAGGATTTTCAGTGGGGCAAGGCAAGAGGCCGCGGTGGTGTAGTGGTTAGACAACTCGCCTGCCGTGCCGGGCGATGCCACTGTTCGGCGGGTTTCCTCCGGGATCTTCCGTTTCCCCTGCCCCTTCATTCTGGTGCCGATCCATTCTCACCTCGCTTCCCCCTCATCTGCTCTCAAGACCACGATGTCAAGAGTCGTCCAAATCTCTTCACTCACTCAGCCATTCACAGGGGCAGCAGCTAGTGAACATAAATTGCTGAGGCTAGAATATGCTGAGAAATGTGGAGTTTAGCCGAAAATTTATAAAACTAGAAACTCTTCATTGTCGTTTTTAATCTTTATTACCTAAATCACTGAGATCTGAAACAATATAAGTATTAGCCATTTTAACAATAACCTCAATAAATCGATAATGACAGTAGAATCATAATTTTTAAATATCTATGTTATAGACGATAATAATTATTTCGTGAACATTTATTTTGTGGTAACTACAAAATATATTTAAAGTATGTCCGCCACAGATAAATGAGACGTTGAATTCCCTTTAATTATTTTTCATTGTAGAGTTATTTAACAAAGTTGCCAAGAGTCTGCGAGGACGTTCACGATAATATAAGTAGATATTACTTAAAATTGTAAGATCGATGAACATTCCTTCTTCAACAAGCAAAGTTTAAGAAATAAAAACAGTCTTAGAGAACCCGTTTTTCGCTGACACAGATTTAGTGCGTAGTAATTAACTATACACTGGAAATGAACTCACGATGAAATCAGAAAATAGACATGCAATGCCATATACCGAGGATTCTGTGGCCAATATGATAGCTTTAATGACGATGAAAAAAGCGCGAATGAACAAAGAAAAATCTGTAGTCTCGATAATGACAGAATTACAAAATAAAACTTTAATTAAATCATCTAGATGATATAAAATACTATATTTGGTTTCCCTAAACTTTTCCAGCACTTAACTGTAAGAGGTGATGGTACTTCAAACCTTAGCTAACTTCAAAATTTTTCCTAATAAATGTCGCTAAATGAGATGATTCAACGATCAGCTCTATTGAACGTTACAGCATGTAGGTAAATTAAAATTTATTTTAAATTATTTAATTTTGACATAAGCGTTTTATTTAGGATTTCACTTTCTGGGAACAATTATATAACGAGATAATTAAAATTGTATTTGTAACATTAAATAATATATATTAAATATTTAAGAATTATAAAATCTTAATTTAATTTAAAGAACCAATCGGTTAACTCTTGAAAGGATTGTACTTGTTAATATTGTCTTTAATTTTATCTAATTTACACACATGGTATAACGAGTGGATTTACGGAGAGTAAGATTGTTAACGTTCTTTTGGTTGACAGGGAAAACACAGTGAACGAATATGTACTAGTTTTTTCCTGCAAAAATGTGTAAAATACGATCACAGTTACAAATACACGGCGCGGAACAAACTCTGCATGAGTATCTTAACAAGTAGGATGAAATCAACTTGTTTTTGGCTACATCAAAGTTTAGCAGCTCTTAGCAAAAAACATTATTGTTTGTCAAATCACTTGATGAAAATCAATTCATGTAATGTTTTCCTGAGATTTCAAAACTTTTTTTAAACATGATCCTATAAACTCAAATTTGCACTGGTACGTTCTATTTACCATTATTTCTACTTCTACATATGTAAACGGCACATTTCGGTAGGACGCTTTCCGAAACACACGGAAATCGGGTTAAGAGGAAATCCTGCGTAAGTGAACTGACACCGTTAATTGACTCGAAGTCATGCCGACACTTTCTTACCACCACGGAAAAAACTTTATAAAAGTTACAAATTTCGTACATGTTAAGTTCATGGAAGTCGGACGACTATTAAAAATTAGCAGCAGCATATTTAGTTAAGGGAAGCTTACTGGTACACTCCGGCGCCACGTTACACGGTGGTTTAAGTTGATTGTAGGTATAACTTGATAGGCAAGTTTTAATTTCACTGGAGCTTTTGAAAAGTTGTGGCCGGAGGTGATGTAGGAAGCGGAAATTAATAATTTTTATCAGAATCCGTATGGAGCAATACTGAAACGCAGTGGCAGCACGAGAACAAATACAAATGTCCTCTGAGGTAAGAAATATTAGATTTAAAATTCGGCGTTCTATATGTACGTATTTAATGAAACTTTATCCACTGCTGCAATAGCAACAGCTAAGCGTGTCTCTTTTTCACTGTACCACACCACACACGTCTACTGTGTTACACAGTATTCTTTTTAGCCCGCTTGTTATCCACCGGAGTGGTGAATCAAATGTTTTGAAACAACTTTTTTTGTCGTTTTGTTTTAGGATTTACAAGCTACCGTGTCCCATTCAGAATTTTTTAAAATTATATTTTGTTTATTTAATTTAAGTTTTTTACCTTTGGTGTTCTTGCACGGTACTCAAAATTCCTAGAAACAAAGTTTTCACGCGAGTCTAGTATCCAGTGGAAAAGAAACACTTTTAGAAGTCTGGCTCCAGATACTCTAGGGATAAGATAACTCAGTGCTAATACTAGTCTGAATATTGGTCTCAAAGTAGGCCATATCTACTAGTTCCAGACATAAGACACAGCCATATTTTCATTGGCCAAAATAAAAGTCAATCCATCAGAATTGGTGAAAATCCGATCATATTAACTTGAAACTTCTAAAGTCAAACAAATAATTTTTAGCGGCTGTGATGAAGTAGTTAGACTGCTCGCCTCCTACAAGGCTGGAGGTCTCTACCTATTTCCGCATGTGGGAAACGTGTTTCACGTATTATTTGCTGGCGGGTTTTTCTCAAGGTACTCCTGTTTGCTCTCTGAGTCGATACCGTCAGCATTTCATCTCCACCTCGCTTCACCTAATCGGCATTGGGTTAGCTAAGTACGTAGAAGGTAGATATGGTGGGTTTAACGCATCGTCAACAGCGATATCATATTAGAGACGGGTAGGGATGTCTATATCGGAAAAAAATATCGATATTTTAATTTTCAGTTATTTATAAAAGTATCGTTTCACGAAAAGATAAATCGAATGGAAAATATCGATTTTCGGTACATAGAAATCAGATGTTTTATGTATTAAATGACTTGACAAACGTACAATTGCTGGGAATGTTACATATTTACGTCTCAAGGCAATACCGAAAAATGTAGCACCTGTTAATGTGCATATGGCCAAATAAAACATAGTAATTTTTTAATACATTTTTTAGTTCAAAACAGTGCTTTTTAAAATGGTCTTTAAATAATATTTATTTCTGATACCTATAAAAAGATATTAATTTCGATAAAATATCGTTGAAATATATCAACGATTTATGTCGATATACCGTTGAAATAATATCTTAATTTCGATATATCAGTATTTTTCCAACATCGCTAGGGACGAGGCAAGTTGCTGAGACAGGCAGTATCGGGGAAGAAATCGTCCATTGCCTGTTTTTCGGAAGCACCATAGCATTCGCCTGGAGTGTTTCCGGGGAACCACGAAAAACAGAAATCCGGATTGCCGGACCAGCATTCGAATCCAGGTCTTTCCGGATACAGCCAAGCTCGGTCGCATCGGTGCTGAAGAACTCAGCCGTTATGCGCCGGCTGAACCTCTCANGTCTTTCCGGATACAGCCAAGCTCGGTCGCATCGGTGCTGAAGAACTCAGCCGTTATGCGCCGGCTGAACCTCTCACTCGGGAAGTATTTCTTCTAGGAAGCTAAACAATCGTTCACCGGAGCACAAATACATGCTGGGTTCAAAGGAATCTGTATCCCGATGGTTCGTTTCCTCGTCCTGGGGCGTCTTTTCAACTCGGCATCCCTGCANCTGGGTTCAAAGGAATCTGTATCCCGATGGTTCGTTTCCTCGTCCTGGGGCGTCTTTTCAACTCGGCATCCCTGCATTAGAGGCGAAATAACATAATTCTCCCACCTGCAGGAGCTCTAATCCACTCCCGGCGGGGAGGACTCCTGAAATGAAATTATAAATAACTGCCAAAGACTTGTTACGCTGCCAGAGAGCCGGTGGAAAGAAACTNAGAGGACTCCTGAAATGAAATTATAAATAACTGCCAAAGACTTGTTACGCTGCCAGAGAGCCGGTGGAAAGAAACTGAGAGACACTGGCCGTAAAGACGTTAAGACCCTTTTAGCCACGGACCGCAGAAACAGTCTCCCCTTTCCTTCATCTCTTTACAAAATCCTTGGGGCTAAACAACCTTTCATCACGGACCTCTAAAGAGAAATTACGGCAAATTGTTTCTCAAATATTACAAACGATTAATAGTTTCCACATTCATTTCTTAACCTTTAGATAATTGTAAGCACTTCCTTAACGTGAATTTTAAATATTACATTTAATGTAAATATGCCCTTATTTGACAGATTGATGATACTTATCACTATTTTACATAAATTNTTTTTAATATTACATTTAATGTAAATATGCCCTTATTTGACAGATTGATGATACTTATCACTATTTTACATAAATTGACCACGTATATTTTGGAATTGTAAAAATTAACTTTAAAAATAATTCATTATAATGTTACAAAATGTATAATTACTCTATTTCTCATTTTAAAAAACGCCTCTTTCATGGAAGCTGAAATTACACTGGTTAAATATACTCTTAAATATACTATTACCTCAACGAATGGCCACAAACGATTTTTCTTTATCTTAAGTAATCACTCAATACGGAAAGAATTCATAACTCACTTTTTTTATACATGCTAACGATATTTCCCACATATTGACACTTGTTTTGAACACTCTATCTAAATATAGGTACTTACTATCGCCTTGTAAGAGACTTAACTATATATGAGACGTAAAATTAAACAGAATGGAAAAATGACGATAAAATATTTTGTATAACATTGAATACACACTAGGGTAGCAGCCAGCAAAAAATCAGCTAACTATCGTGTTCATGGAGCATTGCGTATTTTGTACAGGTTATTAAATGAGCGAAATTTTTCACTCCCTACCTGTAGTTTTGTGAAATTCGTTTGTTTCGTTTGTATAATATTATAAGGAGGTAATTTTTCTTTCAGTGAAAATTTATGTACAAGGTGACAACGCCAACCAAAAAACAATATAAGTAATCGTAACTCACTGAAGACAGATTTCAACAGTCTCTCAAACATTCGAGAGAGTTATTCAGTCTTAATTTAAATAGTCGCTTACTCAAACACGGAACTTCTCATCAACTTTTTTTAATTTATCAATCATGAAATTGAAAGAACTCCTATTTATAACCTCCGAATAAGTAATTGTGTATAAAAGTACAATTTAACATTCAAACTGCACTTACATATTCATTAATGCACAACCGAAAACACCGTACCTAGAAACAAGCTATTTTAGCGTTTGCTGTAACAGTATGCACCTACTAATAAGTGTTTTTCTTAGCCCAACCCTTAATGTTCATGAAAAGAGGTAACATAAACCTACTTTCCTGCGAATTNACTAATAAGTGTTTTTCTTAGCCCAACCCTTAATGTTCATGAAAAGAGGTAACATAAACCTACTTTCCTGCGAATTGTATTACATCTCTTAAATCTGATAGTATATAACGTTGACGTCTTCCTTCAAAAAACTACCGATTTAAAGGTTATACATTTTTTTCATAATTTTACATAACTCAAACCCTTGAGGGCGAAAAGGTTACCAGTTTTGTATTGAAGCCTATCTTGTTATCTATCGTACCCATTGGTATACCATTTTTTTATCATCATTCAGAATGCTGCCTTTACAAATGCCAATATATTTGCAGGCTTTAGAAACTATATACAAATACGGGCGGTGCAAAGAGACAAATTGTGCTATCGTGAATTTCTTGCTATCTCAAAAATAATATAACTTTTATACTTTTTTTAGGATATTACTTATACAAATTAACAAATAATAATTTCCTGATGAGATGCAACCTTTAATTTTGCTTCATAAAATAACCTTTTATTATGAAAGGTATTCTCTGAATATTCGATATGCTATAATTACGAACGTATCCATATTCAAGCACAACAAATACCGTGGGTGAAACAACTGGATTTTTTTTTTACTTGTAGACATTTCTACTAGCTGCTTTAGCCATGTGTGCTTCGGAATGTCTCTATAAATGACCGCAACTCCTGGGACATGAATGAGCTTCCATAAACAAAATGAAAGAAGGATGGCATATCGAAGAGGTTGAAGATATCTCGAATTTTCTTGACATATTTAGTTGAGAAACTTTTTCGGCTTGAAAAAATGGAGGGCCACCTAGAATACTTGTTTACGAATGTTAGAATTAAGTGGTTCTTGCTGACACTCGGAAAAGGCCCTTTCAAAACAATGTTGAATTTTTCTTGTTGAGAGTTCCCTTGTGAAAACAAAACCTTATCTTGAGCTCAGCACACACGCAGCAAGACAGAGTTACCTGGCGCACTACTTCAAGGAAAAACAGTACTGTTATGGATCTTACCCAACGATAACGTCGAGTGACTCCTGGGTGACAAAAATCCTTATGAATCTACTTCGCATTCGGTCTTTTGCTGATCTGCTGATGAGGAGAAAGTCTAGGATGATATCAAATGTTGGATTTTTGTTGAGAGATGCTTGAGAAGGTTAGAGTAATGTGCAACATACCAAAAGCTCGTATTAGGGATCGTGAGTTGTGTGGCACTGATAACTGGAATAATGGCCGTAGTCGATCTGCGTCTGGTTGAATTTCGTTGTGGGTGATACCATAACCAAGAAGGTGATCTTTTCCACAGAGAATCTGCATTTTCTTCCGTTGAGAGTAAGACTGTACTTTTTAGCAGTGTCAAAGAATCGATTTAAATTTGTATTACGCTTCTCTTTATTCCGACTTCCGACCATCTCATCGTCTAAGTAGGTTCCTGTGTTTTAAGTCCCTCTTCTTAAGTGATTTAGTCAATTATTCTTTGAAAAGGAGCAACTCCAATCCCTTACACCTAAAGGTATTCTACAGAATTACAACAGCTACCAATCAAATTAATAAACGACATAATGTTTTTAGTTTTTTAATTTTAGGAATTTGATAATAACATCTTTGTAGACTGATAGTACTCAAGACTCTGAAATTCGAACCCCTGTTAACTACACATTAAACTCTAGGCAGCAAAAACGCATCCAGTAGCGTTAACAGATTAGTGGTTTGCGAGTAGTCAATAACTTTTTCTTGTTTTCACCCTTGACCACAAGAGCTTGGGCACGCCACGCAGATGAACTAGGTTCGGCTTTACCTTCGTCGAGTAACCAGTTAACATCGCGCCTGATGAATTTTTGTGTCCTCGGCGGTATGACGGCGTGACTTGATCGCTATAGGTCTGCAGTTGGATGTCAAGTTGGTGAACAGTCTGGCTAATCCTATACCCTAGCAGTCTAAAGTCTACTAGTTGTTTTTATCTCCTAAGGAAACTTTGGCGCTTTGGTATTCTCGCAGAACAAGCTAAATCGACACAGGGCTTAACGAGGATCAGGATCTTGACTTTAGAATGCAGGTGGCCACGGATGGTGATATCAATTATACGATAGCCCACGGTGAATGGCTGATACATGGTCGATGCCAATTCTTGATTAACTTTTGTCGGGTACAGCTTGATGCCTCTTTTGTTGACAAGAATTATACTAATAAAAGACACTGAGTTGACCTTATCAACTAGTGGATCGGTCTTAGCCCCATTTACATAGACTGTGATTGTGGACTTCACATGTGAAGAAGCGGCTACAGCACAAGTTGGGCGAGACGAGATTGATGCATTGATCATTTTGGACTGGCAAACCTTGCTAAAGGAACCTTCCTTTTGGCAAGAATTGCAGATAGTATTCTAAGCAGGACAGGCGTCCATGTGATGCCACTTGCGCTTTACACAGAAAAAGCATTCGAATGGCACAGCTGAAATAACATACTTTGAGTTGGAGGTTTTATAAAAAAAAATTCGTGATTCAATATCGAATGAATGATTTATTTTTTGAATAACATTTATAGTAGGTTTGGAATTAGAGAGTGAGTCGGAATGCTTGAGAGCTAGTTCTAGGCTCCTGGATTTATCGAAATCATTATCTAATAGCTGAGTTATAATATCGAGAAGTCTCTGACGCATAGAAGCCAAGTGTATGCCATTGATAAAGGCATTCCGAATGTAATAGTTTTTATTCTGCTCGGTTTGGGTCTGCTGAAAATTGCAAGACTTACTTAATTGTTTCAATGGTAGAATTATTGATCTGGCTGTTGACATTGCCTAGCAAGAACATGTCGGACAGAAACCTCATGTTTAGGCTTGACGTAGAGACCCTTGGGTATTTTATTTGTCTCGTAAAAATTATTATTATGTGTCTGCAATGTGCCTGTACACCAAAGGCCCAACATGATTACAAGTAAACTTAATTCGACCTCTGGTTAACGCTTCCACATTCCTCGCGAAAATTTACAAATATTTCATAATAGTGAAGTCACTTCTGCTCAACTATGCTCTCTTTGGAATCCGTATAAAAGCAGTCCAGTTTGATGTGCTCAATAATATGTAATATAACTATTAAAATACTAAAAACTTTAATTTTTTTTTAACAAAGAACAAAGCACTACATGACAAAAAAACATTTTTTATTTAATACAGTCTCCAAAGTGAAAGCAAGTCTAGAATATTAACATAATTTCCACAAGAGAGTTAGAAGATGCCACTTTTGAAATCTTCTAGTCATGCGCGGCGGGATGGAATGACTGAACGCCAGTACAGGCGCCGAGTTGCTTTCTATGTATGCCAGTTCCGCCGCTATGACTCACTCCCCTGTTTATAATTACTCAAACACGCCAAACTGCCTCACATTGGCGGAAGCTGGGTTTATCGAAACCGATTGAGCGACGCGGACCATTTGGTAGGCATCGGCGTAAACACGGCCTGCGAATGTGGGGCGTGCCACGCCCCGACTCGCAAGGCCTAATTAAAAGGCACACCTGTAAATCACCTTTTCGCGGTAATTCCACGTTAAAGAGGCTCTGCGGCGCCGCGTAATTACCAATTTTCTCTTCTTCCTACTCTGATCTCAGGCTCGATTTAAAACCGTTATTGAATATTCGACACGAACGTGGCGTATGTACTGTTACCGTCACAACTGCTGGCGGGTGGGTTTACGTTGGAGCGTGGTGCGTGCGGCGAAGGGAGAGGTAGCTGCGCGCGCATCCCAACGCCATGCTAACAGTATCAGCTTCCGTATAATCAGTGGGGTTTTTACCGATGCTCGCCGGATATTTTTGTAACCGTTTGTACACAGCCGGGTCGTTACTAATTTCTGTGGCCGTCGTCTGGGCCGTGCCAAAGACCCAAGCGCAGTCATCTAGGAAGGTGAGCGGCCAGCATTTGTAGAGCTCTCAGAACTGATGAAGTGACGATGTTTCTAACATTTTTCTTATGCTTATTTTTTCACCCAAAACGTAATTTTATATTTGTGCTTACTTATTCACTCCTGTCCGAATTCAGCCTATAAATATGTTTTACATGCATGCGAACATTATAAAAATTGCATGTAGAATTTCGCAATTTACTATGTATTAATGTTTATTTCATACGAACATACTTAACGGATAAATATTAGAAGTACACATCTAATGTGAATTTTGAATGTTAAGAATTTTGCTATCTACGAGAAACAATTTTCACGTTAGTCAGAATGAAATATTTGAATAAAGTTACAAACATAAACCATTTTTTATCATTTCTACGGTGACAACGAACATTCCGGTAGGTTCTGTACCTCAGAAACTTATTTGGGTTTACAGTTAAAAAATAAGACGTATGCAGTTACCATACTGCAGCCTTAAAAAGAACGTTACTTGCGTGACATGCGAGCTCTGTAAAACTACATGAATACGTTGTTCATAACTATAACAACCGTGATTAGTACAATATTATGTATTTTGAGAAAACTTGCTATTGGTAACTAATTATTGAAAGAAATAATTTCAAAATCTGAGTTATTCATGTAAGACCAGTGCATTTCTCCTTCAAATTATCCACTTTCCGAGATATGTAGCATAAAAATTTTCCTTCAGATAACTAAACAGCACAGAAAAAGTCTGGTGATGTCAAATTCTGAGATCTCTGTCACTCAAGTACCCAAAAGAAACTTCTGGCTTAGCCACACATCATGTGTAGTGTGGCAATACAGCACTGAATTTAAAAAAAATACAATTTACTCAGTTGTGTATCATCTACTTGCCCACAAACTCTATGAATAGGGTAGATTTTCTGCGGTATTTTCAGAGTTGCATAAATTGTTGGGCCCACTTTTCTCTCTGCAGATATTGCGTATCATACACTGAGATTCTTGGTTACACAAATGTTTTATGAATGACGTGTGTCTTTTGCGCGTTACATACAGAGAGATTCTAAAATCATGGGACAAACATTGAGGGGTGGCAGAGCTCACTAAAACAAACAATTATTGTATAGGAATATATGGGCGGGAGTGACGCGTTGAGACACAAACACAAAAACAACATATGAAATGCAACTTACTGTTTATTTACAACGTCGCGGCTAAATGCCTTTTTACAGCAATGTTTATAATAATTGCTCAAAATTGCTGCCACCGACAGTAATGCAAGATTGGTAGCATCGTTGGAGTTATTGGCGACCAGATTCAAATACGCCGGCTATTTCACGCACACCACCATTGTCAGCCAATCACGCAATATATAGAGGTCGCCAAGCATGCATGACTGTTGGTGGATGCATTTCCAGCAACTGTTTTAACATTTTCTGTACGGAATCACTCGTTAAGTATGCTGCTAATGAATATTTTATGTTTCCGTTAATATGTTATTTTTTTGTGTTTGTGCCTCAACGCGTCACTTCCGCCCATATATTCTTATACAATAATTGTTTGTTTTAGTGAGCTCTACCACCCATCAATTTCGTCCCATGATTTTAGAATCATTCTGTTTACGCGTGTTTGGCTTACTCATATAGCCAAACATGTACAACCCTGGCTCTTATGATCCACGACCCATTGACAATAAACGTCTGAAATCAATGGCAATAATGCATTCTATGGACCGTATCTATCTTTGTCATACATATATGTATAACTTTATGCATACCTTATTTGCAGCTCTCTAACACATAGGACAAAAGTACCCGGTGGGTAAATTTGAAATTGGACACAGTTGGTGGCTGGTAATAAATACTCGTATATGATCAACAAGCAACTATGTGGTTTTCGCTTAAAACAGAAAAGATGGGGAGCACATAGTGACTAAATTAACGTTATATTTATTATTAATTTTTGTGAAAGAAATCCAGTCAATTTATTTTATAGTCAGGCTCCTTCCTTAATAAATGTGAGCATAAATTTATAAATATTTATAAAAATCCTCCCCTTGACAAGCTTAGGTGTCGGTTATGTTTACAGTTATTGTTTCCTTCAAAAGACATTACGCCCCGACATTCTGCAGATGCCAATATAACAAGAACAGCAGTATCCGAAACATGCACAATATAGAATATGTGTGCTGGGAACAAAATTAAGAAATAATAAACGATATTCAGACGGGCGAAAAAAAGGGAGGAGGAAGTAGTAATTTAGCTACAGAAGAAACCACTCAAATCATCTAAATAATGACAACTTCCTTTCTGTGAAGAAGGCTAGGTTTCCACGCCGCACGCTTTTAACTTTTATGTCATTGCACTGTATATCACCAAACTTTGAAACAAAAATTATTGCTACTCCTCGTAGGAAGACTACATCTCGAGATGGTTGAGTTTATCGACACGCACTCCTCAATAAAATATAAGCTGGACTTCGAAGCGGCTAACAATTTTACAGAAGGAAAAGCTGATTACTTAGGGCATGCCGGAAACTGACTGCAAAGTCCTTTAAGAGGTTTGTAGAGACGGCACAGTTAAAGAAGGAACGTGTATCTTTGACTTCTGAACAGCAACGCTAGGTGACTGTGGAGGAATCCAGTGGCTAGTAAATGGCAATTTTTGGTCTGAAAACTCATCATCAAATGGCAACTAGGTAAGGGTGACGTGGAATTACTTGAATACATACTGTACATAACAGTAGAGGGAGTGAAAGAAACCAGCTGGTACGAACAGAATTGACCAGACGGTAGGTAATAAGTAGTTTAGGGAGGAAGATGCGCTTATTGGGGAGATGGGTATATCCAATTGCGCCACTCCCCTCACCTAAGTGATGTTGAAGCATCACTATGATTACACCAGCGCAAATTTTAAATAAGGAAGTTCCGTCGTCTCTGTATTAGACTTTCACCACCCACTAATAAAGATCATGAATTATTCTGACCTATCTGTATACTGAATTTTCTAATAATGCATGTAACAATTTGAAATTATTTTCTGTAGGGAGGTTTTTCACGGGACATATGCCGTNTCTTCATAGTTATAGGTCAACTTTAGGTACACTCCGGAAGGTAGCCATGGCTTCAATCGCGGCCGTGGTTGCCCAATGCCTCTCTGCCGCAATGCATGCCTCCTTGCATGATCACTTCCCTTGTAGGCGTATGGGGCGTAGCCCTGAGACGCACTGAGCTCCGGTCCCTACCTCGGGCTCACACTCAACAATCACAATTAGGGTAGGTTTTGAAAAATAAAATTGGAAGCTACGCGGTAGTGAAATATCTATACAGTACAGTAACGAGAAATCATAGTCGCGAGTGCAACCAGTAGGAAAGTAGCTAGTGTCAATGTGTACATCAGATGAGTGTGAGTGTGTGTGACGTTATTCAGTCCTATGACCGAGCGCCTGGAAGTATCGACACCCTCCACAATATGTCATCAGTGTCATATAATATGGTGGTAGGAAATAGTTACCTGATCCATAGTGCCTACTGAGCTAAGCCCGTCTATCGAACGCATGAAAGATGGAACAGAAAGGCATGTTCATATAAGAAATTCCTCCTGAAAGAACTGTATTGCGATTCATGGTTTAGCTCTTAAAATAAAATAAAATAAAAAAAAGAACTCCGTTCATATAACTACACCCATATTAACGGATGCATTGGTTGGAGAAGTTGTTTCGTGTATTATTGTCGCATTAAAATTTTGACGTAAAAAATTGGTGTGCAATGAATTTATCTAATTCAGTTTCATTATAATTTTGCGTAAGTGAGACGTTCACAGTCTCACATAATCGACGCCTCAATAAAGTCATCGGATGCAAGAAAATGTTCATTGTACAAATAGCAAAAGCATATAAAATTTAAAGAACATTATATTATTGGCGCAATAAACTGTAAACATTTTGTAGGAAGAAATCAGTAGATAAATATTGTAGCCTAAGCGTTAACATAAAAAAATTAAAAAAATTGTTTCCATATTTTTTATGCTTAAAAATATTTTAGACGATTTGTTAGAAGTGTACAAACAGGGCCCATACAAATGACAAACTTTAGGTATTTTAAAGAGTGTTAACACTTCTTAGTAAATACAGATATTTATATTACTAGCCAAACTGGTAGATACGATAATGAGACGACAACAAAGTTTTCAGAGATATTGAAATAAAACGCAGAGTTTTGCAATTTCACACGCAAAATTGTTGCAGGCGGAAGAGAAGGCCATAAGAAAATAAGAGGAAACGGGAGACCTGTGGGTAAACTCAAGAACAGCGTAGCAGTGACGAGCCAGTGCGTGCCGATAACCGGTTACCTGTCATATTCTCTTCCCTGCGTTACTGTAGTGGGAAAAGGGTGGAGGGAAAGCGCACAATGGACGCATAACCACGTGGAGCGGCACTCGCTTTGTCTTGCCGCGAATATGTCAGCAGCAATATCCCACGGCGCGAGGGAAGCAGTCTGTCCCCTGCGCCACTCCCGGCATTGCTGCGATCTGTCACGCAGTCTCCACAATTCAATTGTTAACGCGTCACTTTAAAACTGTCGCGACGCATGATCGCTGCTCACACGCGAAAATAAATATATACATTCCATATTTCTACTGTTGATGGATGAGAAATAATTTAATATGAATACTTGGAGACTGAAGCCTCGAGCGCAGAGTACGTAAATACATGGATACGAGATGGTGTGGCTGCCAGTGGAGTGTGGTAAACTGTTGCAAGGCAAGCTGTGTTTTGCTCTGGGCTATACCTAATCGTTTGCTAGTTTACACATATGCCACTTATAATTAGTAGTGCAGTTCACGTCACAGCACTCTCGCTGCTCTCTCGTGAGTGGTCGCAGTGCATTCATTTATCGCCGCCCCGCTCTGGTAATTTGGTTTCAACTACTTGCGCCGAGTGTGTACAACACTGAGAAAGTGTCAACTTACCTTGCAACACCACATCACACGCCACTGGTGGTGGTTCCTTTTATGTGGGCGTACCCATTCTCTGAATGGCTACGCGAGGTTGTAGAAACGGGTGTCTGATTGGCCACTGCGTGCAGCGGACGGTTCCTTATTGGCTGGGTTGCGAGCTGGCGAGAAAGTTACCAGGCGCCGATTGGCGAACGGCGTTCCCACATCTTGCTGGCCAATGACGACATTTTGTTGGCATGTGCTGCTTGAATTGAGTTCGAAGATTTCGGCGGCTCCTAACAACGAGACCTTTAGAGCCGATGAGGGTGAAATGAGGTGAGACTGGAGCAGCGCCGGAATGCAAGAGCGGGGGAAACGGGAGTTCCCCAAGGAAACCCGCTGAATCAGTGGCATCGTCTGGCACGATTTCCATCCGTGACATTCCAGAGTGAACCCTGATTCGCCTATGGTAGGAGGCGAGCTGGCTTACCGCTCAGCTACAGCGGTCCATGTGTGCTGCTCGAGTTCGCAGTATGTTTCACCTCTGTATTTTTACGTACGCTGTACCAAGAGGCCTGGAAATTGTGTGTATTTACCTAACATCAACAACTGCAATTTTGTCACGGTAACACCATTTAGCCTGTTACCTCGACGAGCTGGATTTGAGTACCGATGCTGTGAACTTAGGATTTTTTCATGTGGAAAATGTGGCTGCTGTTGTCATTAAACGATGGGTTTTCTTGGTGTACTCCCGCATCCCTTACCATTGTATTCCATCATTGCTCCATCTACACCTTTACTCATCTGGCAGAACGCTTCACTTCACGCTCTTTTATACATTTGGGACCACTTAATTGAATTCGTTGACGGCTGCCACTCTCAGCCGCTCCCCTTTCTCCTCTTTGCAGTTACTGTATATACAGCATTTATTTCTAGCTTACAGTATTGAGAGTGTGTCCAATAACTTGGGCGCCACGGTGGCTGAGCGGTTAGCCTGCTCGCCTCCCGCCTGTCCCCACGTCGCCACAACGAAGTTAGCAGAGTCAGTCAAGTTAGTGACGTTAGTCAGGTTGGTTACGTCAGTCATATCAATCGCGCGCCGAGAGAGGAAGTCAATCAACCAAGAGGCCGGGGGGTCGGACCCTGACCGAGTCAGATCGAGCAATCAGCCAGATACCTTAAGTATCGGGACAGTAACCAGTAACTCCGCGCATCGAGAGTCAGAACGTAGGGACAGTCGTCCGGTAATTTCCCTCGCCATGGGGCGCCGGGCGAGAGTCAGTACGCAGCGACAATCAGTCAGTAATACCCCATCGCCGGAAAGCGACAAGTGGCATGCGATGCAGCGCTCAGAAGGCGGAGTCACGTGGTCAGCTTCAACGAGGAGTACTATGTCGAGTGGGAGTAGTCCAGTGCAACCTCGCGCCGAGAGGCGGATGGTGGGAAGTATACCCACCAAGGATCCCTCACCAGGATGTGATATGGAGGTAATCCGTCAGTTACAACCCTATGCCGAGAATGGGAGACAAGTGGTCAGCTTCAACAAGGAGCGCCACGCCGAGAGGAAGCTTAGTCCAGTGCTACTCGGTGTCGAAAAGGCGGAAGCTGGAAGGGGGGCCGCGAGGGGTCCCTCACGGGGACGAGGGAGTCAGTCAGCCAACGCCGAAGGAGGAAGCCAACTGAGTACAGCACGCCAACGACAGCCAGTCCAAGAGCAAGTATAATGGCTACTTAACTCACCATACCTCAGGTCACCGCCGGAACAACAACCAAACTGCAGAATACAGTTCTGTATCAACGTCGTCACTCAGGGACATGCCCCCACGGCGTTAGAAACGTTAGTCAGAGCACCGTAATCAGCCCTTCAGGCCCAGAACTCGCAGGGTCAATAACATATGAGTTAATTCTCGGCAGAAGGTGCCAAGAAAGTATGTGTAATTCCGGTAAAAGTGCCGGGAATGTATGTATAAATTACCGGTCAAATAAACCTGTAACACCAAGGTGGGAGGACGTTATTATTATTATTTACCCTATTAAACATTCAAGGCACCTTGTAGTCTGTGCCTGGTAACATTAAGTGAAATCCTATGAACCACTCTGTGTCAAACAGGTGGGGAGTAACGTCAATGGAATTTTTCAGAGAAACTTGTATTCTGTAACGAATTATATAGGTACACGACTTCGCAGAAAGTTTTATAAAAATAAGTAATCATAGTCTGTACCATGTTGCATATAGCGTATCGTCACTTTATAACGACAATTTTGTAGGGCTTTATTAATTACATGTAGAAGTCTCAGTGTTCAAATGTCCCGAGAAATAAAATATATTAGCTTAGAAAGCAAAATAATTTCAGCCGAACAACAATGACGTATGATATTAAAATTCTGAGAGTTCGTTACAAAATTAAGGGAAAAAAATAAATATTATTGAGTGTGGTACTCAGAGTCACTTTTGCGCTGTATATGCCAGCCACATTCGGAACGCATCTTGTTTTGGTAGGAAAACGAGATTCTTAAACGATTAGTGAGTTGTTTGCGTGTTGTTTACAGTTACGGGCACTCTCAAAGATACGAGAGGCCCTGACCTCCGCTAAACGACTCGCATCCCGTTAATGCCTACTTTTACTTGTGAAACTGCTGCACGACTTACAGTGTTTCGATAATTGACATACAATGCATTGGTGTATACAATTATTTTTAAGTGATGACATACTGTTCTTGACTCACACAAATGAAGGGGTAAAAAATAATACAGAAAAATAGGAAAAACTTACCTCAAAAACCAATGAACTTTGTACGATTATATTTATCTGTTACTCGCTAGTCTTATCGTGGTTTGCTGCGGTGAAAGTCTTATTTTTAATGACTGCCTAGTAAATATATATTTTTTTAAATTCCGGCGAAATTAGGAATAGAATTAATATCATATTTCTTTCTATGTTTATAAGTACATATTTTCTAGGAAGTAACTTTCTACGAACTCCATGAAATTGATTTTCGTGGTGTGTGCTGCTAATGAAGATTTTTGGAGGAAAGTAATATAGCTTCCGTAGTTTTAGAGTTGCAAAGAGTAAAGAATTAAAAATTAAAACAAATCTTTTTCTGTATCGGGGTTTGGACATGCATTAAAATATCATAAGTCCGCACTGTCATCCTTTTAACATTACCACAAGACCACTAAGCACATTTTGCTGGTAATCAAACAAAAATAATTTTTAGTTATTACTGCTTATCGTAGGCTTTCATGTTCCCTTTTTAAAATTTAAAATATCAGTTTTATGATTTTAACGTTACGCTAGAGAGAATAATGTATCGACAGAATATATAGAACAAATTGTAATTTGTTTCATATTTCATAGGCACATTGGTATTTCATTTTTTTTTAGTACCAACTTTAGTATATAGCATTCACAATAATGTACAAATATTTTTAACGATGCATTTGCACCTCGGGGAAACCATTAAACTTTGTTAACTACTGATAGCCGTGGAAATGCTTTGTAATTTTTAGCCTCGCACACAGTGCTCACAAAATCATCGGACTCTTGAAGGCCTCGCAAAAGAGGGACTTATAAACACCGTTCATGAATTCAAGCCTGATTTACGAGATATTGAACAGACAGCGCCTTATAGGCGAAGAGTTTGCGGGTCCGCAAACGAAATGTTTAAGAATGTCACCCTTGAATTTGTTTTACATTTTGTATAGGACAGCTTATTAAGTGATGCTTTTATGTCTATTGTATGTTTGTTTGATCATGATGCGACGTAAAACACGTGTTCTGTGAAAAATGTAAAGAAATATATATGTGTGGCATTTTTGTAGGTATTTACGTGTGTATTTTGTTTTCCTAAAGTAGTGTTTTCCCAAATAAATTATTTCACTTCAGTAAGTGTGCTGGTTATCGCAACTGGCACTAAATACTGCTATGGTAGTTTTTTTCACGTAATATAATAAATGTAACGAAATGGATTTTACGTTTTTCCTTAAAATTAATATTACATACAACCTGATAATACGAAAATTTTATTAAACGTTACGAATTTCTTGCAATTCACTTTTCATAATGAACGAGTTCCTAGATTCCATTTCGTTATATATTTTAAAATGCGTTGTTATTAATTTGGCAATCGTTTTGCAGAGTACTTTCTGTAAATGAGAGTTAGGGTTTAGAATTCAACGTATTTTTCGAACACATTAACTCGAAAATATAAGTCAACGTAAAACAGTTCACGTTGTGCGTGTTTCTTCTTTAATCATATTTAATTGCTAGTATTCGTTTAATGCCAAGCTTGCTAATTTTTTTGGTGTATAGGGAAGTACATTCTCAGACCTCTATACCGCATAGGAATAAAACAACGCAGTAAAGTATACAAAAAACGCTATTTTATCAACTTTTCCAAAAAAAAAAAACCCGTATGAAAAGCTCTCCGAGACGTTCGATCGCTTGCGCTGATTAAACTGGCTTCCTTCGGGGGTTGTAATCCCTCACCGGGCATGGAAATTTAATATTCATAGTGCCTGGGAATGGCTGGAAAGACGAGGGCACCGTCTCCCACGAAACTCTTCATCACAATGACGCCACGAGAGCTTTTCAAACTGGGAGCTCCTTAAGGAGCTGCAACGCCGTCACATTATTCATCATACTCCACCAGTCAAGTTATGAACAGCGCTTATTAAATGTGGAAAGATTTCGAGATTTCGTCGCTGGTACGGACTCATAACAAAGAAAAAGCTTGAATTCCTGGTTTTCAAATAAAACTATATTGAAGCATGAAACACGTGTAACAGTAATAAAAAAAAACAATTAATCATTATATTTTGTAAAAATTCAGAGGTTAGGCTTGACATTTTACCGTGTTCTTGATCCGCTGATATACGATCGTAGGCTTATGTCGCTGTTAGAGGACGTTATTTAGCTACTGAGTAGTTTGCATGTTATTTTCCTAATTGATTTTCCTTTACCTCTAAGTTTTCCCGAACACGTCATAAAGAGCGTTGTCCAGTTACAGAAACAAGGCCACGATAAAATTATGAGAAGCCTGCCCCGGCCTAAACTTACTCCTGCAATTTTATCGGTCTCCACACATCACGAGAACTAGCCCACATTGTTATTCTTAAATAAACTTTTAATATCAAAATTTACAAGACATTAATTGAGGGTTGATGATTTCTACAATTTCTAGTGATGACATGGATATCCAGACCATCAATCGCTTAGTATTTTATCCCGAATACACTTGTTTATATATACAGAGCATACTGCAAAATAAGTAAAATTATGCTTGATGCCGCACACTATTACAAACTTACCACGAAACCCTGACAAGGGTTTTCTGAGGGTGATGTTATTTATTGAACGCTATTAGCGTGCCGATAATTTACAAGTGGCTTCTCCTTGTGCAGTGAGCGGACAGAAACTAATCTCATATGCTCCAGTGCACGAGTTATTATTGCGTGATTATGAGTGGTAGTCGCGCCATATCTTCCTTTGTTGCAGCAGCTGAAATGCTACAATAATTTTTAAGTTATAGGTTCGCATACTCATTTTAATAAGGCGGGACGCAGATATCGTTGACTGCTGGTATTCAAGTATGAACAAAAAAATGCAGCTACTTTTAATTAATTTTGTTTTGATTAAATTTACCCGCACATAAAAAACTGGGCAATAGAGAAACTTGAATCTAATATTCAAGTAACCGTTGTTCGCATTGAAGATGTTTGTTCCGTCCAAGATTTATAGTTTTTGATTTGTGTAACGTTTATCATCTTCGCCTTATGTTGCTAAACGAAGGTATGGGCACATCTCGGTGATGATGGATTAGGCGGCTGAACCTCTTTAAACCTATTAATATTTAACATTGTGCAAAATCATTGTCACTGCGCATAATTTTGTACACACCCTTCACATAGACTATTAACTTCAGTAGCAACCCTGTAATTTTGTCATTGGAGTAGCGAATAAACTCTGAGAATATAGTACTGATTATGACTTCAGCACTAAGAAAAAGGTTTCGTTCAATAAAATTAAGTTTGTTCGACGTAACCGAATTAATAGTATATTAAGGGGCAATAAAATATTTTGTTGTTGAAACAAAACTATTTTGTTTTTGTTATATAGTTGTATCAAACTACAAGATTTGGTTCGTGAAACTAAATATTTGATTCGCTCAACATATATTTAAATATTTCGGTTAATATAAACAATGTAATGCCAGACCAAGATTCGAACCAAGGTCATTCGTGCCTGAACGCTACGACCTTGTAATCTCAGCTAAAGTAACTTCTGTAAAATCGTAATGTTTTTCAAGTTACAATACTAATACTGGAGAACGCGCGTATAAAAATATTAAAGGTTCTATAGTTTCGATTTTTAGTTTACTAATTAACTTGTGTAATTTTGATTTTCCACCATTATTAAGCATCAGTAAATGCACTAAGATTAACTGTTACTACCTTAATTGTCACAAAAACAGAAAAAAATTCTTTAATTGTATTTTCGAAGGATTTTAATTGAATGACTGCCCTAAAAAATATACGCAGTTGATTCAACTTAATATTTTGTTGACGGTCCATAATTTTTTTGGGCCCAACTCAGAGAATTTGTACAGTCACTCATGCATTTTGTAAGACGAACAAAATTCATTTTGTAGGTTTTAAATTTTTGTTTATTCATCAAATTATTTTGTTGGGGCAACTAAATATATTTTTGGCCCCATGCAAGCTAATATTTTGTAATATGAGATAAACCTTTCTCTCAGTGTAAGTTTTTTGGGTTCAGTACGATATTACAAAACTCTTTCTCGTAAGTAATGAATTTATGACATCGAGAGATCTCGTATGGTATTTAACAACACACGGCAAATAATTAAAAGATATTATAGAGTGTTAAGTCCTTAATTCAGAGTGAAAAGTAATCTATAGTGGCATAGCCCAAGCAGCACTTGGGTATAAAACAGGAAATTTTAACAACGGTCACATAACCGTGATATCGAAAATAAAGCTTATATTATAATATATTCTTTTTTGTGCAAGCCGCTCTTCCCTGTACACTGATTGGCGTATCGTGGGGGCATTGTTAAGAAACAACTGTTAATGTCAGTTTATTAGAAGTTGTGTTTGAATATAATATCTGTAGAGAGAGACCTTGTTATTTCGCGATTTATTTCAGCAAAAGGCCAGCCGTAATAAAGATACATTAAGAGAAAGGCTTGTTCCAGACAACAAAATATTTGTTTGTATCGGGCCAAAAACATATTTAGTTTCCTCAGAAACATATTTTGTTGAACAAACAAAACTTAAAAAGAAACAAAATAAGCCTAATTATGTTCATCTAAAAACATAAACGCTTGAATTAGCCAAACCTTTGTGTTGTGCCAAAATAAATTCGACTGCGAACAAAATATTTAGTTGTATCAACTCTAGGCCTATATATTTGTTGGAAACTCTTTCTCTCTTCATTCTAAAATACATCTGGAGAGTCTATTTGTAATATTTGCGACAATTAGGATAGTAACATTTTATGTTGGTGCGTTTATTGATGCTCAATAATGATATAAACATCGTAATAAATTTAGTTCAACTGAAAGTTAAAAAGTAAAGCTACAAAACTTGAAGTATTGATTTGCTCATGTTGTCCAGTATTAGAAATATTTGTGTTAAAAACATTCCTATTTTTTTTTTAGAAATGGTTTTAGCTAAGGTTTCTAAGGCGTAGTGCTCGAGAGTTACTGAACTAAGTTCGAAACTTGGTCAGGTTTCCGATTTATTTTGATATTAACCGAAACTCTTTAATGCACGTAGAGACAGACAAGTCTTTAATTGCATCAAACAAAGCTTTGTTTTAGGGTAACCAAATAAAAAAAAACAAAATATTTTAATTTCAGCAACAAAACAGGCACTTCATTGCCCCTTTACAAACAATCAATTTGGCTGCACCAAACAAAATTTGTTTGATTCGATTCAACCAAACTGTTAGCAGTGTATATGCTGAGTTTTAATTGCGTATTGGACCTCCACTCATCTGACACTGACTTTGAGTCGATAATAAANGGGGCTCTTCATTCCACGTGGAAAAGTTGAACAGGATACTGGGAATAGAATGTGACAATAGCCAACGGGCAAATTTATTCCGCTCGGGTGTGCATAGTCATGTGAAATCTAACGTGGTGCAAAATTACAACGCTAAGTGTTAGGCTTATTATCTATGGGCAGAAACCCCGTATTTCACGCTGTAACAAGGCGCAATGCTATACCACCCATACACGAGCAGAGCTCATTTTCATTGCGGCACTACGCATAATTACTTTTATTCCATACTTGTCTTCGTCAAAGATTTACCCTTAGTATTAGTAATATTTTGTTAGTGGTTAAGAAAGTGGTGTTGAGAAACATAATTTTGCGTATCAGTAAAAATTAAAATCCAGTATTTTCAAAACATATTGAAAGGATTTTGCTTACATCAAGTTGTATTTGTTGTTCGTAAGGGGACAGAAATGTAATTTAATGTTTGGTGGCTACATTTATTTATATATGTTGGTTGAAGGAAAAAAAAATTAATTTTTCCTTTTCATAAGGTTATAATTATTTTTAACTAACGAGATCTAACGTGATAAGGAACATTAGTAGGTTTTACTGAGATTTACCCCTTGTATGTTCTGCTTACAAAACGGCGAAAAACATAATTCGCGGTGACTCAACACTTTTTGAATCAAACCTTCGAAAAACCATCCCATGTAAGACGAGTTTTCTTGCGTCCTAAATATGGCACGCATGAGAAATATTATATATATATATCTGTTAACATAAAAGTACCTTATATTTGCATAAACTAAACTTTTACTTATATTTTACGTATAAATTCCAATATTTCATTTATAATTATTGTGAATAAAAATAGAGAAAAAATCGTTTGTTTTGTTGGTACCTATAAGAATGAATAGTTTTTGTGCAAAATGTTATTCAAATGCGTACGCACTATTTCAGTGCGTCTTCCCTTTGGTGCGATTTTGTGTACATGGTTAAGCTTTGTTTGCATGAGACGAAGGAATAACCTGGAAGGAGATGTTTAGCAGCGCTTCAGAAAAGTTGGAAGTGACTGTGAATGGACTGTAAAAAAAAAATTTACGCAGTAAACTGTTTTTGAAATTCCCTGAGTTGCACGCCACGTCAAGTGAAATGACGGGAGGGAGTCCCAATTCGTTAGAGGACGGGGAAGATGTAAGTGGAGGCCGGCGCATTTCGAGAGAAACAGTGTCCCAAAACGTTTTCGAGCGTAATCCTAGCTCGATTCGCGCAGTCGGATCAAAACTCCATCAATCAGCTGCCATTCAGCTCGTCGCCGAGGAGATGGCGCCCGGGGCCCGTAATTAAACGGCTCAGNCCCCCCCTCCCTCTACAGTGATCATGAGCTCTAAGCCGACCCCCAATCGTTGCCGATGTGGCGACTACACTGTAAAAATAACTACGTGATTTTACACCAAATGTATGTGGCAGCAGTGTCTCCACTGACATCGATGTAATTTTATACCTACATGTTAATGTTTTTTTTACTCAACGTTCAAGTAAGTTTATCATACAAATAAGTAAACTAACATATACTTTGTACAACTAAACTTACAAAGAATGGTATAAATTTACAATTACTGTGGAGCAGAAAATAAACTGCAACATTCGTGTATTTTCCCTCCACGGCAAGTAAATTTACACAGGCATCGCAATTGTAATTTTATCACTGCGTTTGTATATTTTTACACTAACAAAAAAGTGAAACCATTGATTCACTGCAATTCTAATTGCACAATTTCTATGCATTTTTCGCTGTTTTACTAAACAATTTTACCGTCAGCGTCTGTTCTTTTACAAATGCGCCATGTAAATTCACATATTTTAAGCGTGTGTATATATAATTTTCTGTGTTATTTTACTCCGTTTTGTATCTTGGTAGTTTAACAGAGTTATAAGAAGTTACCTCTAAAATGTGGGCAGCTATTGACTTAAGATATAGAATATGTAGCTATATAAAAAATCAAGCATATTCCATCAGCGTAAGTAAAGGTTTCCTTTTGAACACACAAAAGGAGTTCTAAGTAGTTCTTCTTCCTACCGCTAGATCGCATGTTTTAAACAAATACTTGTAGTTATATTTGAATTAACAGGAACATTAATGTAAAATTGCTAGAACTGTACTCGTTTTAGCAAAATTATACATAAAAATGTAAAATTACCGAAAATTTTGATGTGTAAATATACGCTCACAAATACTCTGAAATGCAATGCAAGCTTCCACACACAGTCATTGTAAAATTACACAATTGAAAATTTACAACTATAATGACGTTGGGTGTTCATACAATGAATACGTTGCAGTAAAAATACATAATTTAAGGTTTTTAATACAGTAAGTGTGTACTTTTACACACACTTCAAAATGTGTAAATTAACACCAAATTTGTGTTTATTAAGCCACACATGCATGTATTTTCACCAAAGACATGTAGTACTATCTAAATTATTAAGAAAATTATTGTAAAATTACACGTACTGTAGTTGATTTTACAAATTACACATACAAAATATTAAATTTCCCAAAATTTCTGTGGCTAAATTTACACTTATTTTTTACAGTTATACTTTTGGGAAAGAAATTGATGTGACCAGTCGTTGTCTTCCCAGCGTGGGTACAGAATATTTGAATTCACAGAGGCGAAATGGACGCAGTTATGTAGTGGTTAGACTACTCGCCTCCCACCTAGGCGAACCGGGTTCGATTCCCGGCGGGGTCGCTCCCGGATTTTCGCATATGGGAATCGTGCCGGATTATGCCACCGGTCTGCGTATTTTCTCAGGGATCTCCAGTCTCTGCCGCCCTTGAAATCCGGCGCTGCTTCATACTCACCTGTCTTCACCTTCATAGGCTCTCAAAACCACTCTTCACTAACTCACTCACAGAAGAGAAATGGCGTGTGAGTACCTTTGACATAAGGCGGCTTTATCGCGTACTGATAAAGCTGCGAGTTATTTACGGTTTCATTTTTTTGGGGCAAGGTAGGATTTAGTTACATACCATCTGTCGTGCTACTGTGGTTGTACCGCAGTTATTTAGAAATGATCAGTGTAACTGTAAACCAACAAAAAAATATATATTTAATTTGACCAAGTCATAAACAATAGAGTTCGCAAAAACAGAATTAAAAAAAAATTATAAATTCCTTACTTGACATTTACTGTACACTCTAATCCTCCAAAAGCGGAAATTGAGCCAAATAAGTTAACAGCGCTGAAAATAGCAAAATGGCACTTCAATCGGTAGTCAGCTTATCAATTGACTTTGAGTGAATAATATTTCATTCTATGATATCACTGATTCGGGCTTGAAGAGTACGTTAAATAAACTCATAAGAAATAAAAAGAAAATTTCTAAATAAATAACTTATATTGTTTAAAATACAAAACTTCTGAAATCTACTCCGGTAGGGAATCATTAATTTGTGGAATGCTCAAGGCTGTAATTTTGGCTGCAAGAGGCTACGAAATATGCCCTTGCTTCTAATTAGCTATTACAGACTGCGAAAAATTGATTAAGTTGGCCGCCTGGTTGAAGGAATTTTGCACGTCCGAGACCTTAAAGCGTGGGAGCGCTAGGGGCGACCGAGACATGTGCATCAATTCTCTCATCGCCTCTACGCGCGAAGTACTGACCCGGCGTGCAGTCTTACCGTCGATAACACGCCTCTATGACACTTTTAGCGGAGACCTTACCATTTTATTACGTAATAATTAAAATAAATGTTTGATTCACGTCCCTATTCCTTTTTTAATGTTTTGTAACAGATTGTTCATACCTAAAAATTACCGTGAAAAAACCGGTTGAGCCATATTCACTATAAGAAAGACATGCTTTAGGGAGAAATGGAGGATCTGAAAAACGTATACAGACTCGTAATGTTTCTTAAATGTTATTCGTAAGCAGACTTCACTCTCATTTTGGGCGGTTTTTTTTAATAAAATGTATTCTGCTGGAGATCTGCACACCGTTCGGCGGCATACCCAGGTAACCATCTTAATATTTGGACCACTGTCTGGAAAGTTGGCAACCAAGCAATTGTTGGCGAAAAACGTCCTGCCGTGTATCTGGCATACGTGAACCACTTTTACGCCAGCAGTTAGAGTCATTACATGTAGGTATAACGCGAACTCCGGTAATCCATTAACTATAATAAATCAGACCACATCGTTTACTGCGAAGGAGTAAAAGTAAAATAAATCTGAGTCAAGAACATCGGCTAAGCTGGGACAGATATGTGTTAAGCATAGAGGCCGTTAAACATGGAAAAAGAGATTAAACTTTGATGCTTAAGGGATTTGTAACTAGAATAATTTAAAACCAGCTGAATTATAGACGTTCGGTACCGGGGTAAGAAATATAATTGGCACAATCACCGAAAGGAAAACAACAAATTTACACATAGTATATTGAAGTATAGCTTCGATGGAACCTTTTGCTTAGAAATCGTGTTTCCTTACATACAATGTTTTATAGTGAATTTCTCTGTCTTTGAATATGTTTCGTACTGCTTTATACTGATTAACCGATTGGCAGCAGCTAACCGACCAAGTTTTCAGTGAGTATCATTTCTATAATTTGTGTCAGTTATTCATACAAATGCTGTCATTTCACATTTTAATTAAGTGACAAGCTAAGCGACATCATTTATAATTTCACTGGTGTCATTACACCTCTACTCATCCGACACTCCTTGCAAGATTCTCAGCCAATGACAAACAGGTGGATTTAATCCATGTAGTTGAGCGGAGCATGGGACCAGATTCTGATCGTAACAGCAACTAATTATCGGCCCACGGTCCCTTGTAGTAAAACTTCTATATTACTTCATTTGTTACACCGTAACGTATATAGAATTACTACGTAGAATTGAGCCTCGACTTTGTAATAAGTGAGTGTGACCCGTCATGCATCGTAATTATTTGTAAGTGGTCCGACGGGAAAAGTTTTGGAATAGCCTTGATGACCAGCACTGTGAATTGTACTGTAGTGTAATAACACAAAGTGAGATTTTAGAGGTTGTATCGATTAACGTTTCGGGTGTAAACGTCAGAATATCCGCTGGAATCAGGGTATCTTAACTTTGCCACTTACAGTGATTCACTGGTTCGCAATGAAATTCACGGCACCGCAATTTTTCTTTGCCCGCTCTGGTCCGCTCGATTGTACCCTCGTCAACGACCGTCCTTCGCCCCCCAGGGTGGCTCCCGAGGCAAGAAATCACGCGATATTGTAATTTGTTTCGCTCGATCCCGCGCAGTCGGCTCCGTCGCCCGCACCTGTTGCTCTGGCAGAGGCGGAGCGAGCGCCGTACATCTCTCAGGGATTTATCCGCCCTCGCCTTTATCGGATGGTGCCGTAACACGTGTTCACCTGCGCCGACCCCTTGTCGTGGGGCGCCGGACCCAACCAGCGACGATCCCCCTGACCTGACGCACGGCCGGCAAAGGCGCCCGCCACGGGCGAGCGCTTTGAAGACCGCGTCAGTATCAAACCCCTTGGGCAACGGCGGTGCAGAAATCGCTCTCCTCTCATCAACCACGCTCGCGCCCATATCAATTCATTATGTCGCCGGTTATTTTTATTACGGTCTTACAACCAAACTCTACAACGTTAAATTTTTCGTTGTATAAGGGGCAGCGGTGGCGTAGTGTCTAGGGCGCTCGCCTCCCGCCACGGCGATCCGGGTTCGATCCCCGGCGGGGTTAACTCCCGGATTGCATGTGGGAATCGTGCTGGACGATGCCCCTTGCCGGCGGGTTTTCTCGGGGTACTCCCATCCTTGTATTCCAGCGCCGCTCCATTCTAGGGTCTCATTTCTGTCATGCCCGGGGATAACGACCACCTACGGGTCCCAGCTGGAAAGACCGTCACTCGGAGGGTGTTGCCTTGCTCTGGGTGCACTCCCCACACGCCATTCATTCTTTATTGCATATGTACTTTTCAAATTCCTGCTTAAAACCTCCTTGTATGCGCATACGTAAACGTAACATTTTCTGGGGTCTGCTCTCTTAAGTCATGCGTCAGTTGTGGGAAACTGCGGGATTTTTTTATAAAAGTAAATATTTATAATCTGGTTAATTATTACACTTATTTGCAATAAAAAACTGATATCAAAATAAACAATATCAGTATTCACAAATGTCTACTAAATAATGTTAATTCAACGTTAAGACGTAGAACTACTTTTCTACCGACGTTGGAAGGGGTCTCGGAGAAAGGGATACTAATTGCCGTCATCCTTTAACATGGGAAACAGATCACCCCCCTCCCCGCCCCGGGAGGTGTGTTGTGGTTGGCTGACGGGTTCTCCCACCCCTTCTGAGGTGTGCTGTGATTCGCTGTAGCTTGTGGGGGTACCATTTTGGTGGACAAAGCACACAAGCTACATTTGTGGAACCTAAAANAGGTTTAGGGTGGGGGGCTTGGTAAGGGGGTGGTTAGGTTAGGTTAGGTTAGGTTAGGTTAGGTTAGGTTAGGTTAGGTTAGGTTCAAGACCAGTAGAGGGTAATAAGGTGTAATTACACGTAATTTCGTAATTATCAATTGCGTAATAAACAATTGCGAGTACCGAGAGTAAGTATCGAGACCAATTGCATGTATCCAGAGAGTAATTACATACTAAGGATACATGTTTACCCATCGACTGCCGAAACACAACTAAAAAGAATAGATGATGGATGGTGAGGGGAGCTGAATAACTCCTTGGTTCGAGACCCGTAGAGGGTTGTTAGGTCTAATTAAATGTAAGTTGCGTAATGAGTAGTTAGGCGTAATAAGTAATTGCGTAATGAATAAGTACACATACCGAGAATAATTACATTTCGAGAGTAATAAATGTACCGAGACAAAGTAATCAGTAATTACACACTAAGTACACGTCCTACGCCGACCACTGCACACTCGCAACTGGGCTGTGAATCGCCAGTATGTTTGTGAAATACGTCCGCCATCTTGGAATGTGTTATATAGGTAAGGCAGACGAGTGCATGGCTGCAGGGACTCCGACCGCCTCCGCCTCCGAGGACAAACTGAACATAACTCTCTCCATCACCGCACTGAGCGCTGTCTCTCATTAGTTATCTTGCCCTGGACCAGGATACATTACCACGCCGCTTCAGGTACACAGCGAAAGGTCGACCTACCTCTCCATTCTGAGTGGGAATATCTCGTATCCCTATCCAAGCCATTCCAATGCTACGGTACCTCACACAGGTTTGTGTCAAACACATCATTTAGAATCCAGTTTCAATGAAATACCTACCATCACCTAATTAAACATACCTTCCTCACATAAACGGTAAAACTATATATACATTTAAATCAACACAGGTAAAAGTAAAGTTGTAGTTTAAATATTTCCAGCACATTTTTTTTTGTTCCCTGTAATATGTACATGGCAGATACGCCTTTTTCGCACACAGTTTATCATTCTACATTTACCGCCTTGTTTATCATAGTACCCTTTTTTCAATTTAGTGTACAACACTTTTTGTTATCTGTAATGTGTATATAGATCATATACGTTTTTTTCGCATAACTGTTTAACAATATACATGTGATACCTGCCAAATGCTGAAGTTTGGAAGTAGGTATTGAATCTGCTCTGCGGCGTGAGGCGCCAGCATTTGATGCTAGCCCTCAGTGACAGGGCGTAGGAATACGTCGACACTGTTGTCTCTAGGTCCAATTTACTAATAAATTACACTTTATTTGTGAGTTCACATAATCGAGTTTTATTGTTGCTTGAACGGGTTAACTGGTACATGAACTCACGAGACAAACTCCCCTCCCCTTTTTCTATGTAGGCTACGTATGGTTTGACGCCGCGACTGGCGCCGGGGGGGGGGGGGAAGATTCTTCACACTTGGTGTAGAACTACTTATCTGACACTGCTGCGCTGTCTTCCCTCGGCTGGCGGTGGGGCGTCCCGACGCCTGCTCTCGGAACCCCTCCTCCCGGGTCCACTCAGCACTCTTCGTTTGACGAAGTCGGACTGGCTTTTCTCGGATTCTTCCCGCCGCACGTCCCGCTTGACGGCCTCCGACTGAGGTCCACGTCTTGATGCATTTGGCGAACTCGTTTTCTCTCGGCTCCCGGTACACCCTTCTCGTTTGACGAAGTCTGACTGACTTTTCTCGGATTCTTCCCGCCGCACGTCCCGTTTGACGGCCTCCGACTGAGGTCGACGTCGTGATGCATTCTCGATCCTCGACTGACTCCGACTGACTGACTGACTGCTCGATCCGCGACTGCCTGACTGACTGACTCGTTCATCGCACTGGCTTCATCCGGCTCGCTTCAGGTCCCCCGACTGACTGACTCGACGTCTTTCAACTGACTGATCGACTGCTCCCTCCTTCGTGTGGTTTTGTAGCGTCCATCACCATATTCAACTTCCCCTGTCTCTGCACGTGGTCCGGGGTGCTTGTCGTCTCCCTGGGTCATAAAACACGTGGCCGCTGCTCGTGTGGTCCGCAGCCGGCCTGGCGTCGTCCCTTGATTCTGGCCTGGAAGTTTATTGTCCCATTCTGCGCGTACGCCCGCTAAAAGCTCTCATGGTTTATTCCGGTACAAGCCTGGGACAGACGCAGCTGGTGGTGGGATCTCGGTGTCCCTTGGCAGCTGCAAAATACAGCTGTGTCCGCACCCTGGTGCCTTCCGTTGTCTCCGGATGTCGTCTGCACGTGCAGGAACAGTTGCACGTTCAGAAACCTTTGGTAGCGCGCCTTTGCAGCTGCGAGGCTCCTGGCGTCACTCTTCCGGCATGTCCACAAAACCCTTAATCGTTATTGCGGTCGTCCGCCTGCGAGCTTCGCCAGAGCGTGTGTTCTGACGAATAAAATATAGGGACGCAGAATGCGTCACATGTATCCACTTCGTTAAACTTATTTTCACTATCTCTATTACCTTTGTTCACTATTCTTTAATATAAACTTGTGTATAAGTCAGATAAGCTTTTTTCGCGTAACTGATTAACAAGTTATGTGTACCGACCCTATTGCAACAAACTTTTATCCCCAAATAAACAATTTGAAGTAAGGTTAATAAAAACAATTAGAGACAGTTTTATATCAATATTTACTATAAACACCCTCACACTTTCTATATACACAAGAAATATCGGTAACACTTCCTTGTACCACATATAGTTTTTATTTTCACTGTAATACTTCCTTCATACTATAAACACAAAAAATCTTGTGAAAACTTCCTCGCAACACAGTTAGTTTACCTTTTCACTGTAATACTTCCATCATACTATATACACAAACATCTTGTTAACATTTCCTTCTTACACACTTGATTTTCCTTTTCACTGAAATACTTTCTTTGTACACAAATAAATATGTTCATTGTATTTCACACCAAAAACTTCTTTCAACGGATTAACACATGGTGTGTTGCACTAATACTACTGTGGCAAGTAGCAGATTACACTTGCGCATTGGACTGGATGACAGACGACAAGGTAACTCACCCTACGCAAGCAGACATGTGGCGAGCCAGTAGACTGGACTCGCACCATGACGGACTCGTTCATGGACTTTATTTTTGGAGCTGGCATATGGCGTTTAGCTGTTGTTTAGCTGGTGTTACTTTTGGAGCAAGTAGATTGTGTTTAGCTGGCGCTGAGGACACGATTCGGCGTCTTGCGCAGAAAGATGATGTGGAATAACAGACGGATGTTTGCCTGTTGTTGTGGATTGCAGAATGTACGTGATGGATGCTAGGAGACGACATTGCTGAGCAGGTTAATTTACGACGGAATTTTTTAATGGCCCCAAGGTACAGTCATCACATTATCAGACTCGATGTAGCACTTCTCGTCGTCACTTGACAAGGCAACGTTGGTGACACGTTCGGTGAAGATATCGTGGGTACCTCAACGGAAATGGTATTGTGTCCCCAAAACCCGTGAATTTCGCATAATGCAATCCAAATACTCCTCGTACAGGAGCGACTACTACACGTTAGATCTTATACCCTTAGCTTTACGCATACACTGGTCATTCAAAAAAGTATATGTGTAAATTTTAGGAAGTAAACCCACAAAGTGTGTGATGATGTAAAGAGCACATTCATCCTTGATAACTCCTGTAACGCCCTTGTTCACTACGGGGAAATTTTTCCGTATTAATTGGGGCATGTTTGGAAGTGTCGAACCGCATAACCAATATGGGGAAATAGTCTCGTAGACATCGTGACTGTCTACTTTATATAGGAGGCTATTGGTATCGCATTATAGCAGGTGCAAGGCTGGCTGAGGAATATTTTTTTGCGCGTAATTGTGGTGAAAGTTGTATAAAAACAATTTTGATGAATCAAGAACAGCGACACTGGTATACAAAGGCCTGTTAAACGTAACGTATACCTTGTCCATTTCAATTAAGACTAAATTCTCATCGAATATCTGCCTTGCCTTAAATGTCGGAAGACCAATCAATTGTTCTGCCCCATATATTGTATCATACCTCGTTACGACTCTGGTGCTCCTTTCGCGGTGGACATTTTGTAATTTATTTCCATACATGGCATTATTAATTAATGTAAAAATGATTTCTTGAATGCATTCGCTGCCTCAGCTAGTTTTTCGATATTGAAATTAATGCACGGAGCCATCCACGCCTTTTGCTCAAAGTGCAGAACGCGGTGAACAGAGTCGAGTTTGGTTCTATACACCAAATAATCCTTCAGTGTTTCGCAGTGTACAACATAATTTTTCGCAGCGCATGTGTCAAAAGCAATTTTTCAGACATTGCCGTCTGGCAGCATGGCACTGACTGGAGCAAGAGGCAGATCAGATAGGACATCGTGACATTCAACCGGAAAATAAAAACCAACTTCCACGAAAAAAAACTGGCATCCCCCGCATAATCTATGTTAGCAAAATCCCACATTGAAAGTTGGTCTGCCTGAACCCACTCGAAACTACTAATTGTTTAATAGTCGAAATAACAAATATATTTAAATTCCACACTGGGCTCATATTACCACCTACGTAAATCTTATTAGCTTGCGTGTGCCTTCTGGATACCTGCGTAATACCACTCCTGAACACGTGCTCTACAAAGAGATACTAATGTACGTCCGTTAACAACTCTAGCTGTACACCAGTTTTTTTTTAAATAAAACAGCGTCCTAAGAGACGCACATTGCAGGGTGCAGACAGTATTCTGCCAAACATACAGTCCCAAATTTCTCAAAAATGTCTGCCAACAAACACGTGTCCACGCGTAAGTACTGTATTGCGTAATCCATGAAATTTTGACAATTGAACACATTCCACACGGATTAAGAATGAGCATATTCCTCATCGCTCATGCCATCGCCTTTCATTACGTTATGTAATGCATCCTTTGGTGGGAGTGAGGTACAGTTCAGACCGCCAATAGACTAAACAAAGTTATAAGAAAATACTCCCTTTCTATGTGCCAGTTCAAATTGCGTGTTGGCTGGAAACTGTGACCGGGTGATAGCCATCTGTGCAGAATACAATTTATCAGGCAATGTTTTCAGTGACGCGATCATGAAATTGAATGAGTCTATGACGAATAATTGCACAACTCACGTACCTTCCTGCGAGTTTTTCCCTTGGGGAATGTGTTTTGTGATGCATTTATAATTTACCAAGGTTGTTCCAATCACCTTTATCGTGGCCGGATTTTCGATTAAAACTCTTCCGAAATAATTATTTAATTAAAAAGGAGGCAGTGTAATTGTGTACAGTATGAAATAGAGCGACAAGTTTATTATTTTTCAGTCTAAAAAGTAAGTTACGTTGATAACGTGCGTGGCCTCTGATTGCGACCGTCAAATGATCATCGTCTATCAGAAATACTTAGCCGAGCGGCTTATTGCAAATAAAAAAAACTTGTTTGAGCCATAAGTCTACCCCTGTCAGCTATTGCCAATGATTTCATTTTGTAAACGTCATGCTGTATATGTCAGATACCCGCTTTTTGAACTCAACTAATTTGTTAACCATCTTATGCACACAATCTTCGTCCATAAACTCGTGGTACTGTGTTAAAGTGCGATTGTAAGCACACATGAGCAAAATGCTACAAGCATATGGAACATGTTTATTGATGGTTGTTGTGCCACAAACGTCATTTTGGGGCAAGCACGTTGACATGGGCTTAAAAAATTAGTCTTAGTAACACAGTTCGCATTAAAACCCGTTATTTGCTGTTTGGTAAAATTACTGAACTGAATGTACTTATTTTCCTCAGTTGGGAAAGTACACCGAACCGCATCGTGTTGTTGGAATAAATCACTATATTTTGCGAGTCTCTCCTTACATGAAAAATACTGGAGGCAATGCTCGAAAACAAAAATTTTCACGTGATACTTAGTCAGCTGACTGTAAACCAAAAGTGACAAATCCTTAATCATAACAAAATGTAAATGGACGGCATTACCACTGGCCCGAATAGCTAACACATTCACATGACGCTCACATGGCACAGAAGAAATTCTAATGGGTATGACACGCCCTTCTCTAGCATTATCAAACGTCTCTTCAACGATACCCCCGTCCTTGTCTGCCACAGAATAGATATTAACGGAAACATTATTGAGCTCCTCGTGATGTTTGATTTAGTGTAACACAACGGGAGTACACAATCATCTCGTATTCAGAACCCGACGAGGTTCTGGGTGTGAAGACAGATTGTTGAGATTGTTTGCGGCAGGCAACAAACTTGCTGTTACAGCGTAGAGGAAGCATTCATCTGTTGTGCAGTTCACATTGACACAGGTCTCCTTGTTCGCAATGGAATAGGGTAGCTTTGTGTGAGAAGCATCTACAGTGAACGGTCTGTGCTGCAAAATACGTACATCCATTTGCAGTATCAGCTTCATCCCCAGCCTCAACCTCTACCACAAAACTCTGCAATGTTCGTAGTGAGTTGAGGGATGATGTGATAATCGTATATCTCGCCAAATTCGGATGAATGGAGAATGGGCGTGGTTTCATAGCAGAAGTGAAACTTCTCCATGACCATTTCCTCTGCCGCTGTGTTTTTGAAAAACTTAACTGCCTTGGAGTTATACATTTTGAAAGGTCGGTTTACCGTTTCACTAATGGCCCGAAGGCCTGCCTTCCATATGGCAAAGAAAACTCAAATATCTGCGTCTGTTTCAACCTGATCGTTATGTATTCGAGCATGTACACGTATTCTGCTGAACACGGTATTCAGGGTGACATAACTCAAATCCCAAGGAAAACTTGCATCGACCGAAGAATCGGAGCTTCAATTACTCTCTGATTCAATAGTAATGCAAATACGTTTAAACGAAGGGCATTCCATTGTAAATTTGTTACTCACCAATAATCGCCTCTAAACCCATCTGGAAACAGCTGATTTGAAACAAAAAAAAAATTGTAGTTACATATAACATTATAATTATACCTGAAAAAAAGATAAATAAAAAAACAAACTCTGAGTACTTATCACCTAAACAATCTGTTATAAACACTATGTGTTTCCCCAATTACAGTATCTGAACATTTTCCCTTAATGAGACTTGAAGCTCTACAAGGGATGCTCCATATTAACCCGATTTTTGGAAGACATTAGTGGCCTAAGAGTAGTTTCATTAATCTTGGAAGGGGTCTCGCAGAAAGGGATACTAATTGCCTGTATCTTTAACCTGGGAAACAGATCACTCCTCATTCCTCCCCCCAGTGAGGAGTGTTGTGGTTGGTTCATAGGTTCTCCCACCCCTTCTGAGGTAAGCTCTGATTGGTTCTTTCTTTTGAGTGTATCTTTTCGGTGGACAAAGCACCCAAGCGACATTTGCGGGATTTAGAAATTTTTTGAGGAAATCTGTAGGGTGAGTGGTTTGGGGGCGGGAAAGGGAGGTGTATGGTTGGACCAGTACGGTTTAGAAGTCGGTCAGTCCTTGGTTCGAGACCCATAAAGGGTAATTAGATGTAAGTGCATAATGAGTAATTGCTTAATGAGTAATCGCATAATAAATAAATAAATGAACCGAGAATATTTACGTACCAAGAGTAAGTACAAGTACCAAGCTAAGTATATGTACAGAGAGTAATAACACAGTAATTACACACTTAGTACACATCCTACTCCAACCACTTCTCAAACGCAACTGAGCTGTGAATCCCTGATAGGTTTGTGTTATATGTCAGCCATCTTGCTTGGTTTCGATTACCGCCATGGGTAAGTGACTCATACCTACATTGTTAATGGTGTACTTCCCGATTCGATTCCCGTAGAGGATAATTAAACCGTAAATACATTTATACAGGACAAGTCATCGGTTCGAATCCCGTCGAAGGTAAGGAAAACATAAATATAGACATATGAAACATTAGAAAATTTACAATTAACTCGTCATTGCACTAGTGAATGTCAGCCAATAAGAGACGGGATGAATGTAGACGGATGTGTCGTTGGTAGGATATATATAAGAGGGTGGTGAAACCAGTACAGCAACTGTTCCTGTAAAGGTGGAACTAGGCGACACACTCGTATCCGCTCTTGACTCCTAGGAGATAAATACTGAACTCAAAATCTTCAAAAATCTAAATATCATTGCAAAGCACGTATGCAAGAATGTATGTGCTCAGTGTTGGAACGCAGGAACTGGCTAATCCGCAGCTCGCCTTTGCTCTCTAAAGAAACCTGCACGGGGCCAACAAGCGAGTGATGCGCTGATGAGGTCTCCAACAAAGCTCTGCCTGCCACACATCTCGACAAAACAACAGCGGTGTAGGACCCACGTCCGCTTTGTGCGCAAAATGCTGTCAACGGGGAGGTTTTGTGCTCTTCTCACAAACAAAGGGAACAGGCAAAGCCACTTGTTGCCAACTTTTTATAAAAGCACTTTGGAGTCTTGCTGTCTCCATAATTAGAAATGAAACTGCTTTTTTTTTTT
This sequence comes from Clitarchus hookeri, assembly GCA_002778355.1. Taxonomy (NCBI): domain Eukaryota; kingdom Metazoa; phylum Arthropoda; class Insecta; order Phasmatodea; family Phasmatidae; genus Clitarchus; species Clitarchus hookeri. The sequence goes on along the minus strand of NQII01003361.1, from coordinate 83,046 downwards.
TTTTTGCAGGCGAAACACAGGCGTCCCGCACTATACGATTCTTGTACATTCACGAGGAAACTTTTGGAAATCTCGTTGCGAAAAAAATGCTTTGTAGGAAAATAAAATATTTATTTATTTATTTAAGAAATTCAATAGAATCCATACAAGATTAACATGTCGTATGTTTTAAACATAATAAATTACGAGTTTGTGTTTCAGCATGAAATTCTTAAAAAAAAAAAAATGGATATAAAATTAGATTTTATGTGGTATTGCAAACAAAAACGTTATAAATAATTAATAAAGAATTCTTTATATGTGTTTATATGTCTTTCGAATTATATACACGCAAAGTTAAGATTAAGGTTAACCAAGATTCCTTCCAAAAATGTTGTCTCACAAACGCAAGCAGTTTACCACACGTCCACTCTGTTTTACAGCATTCGCTCTTCCTTCGATGGTTATTCGTATAATACATTTACGTTAGATTCATGCATAATTTTTTTTCAATTAGAATTACGAGCACAGACGGTAGTCAGAGTTGAGCCACCTAAAATACTATTTATTTGTTTATTTAACTGAGTATTTCGTTTTGTTAAAATAAAAAAGTTTGATGCGTGTAAGGCATTTTTTAAATATTTTTTATATAATTTAGAATATATACTTATATTACCGTTGTACGCAGAGGTCTTTCCAAATGGGATAACGTTTGTATGTTCATTTTTTGACTTGGAAAACGTACGGAAGCAAGCCGATGAAGCTCCGCACATTTGATCAACATTTCTGTGGTAAGTTTACTTGACAAAGGCAACAGACACTTAGAAAGGCATGGTTTAACATTACACGCTAATCAGATGTTTGACAAGTCCAAAGCCATTCATTATACCCACCGTCAAGCCGAGATGCGCAGAGAAAATGTCGTAAGATTGAGTTACCCCGAGACTATTTTACATATTTAACTTTTTAATCGCAAACAGTTTTAATTCTTAAAAGAAACCTTACAAAAGGTTTTATAAAGGTTTCTTAGAAAATATTTCAAGTAATAATTCTCCTCTTCTCAGGTAACATTGTGTTTTCTTCATAATTAACTCTAAAGTTCTGTTGGTACCAACTAGAACCATCTTCAATAAATTAATTTAACTAACAATCTGAAAAAATTACATCAATAATTGTCATAAGTTACAAAAACTTTTATTTTGTTTAAATCACAGCGAAACTATTTATATTTCAATGCAAACTAATGCAGATGTTTAGATGGCAATTCTGCCAACAAGTTTATTATACATAATTGCTAATATAAGTGTAAACATGTTATTTAGTGTCCTTGTATTCTATTTTTCTGGCATATAAATTGTATGTCACTTGTGAAAGTGTCTGAAATTTTTATCATTACAAGTCACCTACTATTCGAACCGCGAATCTTATATATATTTCACTATTCACTATATCTGCCGTAAACTGCACAGTATATTCACAAACTTGCAGAAATCAGAGAAGATATCCTGTGACATCTGATGTGTAGTAAGAAAAATGGCTAATAACTGAGACAACAGCCAATGGAAACCTGCTAAAGATAGAGTGCTGAAACACGGGTAGTGTATAGTTGCGAGTAAGCATCAGTATTGAGTAGATAAGTGTATTCTATTCACGGATTTTTACACTTTTTATTCAAACCTTTGAAAAATCACATCATTTATGAGGTTCTTAGTTGTTTTCTAAATATGTCAAGTATCACAAGCGATTTGTACTTCAGTTAACATGATATATATTCACTTATTTTTGGACTGATCAAAATTTTACTTATGCGGTATATTATTTATGCATTAGGCAATTATATTTAATTTATAATTAAGATGACTAAAACAGGGAGAAAATAGGTGTTTTGGTAATACCTAGTGAGAAATTGTTCTGTAAATATATTATTAAAATTAGTGCAGTGTGCTTTCCTTTAAGTGTAATATTCTTTACTCGGTTAAGTTTTGTTTGAATGAGGCAGAGGAATATTCAGGAATTTAGAATTTAGCAGGGTTTCGGAAAAGTTGAAGTGAGCGTGAATGAACTACACACAGAGTGGAGTGGAGATTTTTGGATGCCTCTTAACAACGGGATTTTGAAAGTCTATGAGCGTGAAGCGAGGTGAATATGGAGCAGCGCCGAAATGCAAAGACAGGAGAAACGGAATATCCCAGAGGACCCCCCCCCCTCCTGTTTTCCTCCAGCAGTCTCTTCCGGCATAATTCCCACATGCGAAAGTCCGGGAGCGAGCCCGCCGGGAATCGAACCCAGTTCGCCTAGATGGGATGCGAACTCTTTAATATTAGACATTACCAACACACCTGTTTTGATCACTGTTTGTATTCCTACTCATTATAAATGAAATGTTTTTATTTATATGTAAAATATAATTTAAATTAATTTAAAGACAAGTACTTTAACGTTAAAACAATTTCAAAACACTCGTGATACGTGAAATATTTGTGACACTTGTAACCCTTGGGAATGATTTTTCAAAGGCAAAATTCAAAAAAGTTTGAAAAACCGCGAATAGTATATTTAAGCAGTTGTTTCACCTCTGTATTCATAAGTACTGTGTGGCATAAGCTTACGTTTTGGCAGTTCACCAGCCAACAGTGCTCAAAGTGTTTTAGCTGCGTGTTTATGCGTTTTCACCGGCCCTTTTAACTCCTTTTTGGTTGTGCGATCTCTACCCTGTTGTAGGTGAGGGCGAGTTCTGCTCACACCCTATTGAACGCGCTTACACATCGTTGGCGATATTCGGCGCGCAGGCCTCTCCAACCACTGCACCGCCGCCACAACAGCAGAACGAAATTATTGGTATTATGGGCAAACTGTACGCGGGAAAGTCTATATTCACCGCTGCGAAAACAGTTGTTTAGTTGTTTCCTCGTATTTCCTGCCCGCCGTCGTCCTGTTTATCAACGCCTCACTGAACACGCCTGGCTTGCTGCGATGTATTCATTATTAGCCGTCTCTCTCCTCTGCCTCTCTCTCTCTCTTTCTCTCCCTCCACTCCCAACTCATCAGCTGATATAAAATGTAACTGTGCGCAGCGTTACTTGCGGCCCTGTACGCCGCAGGTGCCGTTATAATTAAACAAAGTTATTTTAATACAAAAAAAAAAACATGTGGCATTGGGGTTGGTATGGTTTAAAATTCTCGGCCGAATCCTATAGTTTAGTTTTCTTTGAACTTTTAAGTGGAAAATGTGTCCTAGCATAATTCTAAATGTTTTGACGCACCGTAATCAGAGGGAAGAAAAACCGAAGAACATTCACGGTCATATGTCCAACATTCAAACACCCAAAGTAGCTTTCTAAATAAATATATCATAGACGCCCCTTAAATTACTGTTAGACGAATTTCGCAGCAGCGTGCGTATCGCGTTATACTATTGTAACACACTGTATTTCCATCCCTCCTTGAAAAAAAAAGTTGGCGTTGCAGAGTGGACACCTTGAACAACACGATTTATGAAATGCATTCAGAAGGTGCTGGTTTCTTTCCTCCTGTGCCTCAGTTCATCCAGATCTTATATTAGGTACGCACAGCAGGCCAGCACATTAGTTATTTCTCAGGCATTCCATACCAACAAACACTAGCTCTATATCATATTATACTGCCGTGTGATATCAGCCCGGCCATAACTTTCGTCCCAGACCTTGCATACATGTAACCAGGCGGTAATCATCTGTATTGTATGCTATCTGATGAAAACAGATAAGCTCTTTCCAATAGCGGTGGGGTTGCATGTATACCTCCCCACCTGTCAACAGCCACACACAGGGTTGAACATGTGTGACCACCTTGATATGGCCAAGGCTTATCTAACCTCTACGAACGCGCTTCGTGAACGGGTTCTCTTACTAGACTGACCAGATCGTCTTCTCTACTCAGGGAGGCGTCAACCCTTCGGGCCATCCCCCAAGCAAAAATGACTCACTGCTCTTTCCACCAAGATAACTCACAAGGATCAGTCACTTTTCGTATTGGATGGCGTCCGTAATTCTCGTTTTGAGGTCGTCATTGTTAGCCGGCAATGGTGGAAGAAACACTTGATTCTTTTATGCACCTCCATAGAAAAAAATCGCACGGGGTAAGATCCATGCTTCTTGGGGGCCAGTGATGAAGAGCCTGGTTACCAGCTGCTACTCGACCAATCCAGCGTTGCGGCAACGTCTCGTTCAGGTATCCGCGGACAGCTAGGTGCCAATGGGGTGGCGCACCATAAAGGAAACATCAGACCGTCCCCTTCACATTGACGTGTTGAATGCGAGCTCGCTACTCCCTCGCCAACTAAAACCGAGAGTTACAAACGCCATCTAAACCGTAACACCGGACATGCTGACAAGAGCGTGGAACGTGTTTGATTATCGCGTAGATGTCGTTCGGGCCGCTCATGGTGGTCACATTGAACATTTATGAATGTATGGTAAACAAACTTCACGGATTCACTGTTCATTTCATTGGTCAATCAAGGTTGTAGGTTGTTTGGTTTTGATATTATAGCCCTTAAAAGTTGGGGTATTCTTTTATGCTAGGTCCGTATAATGTATGAGAAGTAAACATAATAACATTTATTATCTCTAAAATATCAAATAAAATTTAGAGTTATATGTAACACAAATATTATCAGAAAGGAGAAAAACAATGAGACATGAATGAATACGCTTTAAGCATGCATCGAACAATTTGAAAATTTACTCATTAAATATAAATTTACTCGTACATGGGTTTTTAATGGAAACCCTTGTGTATATTTATTTGTGGTTTACATTTGTAACAATAAGTTAAGCATGTGCCCCGTTGTAGTCATTTCATTTGTTAATACTCCACTAGGATGAAAAATGTTCATTTTGCAAACCACTGAAAGCAATTTTTCCATATTATCAGTAATCAAAAAAAGAGCGCATATATACGCGCAGATTAAATTGGCTAGCAATACGGCAATTGCAATATTGCAGGATACATTTTTTCCTCTCTGCACAGCTTTTTTTTGCCATAATTATTATATATTACAAAACTTTCATTGTCGTTTACGTTAACAGTAACTTAGGGTTCACTCGCGCGACAACAAAAATCAATAATGTATGCTGCACATGATATCATTGTAAATATTATGTTATTGTCTTAAGCGTGGTGCCGTAAATAAGTGGCTTTACTCACATTAAAGAGAGCTGTTTTATTAAGCACTGCTATTTCGGTTTATAAGGCTAGGACTATAAATCCGCCTTGCGAGCGAAATATCTCCCATAGTGGCCACAGTGATTCAAAAGTAGTGACGGCCGTATTCTTAGTCTGTACAAGAGTATTACAGCATTGTTCCTACTGGTGCATGATTCGATTTTCAAAGCCGTTTAAGCCAGAGCTCTCGTCTTTGTTAAGTCACCACAATCATCTAACTTCCGTCGGCCGTGTAGTTTCCATATACGAGAGTACTAATGATGATGTAGACTAACATATCCCCAACATTTATTCAAGAATTGATTTAACAGATGTCAAAATAACGTGTTCAAATAATGGTTATTGGTTTGTTGACATTAGTTTTTACAATATATCCACGCTTTTACAAAATAAAACATTACAGGTAACGTAATTTGATGACGTCGTATTTGAACTACAACTTTGCCTAAAGTAGTGCAATATCAGAACATTTACTGACGTAAACAGCGGGCTAAGAATAGCGAAAATCACAAGGTTTTGACAAACATATATCCGTTTCTTAGCAGCTAGCATGCGCATACTATTCCTTATTTTCTTTAATGTAGTTGTAGTTTCCATTAGCCATTTTTTTTCTCCCTCTCGTGTTTCTGAAAACCATGCTTTTTTCACGTATCATTTGTTTCTGGAGTTGGCCAACACGCCAGAAGCGCTACAGTAGACCAATTACTCGCATCCACTATCACCACCCCTTTGTCCATGATACTGGCTGCTAGTGGTTTTAAATATGGCACATATACTGTATTTGCAATATCATATATATATATATATATATATATGCCTTTCATTTTTGTCTAAGGGTAAATATATTATTGGACAATATGACATCCCAACAATCGCATTACATGAGTGTCCTACTTTTAAGTGCGAGTAACCTGAAAGAGTGTGACTTTTAAAACTATGAGCTTGGAAACATGGAATTACTATCACATACATTCTGATATGGGTATATTAATATTAAAATAAGAGCTTGTTATTGTGTACCCAGGTATATGGTAATTCAAATTAAACAAAAGGCAGCGAAAAAATATATGCAACTTAAGTATTATCATATGCGAAAAAATGCATCTATCATGAAGTCACATATATTTAACTTGAAAGTAAAATATAATTCGTGTTATTTCATGCCAGAAAAGAAGTAGCTCTTGGCATAAATGCACTTGAATACATATTTTTTATTCAAATACCGAACAGTTAAGATGCGATTTTAATAAAGGAATGAAAGTATCTAAATCAGTGGTTTAAAGTCAAATTGCATCAGGATATGACATTTGTGTTACCGTTTATACAACAACATAATTAATTTATATAGTATTTACATATGCATACTTACATATTAAACTTCTGGAAGGTTACTAAAGCAGTTTTTTGAAAGAGATATATTAGTTGATATATTTATGTATATAATTATACGTCTGCTGTAACATTAGACGCTAAGAGACTCTATTCTTGGCAGAACTGATCTCTATCGATGCGACACAATGTCACTCTAATCCCTGCAATTTAGGAATGCTTCACACACACTTCTTGTCAACAACAGGAAATAACTGATTCTGATATACTCGTAGTTCCTAGAACTCGGTGACTCGCGTGCTCATATCTGGGCAACTACACATAACAGACTTCCGTGAGATAAGTAAAATTCTTCTTACTCGAGTGAGTGTGAGTGAAGATAGAGTGAAGAGAATGTGACGGCTCTTGAGAATCGATGAGGGTAAAGCGAGGTGAGTATGGAGCAGCACTGGAACGAAGAGGCGGGGGAAACGGAAGATACCCGAGAAAACCCACCGACCAGCGGCATCGCCTAGCACGATTCCCACTTGCGAAAATCCGCAAGTGACCCCACTCTTGTGTTTTTATTTTAGTAGTAGTCTACTACTTATTTCTTAATGAGTTATATCATCTACAGCTGTCTCTCGGATAAAACAAATTTTCCTGTCGCTGCGGACGCTTGCACGTTTGTATTGCTTCAGCTCAGCGTAGATGTCATAAACGAAATGGTATGTTGGTTTTGGCGTTATTTCTCTACTTTTCTTCGTAACGGCGTTGGCAGATGTTTAAGTCCAATGTCGGAATACGGATAGATGCTACCGTGCAGCTCACGTGCGGTGCACCTTCTCTCACTTCATATCTATGGTCACAACAAGCCGCGGGCTGCCGTGTTTGCGTTTCCCCTTCATACCGCCACCCTCCCACCGTTATTTAGACGTGGACGCTCTACAGTTGGACACACGCAGCCGTGTTTGTTGTTACTGCCTCAGCGTTCGTGCGCAAATATGTACACACACGCGTCGCCTCAGAAAAGCACACATTCCTTTATTCCTTTCTAGAGGACATGCCCTTCCACCACCATAGTGTATGGAATTTCCTGTGATCACTTTTATTTTCCAGAGTAACATGTTTCATTTTTTTAGTACTCTGGCGTCGTGTAGACGTTTTACTGGCTGTCAAAAAACGCTAAAAATGAGTTTCCCACGCGCACCATAACACGAACAGCGGTTATTTTAAGTTATGTGTTCCCACTTAACCATCGTCCCTTATGGCTCTTACTACACTTGACATGTTTACTGTAATGCAGAAAGTTCATTACTGGCTGACTGTTAGCCGTACGCACAATAATGTGGCTTTATTAAAACTTGAAACTGGCCATCTTGTTTAACTCGCATTTCAAAAAGCCATATGTGGTTTTGGATATATACAGCTAGCATTAAATAATACAGGTTATGCAATTATAATATGCGTGGACACATAACTCTAGCTAGAGTCCATTTTTGTAACAATTTCAAAACCAAGAATGCAAGCTTGGGAAATTTCTTAGAAGGAAATTTACGACTTCAGTGGAATCGATAGTAATTGAATCTGCGACACATGCTAGAAAAAAGTCTTGAAATTGTTTGTATATTTGTGATCATTCCTAATATTGGTGATGCTATCAACTGTAAAAAAAGTCACGGGTTAGATGACCGGATGGAATCTACAATAATCGGTACACTGACGGCTCTGTTATTTCTTTATAAATGTTTGCCGCAGTGGAAAAAAAGAACAGGTTTTCTGTACGGCTGCGTTTCGCAAGATTAAGCACTCACTTGGTCGCCCCGTTTTATAGTAAAGGTGTTTTAAATAGTGTTAATAAAATAAACGCTACAACGAACAGCTTTTTTCGAGCCAGCCTACAAAAGGAATTAGCGAAAATATCTTGTCAGTGTGAGCTGTAAGAGTTAAGACATGACAAACTCAAGTTATTTCAGTATAATTGGAAAAATTACAGCTCAATTCGATAAATATTATTCTTCGCCTTATACGACGTGGAAATAAATTTCACACCACACTGCTTTTAATAGACACCCGAGACTTCTGCGATTTCGCTGTTGTAAGATATTGTAATTGAATAAAGGTTTATTACTTCACGTCAAAAAAACTGCTCCATGCTTCGTACTCTATAGAAGATGTTATTAGTCGATTTGTTGATGCTACAGTCAGTAACAATTCTGTTTCACTCGCTATACAAACTGAAGACACTCGAGAACTAAATAGTTATCGTTGACTCAAATTCCTGCAGGAGATATCGCATTTCTGGAGGTTCAGTAAGACTTGTGCGTAATCCTATATGAAATCTAAGTACACGTAATTTCTTGTTTTTTTTTTTTTATAGACGATGATATTTTCCATTATACGGCCTCGAGGACTCTAAATAAGTAATAAACACCTAGAAACAGAATGAAGTAATGCTCTAAACACGAAATAAAAAGGAAGAATTTTCTTTTGATATTGAGGGCAGCCAGTGAAAAACACTTTAAAGATAAATATGATGTATTGCTTCGCCCACGAATTGCAGCAGAGATTTGCAGCCATGGTACTATTCTAAGGTGCGGAGAATAAGGGATGCTTATAATGAGGAAAAATTTTAAGAATATTTTTTGGAAAAGGGACGAAAAAACTATTACCTCTTGTGCTGATTGCTATTTTCCTCTTCGCTTTTGTTTCTCCCGCCATATTCCATCTCAAATGACCCTACTTTAGACGATACATATACATAGCCATACCATTAAAGCCCTTTCACACAAAGTTCACTTCAAATTTTCATCCAATTTATTGAATTCAATTCCTTGTATGCTGTGTGACGTCACTCTAACTCCAAAATCGCGGCTGTTTTGTCTTTGAAGCCATTGAATGGATCTAATTACTTCAAAGATTTTATTTTTGAACATGTTCTATATTTTCTTGAATATAATTTTTCAGCTAACACTCCGAATTAATAAAACAGTATTAATATAAAGTGAAGTGTGTCAATACAATAATTTNATATATATATATATATATATATATATATATATATATATATTTTTTATGTGAAGTAAAAACATCATCTTGGAAAAAAATAAAATGTTAGTTTTCATTTCGACACATTATACTCCCGTAATTTATGTGGTTTATAAACGTCTAAAAAAAGACACTGGACTTAATTATAATGTTTTAACTGAAATATTTGTAAAACCATTTTAAATTTTCAATTTAATATTTTTTTGGTATAGCTGTATCTGTGAAAAAACTTTTAAAACTTTGAAATAATAATTCAATTTATATTTAATTCAATCCATTGAAGTACATATGAACACTTTATGTATTCAATTATTTGTTAAATTCAATAAAATAGTTGATTTTGGGAAATGGGCTTTGGACTCAACACCGTGGCACAAAATTTCACTTGTACACTGGAATTGCAGTCCACAAAGCAGCAGCAGCCAAC
>NQII01003361.1:31456-70781 GCA_002778355.1 Clitarchus hookeri | reverse complement strand
GTCTAGGCGGCGACCATGCACGACGGTTAGCAGCCGGACCCGCCAATTACCGGTAATGACCGGCGTGATTGCATCCCCCCCTCGGGCTGTCCTCCAGGAGGGGCGGGGGAGAAGGTTCAGGGGCCGCACATATCCTCCGTTGGGGTGGCTCCTACCTCCAGCTGGGGCGCTGTCCTCACCCAGGTGCGGAGTTCACGTCAGCCTCAAAAAGCCACACTATTAAGGCGGTTCACGTTAAAGTGAGCATTTTGAGAGTCCTGCTTAAGATATAATCGTATGCACAATGTGTTTTCTTCCAACATATTACGGCATTTTCAAAATTATGCATACAGATAATTATCCACAAATAAGTGTTACAAAGCTGTATATCAATATCATAAATCAGGTACAGAGTGTATCACGAAAATGCCCACCGTCCATATTAAATATTTACCACAATTAAAAATGAATATTGAAAGAAAAATCTCACAAGCAAGTCAACGTCGGGCAGCTTAATTTTATAAAGTGTGAAAGCCTCCTCAAAGCCAACGTTGCCAGATTATGCCAACATAGAAAATATATCACAAAACTTATTATAAACTAAGGTTGACGCCGGGCAGCCTTATTAGTTACCTTCGGCATTACCGAAGCCTTCGCCACCAAAATATGCATTAAAAGTAATAACGTAACACCAAAACATATTAAAACTTCATTAAGAATTGATCTGTAAACGTAACAGTGAGGGTGCATGGCGTGGCCAGAGATAGAGAAAATATACACTAAATAGCCAAACAAACTGATACACCTGCCTAATATCGTGTAGGGCCCCCCGAGCACGCAGAAGTGCCGCAAGACGACGTGGCATGGACTCGACTAATGTCTGAAGGAATCCGAGAGGCAATTCACACAATGAATCCTGCAAGACAGTCCACAAATCCAATCTACGCTAATTTGAGAAAGTTTTGCACGTCTGTCACGTTTAATGATTCTCGTCAGTCGTCGTTTGTCCCGTTATTTCACGATCTTTTCCCAGCGACAGCGATGCCAAAGATGTCATGTTTTACTGGATTCCCGATATTCACGGTACATTCGTGAAATGGTCGTACGGGAACATCCAAATGTTATCGCTACCTCGGAGATGCTATGTCCCATCTCTCGTCGCCGACTATAACACAACGTTCAAACTCACTTAAACCTTGATAACCTGCCATTGTAGCAGCAGTAACCGATCTAGCTGCCGACCGCATCGCGTTACTCTGATTGTTTCCACACCTCGGTTATTTGCATCCGCACGACTATACCAGTTTTTTTTTTGGCTCTTCAGTGTATGTATATATCCAGGCGGTGCCAGCAAGATTAATACCGGGTGCACTTGACAACACTAAACTTCCACTACGGCAGTGCATGTACGCTTTCCATAATCCTCGAAAAACGCCTACAGCAAAAACCAGGTTACGAGTAACGATAGGCACGAGACTGCCTACAGCGGTACATGACGCTACCTAAACCAGAATATTGAACGGCTACCAAACGAAGACAATGACACCACCGTAAAATAACTACTCCTACCGTTTATCTAGCCACAAAATTACATCAGCCACAAGCTTTCACATGTCATGACCCACCTTAACAAAAGTCGGCCGAGATATTAAAACATCGAACTTAATTCCAAAAGGAATTGCGACTATTACGTAGATGCAGGCGAAGTCGTCAGTTCGAAGTCTCAAAGGTCGTCAGAGAGAATTGAGTGAGCATCCCTGGCCGAGTGGGCTAAAACCTTCATGGCTCCGCCTACTTGGAGGTTTTTGCGCGTTGGAGGCAAGGAAGCGCGGGAGCGATAAGGAGTACGCTGACACGCGCGCCTGATGTACCTTCGCACCTACGCGCAAGTCTCTTAACTAGCGTGCAGTGTTCTCGTTGTGCTGCGTGTACCTATAGGACTTAAAAAGAGATGACCCTATAATTTTATTCTTGGTTAGTTTGAAGCAAAGTTCAATGCAGGTCCCTTTCATAATTGTCGCATGTTTCCAACAAGTATATTATAAGATACAGCAGTGTGAAAAAGCCATTTTTACCTATGTTGGAGGGATCGGGAATAGTATTTATAATGCGCATGATGTTTTTAAAGTATTCTATACGTACCTCGTCTGAAGTGTGTTTTCGTACATCGGTGTAATAAGGAGACGTTTAGTAAAAATGACATATATATATATATGTATGGGTACCTCTAAGGTTACTCTAGCAGCGAGGAGGGAGGGGCATGGTATCAGGGTTGGGATCCAAGAAGAAAGCGAGAAGCGAGAGACCGAGTAACGGTAACGAGAGCAGTGTAATTCAGTGACACTAAAACGAACCACTGCCGACATAAGTGTCGCCACACTTGGCGCAATATGTAAAACTAACTTTGCCATGGGCCTCGTGATCACTTTATTCATGCGTTTCTCAAAAAACAATGTAAAATTATTTGAAAAGTAAACATGTCAGAGATTTTCTAATTATTAACTTCATATGAATTTAAAAAAAAAAGAAAAAAAAATTAAAATAAATTATATTAGTATTCTCTAATGTTAACGTAATTCTTTTAATTCAATTACTGGGCGCATGCTACTCAATGTGCCCGTTAAAATATACGCAGGCAGTGGCAGTAATATTTTACAAATGTTATTTTTAAAAGTGCTGACTTCACGGTGAATAGCTTGTATCACCGTGTTGGAAGGAGATTTGTTTAGCAGTTTCTTCGATTTTTTCTATTTTGTGTTTTCCGAAAAATCCACCCGTAAGAGATAAATTAGCGTAGAGTGGTCATATAAGCTGCGCAGTATCCACATTACGCGTTCCATCATAGGGCTGCTTTTCTACCAGATAGGATTATCATAAACCACTTGTATAAGTTTTAAGTTTAGAACATTATTTGCGTAGTTATCTGAGATGTTTCTGCACTTCCTGTAACCTAGTTTTATTGGAAATTAAATATTTTTCAAGCTGGCCACGGTATTTGGTACCTACAAAAAGTCAGGTACTTCGTGGATACGAACTGCAGGATAACGAGTCGAGGTTGGGACACGCGCAGAAGGCAAATATCGGTCTACCCCATCCTTTAGTCTACGGAGCCACCTCTCAGGACGTATTTAGCGCTATGGACGACCAGGTGCCGCTCATCACACGCCTCTTCATATAGCCCATTCACTGTTGCCACCGACTTTTCTGAAGCCCTGCTAAAGTTCTACTCCCACGACATTCCTCCGCCTCATGTGAACAAGCCTTAACCAATTCTATAAAATTACAATAAAGGGACAGCGCAGCGTATTTGTCCGTGCTCAGTGTAATAATCTTTCGCGTAAGAACTATTTTTTTACAAAGCCTTACCAAAACACATATTTTCTCCCCGCTTTATTCATGTAATTTTTATACTAAATAGTGTAATTTATAGATAACACATAAGCAAAAGTTTAAATTAACAAAAAAGAAGGTACTTTTATCTGTACACAAGTATAAAACGTTTGTGATACATGACATATTCAGGAAAGAAGGAAACACGTCATAAATGGGGTGATTTTTATAAGGCTTGATTCAAAAAGTGTGAAGAAATCGCTAGTAGACTATAGCTACTATGCTAGATGCAGTGAAAAAAAACGGGCGTTCAACTAGCTTGTATGAAACACTCACCTGTGGCCGTGGTGTTAAAATAAACAGAACGGTGTGATGCACGTCACTTCACTATTTAAAAAATATTGTACCCGAGTTTTGATAACGAAAAATGCCTTTAAAAATACTCGTTGAAACCATTTCACATCGACGAAAAACACATGCACAAGAGCCACAAATATAAAATAAAAACTACTTGTCAAATAAAAATTATTATTTAAAGAGTAAAGAACAGTGAAAAACTTTATTTACTTTTAATGAAGCGCTCATCACTGGTTAGTGGATTTAATTCCTCATAGACAGCAAGGTTATTTACAACGAAACTAGTTACGCATAAAACAGTCATCGGCGGAACAAGATTCCACAATGATGTGTATATAGAGACCACCATATAATTCGCCTGGACTCAATTCTAGTACCCAAGGGAACATGAAACTAGGGTGGCTGGATAAGGAATATGGCACAGGTCCTCTCGAATGCGACTTATATATGCTAAAGGGCTGAATATTGTATTGTATTCATTTAATAACACGATAGAAGTTAAACCCATCTCATTTTAGTTACTGTTTAAATTCGATCACAGTATGAAGTCACATTTCGCCTAGGTCACCTGGAAGAACGACCGCGTCCAGCACAATAGGCAGAATTGATGGAAAATCGCAGAAATATTTTGAGCCAACATGTGCTATAACAATCTAACTAGTTTACTCTTTCACGACTGAATGAATAAGGTTTTGACTCGGCTAAGCTGTTTGCAGACTAATAACGTTCTGCCTTATGGTATCAGAATCCTCATTGGCCCAGTGAAATGGGATGGTACCTTTATGAAGCTACAGGACACGGTAATAGCAGATATTGAAAACACGGAAACATTATCTGTTATTATATGACGAAAGCACATCTCCATGTTATTTACGGAGAAACGCGCAAAGGTGTAACCACGGATTTTACGGAAACGTGTTCTCTGGGAAGTCCTGCTAACTCCCGCAGGAGCAGTAATGTACGGTTGAAGTACAGGTCTGAGGGCGAGAGTTGACAGCGACTCGTCCTTCGCGCGCGTCACGTTCTCGTCCTGAGAGGCCGTAAAGGACCCCGGGCGGCGAGAGGCGGCACGTCCTCGGGTAACTGCCTCCTGCGGCGAGTGATGGCATCCCCCCCTCCCGACCATCAAACACGCGTACTGGGAGGACCTCTTGAGAGAGGATTCATCACCCGCGCCGACGCACCGAGAGCAGCTTGGCCGCAAAACAGGTTTTTTACGTCCTCGCTCGGCATTCCGCGGGCACTGCAAACGTGGAGATATACACGGAACAGAGATAAAGCATACTCATATTACGTAGCACACATTTAAACACTTTCATCACTGGGTGAAATTACCTAGAGAAATCATCGCTTGCAGCAAGCTAGATGCGAAATTCCTACATGTGTCTGTGAAGTGCTAAAAATTTTGTTAGACGTCCCTTGTTGCTTTCGCTATATATTTCGTTCAATTGTCCACACCGAGTCCTCGTAAGGTGTAGGGGCGAATGGCTGATGATGGCCCGCTATCTTCAAGGCTGTGGCCATATTCACTTCCACCTGTAGGGAGTGGAGTATAGAGAGATTTGGGTGGTCCCTACCATCGAGGACTTGAGAGCCGAAGACATGAAGACTGTTGTACGTGCTATTGGCCTGCGCAAGTATGAATATCAACTTATGTGTAAAAAAAAATTTTAAAAATTAAATTATAAAAAAACCTACCCTGAATTTTTATGATATATCGCTGTGGAGTAGAGACGGGCTGTACCAGAATTTGTGTTTATAAATCTTGACTGCAGCCATATTCTTGGTGAATCGGATCCTGTCATGTGGAAATAATAATGGCCAGCTAAGAAGAAGGACCCTTCAGGTACAAAATGAGGATTTGGCTTATTTCAAGATACTTTGTTATTATAAATTTTAGGCAATATTTTCCCTGGTTGCATTTTATTAAAAATGGAAATCTTTGATTTCTCTTATATACGATTCTGGACACGTTTTTATTGCTTAATCTGAACACATTTGTAATGCACTTCAAAACTTCCTGATAAGGTGTGCTTTGTAAATTAAATATTTTTTATGCGAAAATGTTTTACTTGATGCTTCTTATTTACCATATTTTATGATAGAATTTATTATACGCAAATATATATAAATTTAAAATCGATGAAAACTACATTTATGATTGCCAGTACAGTATACGGACACCACGTTGATAGTGTTAAAAATGATTTTACTTGTGGCATTGAACGTATAGTAAAATACACTCTAACATTCTCAGACATAAGCCAACCCAAACATTTGTTGCATGTCACAAAAAAAATGCAGAATATGACAAATGAAGAATACGAAAAAAAAAAATATTATATAAAAATAATAAGTTGTGTATTCTATTCGTTTTCGCCGCTGACTGCGTCTGTGTTGCATTAATTCTGCCGTCCAGTGCTATTTGCACATTTCTGCATATATTAACTGGCTAATTACCAGCTTATTTGCTTACTCGTGGTCATCATTTTCGAATTTTCCAATGATATATAATTCCTATTGCATACGTGTGTATGTAATAATACACACGGAAATTTCGCAATTTCATTAGCGAGCAGTTAAACTTTAACCAAATGTACATTCGTGTTTCTGCTTTTATTGGAGCGTAGTTTTTTTACACCACCATCTCCCCTTCTCCGATGATTTTCAAACAATAACGAATTTGTAAGGGCAGCAAGGACCGAATCTTCTGCTACCTAGTCTGGGGTTAAACTGGAGCAACAGCCAATAAACTAACAACTGCACGTTCGAATGCACAACTGAATGTAGCGTCTAAATTGTTGCCGAATGAATCCGCGAAATTTCGAGGTCTCTGCGTGATATTTATATTTTTTTCTGACAGCTAACCTTCGTGTTTTGAGAGGCCCGTTACGTCTAGTTTCACCCTGACTGACCGCAAAACGTCCGGCCACAGTAAATACGTTTCAGAATCTACTTTCCCGACCTCCTGCACGAGAGGTTGCTCTCAATGGTGTGGAACATTCCGTGCATTTCGCTGACATAGTAAAAATCCCTGTAATTCATTGCTGTGTAGTCGTGACTGGATCGTCTCACGTTCTGGGGCAGCGAGGGATCCTGTCTGCTCCAAGACTTCCGGTATGCTGCGCACGTTCGTCTGGGTTGACCTTCACGTCAACCAGCTAGAGATTGTGGCCAGTGGTTGGGCGTGGTTAAGGCTAGTTCTACTCAGTTCGGGAATCTCAACGACAAGAGTTCAGCAAATAAACATTTCCCCCGCCAGGGATAATGTCTTTTTTTTTCCATTATAAAGGTAAAGTTTTGTAAAATCTTCCGGCTTGCGTTGCGTTAGAACCTACGTAAATCATAAAGTACGCACTGTGTTCGCATCAGTGTCAGGATTTAATGGAATACGTCCACCGTGTTTGGCAAAAAAAAAACCGACAGACACAATTATTTTGTTGTATGTGATAACAGAATTGAAATATTCTTGTTGTTCGTAGCTATACATATTTCACTTTTTAATTCGGAATTTTTTCCCACTAAAAAAGGCTTGTTTACGAAAGCTGAGCGCCTGTCACAACTATTGTATTTTTTACTGCTTGCTCTCGTATAGTCCATTCACAGTTACTTCCAACTTTTCTGAAGTCCTGATAAATTTTTACTANCCGAGTCCTCGTAAGGTGTAGGGGCGAATGGCTGATGATGGCCCGCTATCTTCAAGGCTGTGGCCATATTCACTTCAACCTGTAGGGAGTGGAGTATAGAGAGATTTGGTTGGTCCCTACCATCGAGGACTTGAGAGCCGAAGACATGAAGACTGTTGTACGTGGTATTGGCCTGCGCAAGTATGAATATCAACTTAATGTGTAAAAAAAAATTTTTTAAATAAAAATATAAAAAAACCTACCCTGAATTTTTATGATATATCGCTGCGGAGTAGAGACGGGCTGTACCAGAATTTGTGTTTATAAATCTTGACTGCAGCCATATTCTTGGTGAATCGGATCCTGTCATGTGGAAATAATAATGGCCAGCTAAGAAGAAGGACCCTTCAGGTCCAAAATGAGGATTTGGCTTATTTCAAGATACATTGTTATTATAAATTTTAGGCAATATTTTCCCTGGGTGCATTTTATTAAAAATGTAAATCTTTGATTTCTCTTATATACGATTCTGGACACGTTTTTATTGCTTAATCTGAACACATTTGTAATGCACTTCAAAACTTCCTGATAAGGTGTGCTTTGTAAATTAAATATTTTTTATGCGAAAACTTTTTACTTGATGCTTCTTATTTACCATATTTTATGCTAGAATTTATTATACGCAAATATATATAAATTTAAAATCGATGAAAACTACATTTATGATTGCCAGTTCAGTATACGGACACCACGTTGATAGTGTTAAAAATGATTTTACTTGTGGCATTGAACGTATAGTAAAATACACTCTAACATTCTCAGACATAAGCCAACCCAAACATTTGTTGCATGTCACAAAAAAAATGCAGAATATGACAAATGAAGAATACGAAAAAAAAAAATATTATATAAAAATAATAAGTTGTGTATTCTATTCGTTTTCGCCGCTGACTGCGTCTGTGTTGCATTAATTCTGCCGTCCAGTGCTATTTGCACATTTCTGCATATATTAACTGGCTAATTACCAGCTTATTTGCTTACTCGTGGTCATCATTTTCGAATTTTCCAATGATATATAATTCCTATTGCATACGTGTGTATGTAATAATACACACGGAAATTTCGCAATTTCATTAGCGAGCAGTTAAACTTTAACCAAATGTACATTCGTGTTTCTGCTTTTATTGGAGCGTAGTTTTTTTACACCACCATCTCCCCTTCTCCGATGATTTTCAAACAATAACGAATTTATGAGGAGAGCAAGTGCCGAATCTTGTGCTACCTAGTCTGAGGTTAAACTGGAGCAACAGCCAATTAAATAACAACTGCACGTTCGAATGCACACCTGAATGTAGCGTCTAAATTTTTGCCGAATGAATCCGAGAAATTTCGAGGTCTCTGCGTGATATTTATATTTTTTTCTGACAGCTAATCTTTGTGTTTTGAGAGGCCCGTTACGTCTAGTTTCACCCTGACTGACCGCAAAACGTCCGGCCACAGTAAATACGTTTCAGAATCTACTTTCCCGACCTCCTGCACGAGAGGTTGCTCTCAATGGTGTGGAACATTCCGTGCATTTCGCTGACATAGCAAAAATCCCTGTAATTCATTGCTGTGTAGTCGTGACTGGATCGTCTCACGTTCTGGGGCAGCGAGGGATCCTGTCTGCTCCAAGACTTCCGGTATGCTGCGCACGTTCGTCTGGCTTGACCTTCACGTCAACCAGCTAGAGATTGTGGCCAGTGGTTGGCGCGGTTAAGGCTAGTTATACTCAGTTTGGGAATCTCAACGACAAGAGTTCAGCAAATAAACATTTCCCCCGCCAGGGATAATGTCTTTTTTTTTCCATTATAAAGGTAAAGTTTTGTAAAATCTTCCGGCTTGCGTTGCGTTAGAACCTACGTAAATCATAAAGTACGCACTGTGTTCGCATCAGTGTCAGGATTTAATGGAATACGTCCACCGTGTTTGGCAAAAAAAAAAAAATCGACAGACACAATTATTTTGTTGTATGTGATAACAGAATTGAAATATTCTTGTTGTTCGTAGCTATACATATTTCACTTTTTAATTCGGAATTTTTTCCCACTAAAAAAGGCTTGTTTACGAAAGCTGAGCGCCTGTCACAACTATTGTATTTTTTACTGCTTGCTCTCGTATAGTCCATTCACAGTTACTTCCAACTTTTCTGAAGTCCTGATAAATTTTTACTACAAAGTTATTCCTCCGCCTCATGGAAACAAAGCGTAAAAAATTACACTGCAGAGCCAACGCACCGCATTCAAGCTCATTCAGTGCAATAATATTTTGCATAAGACTTACTACATACTAGGCTTTACTGATATACTTATTTTTTCTCTGTCATTATTCATATTAATTATACATGAAATATCGTAATTTATAGACAAAATGTAAGGAAAAAAAAATGTTTAGCCAAAAATATGGTAGTTATTGTAATACAAGTGTAAAATACAACATATTTGGGAAGCAACCAAACATCTTGCATTGGGTGTTTTTTTTTTTTAGGTTTGATTCAAAAAGTGTTAAGAAATCGCGGACAGAAAATAAACACAATTGGTGAGCATGAACAATAGTAATAAATCCGAGACTCACGGCCTGTCTGACTGCAATATTTGCTAAGGTGAAGCAACTCTAATAATACGTCGTTGTTCCCTACCTTTGAAGATATCCGAAGTTCTGCTAAGCTGGCCTGGTGCGAGGACGAAGTTGCCCGCCGTCGGAGCGTCCGACGCCGCCAGAAAGGGTAGCGCCGGCGACCAGCACCGTGAAGACCCACATGTCTGGTCTTTCCCTCGTCTGCCGTGAAACAGCAGCGTTGCTCGTGCCCTGCTCTTTACCGACTCACACACACACCGTGACGTGCGACGTCATGCAGTTTCAACTGACTCCTCGCCTACGACCCAGATGCGATGCAAGACGCGGAGAAGACTTCGAACATAAAGACTGGCGTACGTGCTATGAGCATGCGCAAGTTTGGATATCAGCTTATGAGTAGAGTAAAAAAAAAAACACACACACTGCATTGTTACGATATTTCGCCTCGGGGTAGATTCGGGATGTACCAGAATTTTTGTTTATAGATCCTGACTGTGGCAATATTCCGTGTGAATCGGCTCCTGTCAGGTGAGAAGTATAATGTAAAATAAATTTTAAGTCTCCATAACGACCAAGATTATCATTTCACTCATTTCAAGATAATTTGTTATTGGAAATTTTTGGCAATATTTTGCATGGTTGCATTTTCTTGAAAAGGGAAATCTTTGATGCTACATCGTATCTTACTAATATTATAAATGTGAAAGTCTGTGTGTGTGTGTGTGTGTGTGTGCGTGTGCGTGTGTGTGTGTTTGTTACCACTCAGCTCCATAACGGCTGAAAGGATTTCGATTAAATTTGGTATGTAGGTACTTTAGGTCCTGGAATAGGACCAAGGATACTCTTTATTGCGGCAAATAGTACGGTTCCTGTTGAATAACAACAAAAAGTAATTATGCAACGGCTGGGAACGTGACCAAAATATTTTTTTCCTTTGGTGTCAGAGATTATCAGGCTGCCCAAGGACCTCTGAAAAGGCTTAACGACTGCTATCAATCGATAACAACTGGGACCGAATATTTAACGTGCCCTCCGAAGCCCGGAAGCGCTCAGATGTTATGCCACTAAACGGTCACCCATTCAAATGTGTGCCGCTGGGAACGTTGCTTAACTTTGGTGATCGATTAAGATCCCTCAGCCAAGCGCTGAAAGGAGTACCTAGCTACACTTATTTCTAAAGCTACAACTTGATGAAACTCACGTTTTGATTTTCATACATTGACGCTGGAAAGCAGAAATGTGGTAACTACGCGATAGTAGCACAGATACACTCCAAAAACGTTAACCTACTTCTTGGCTATCGGGTGAAAAATATTTCCTTTCTTTTGGGTTGCCGTAATCAGTTAAAAACCTACGACAACATAGTTTAATTTTATAATTCGGTTTTCGCATAAATGATTTATCTTTTGCCAGTTGTACCCGGGCGAAGCCGGGCTGGTTTCCTAGTTGGCACATAAGATTCTGGATACGTTTTTTATTGCACAGTCGGAGCATTTTCGTAATAGACTTCAAAACTACCTGATGATGTGTCCTTCGTAAATGAAATATTATGAGTCTTGCATATTTTAAACGCCCGCAAAAGAAAGGGGTGATAGGGAAATATTACAAATGACATAATAAATTGGCCTTAAGCATGCAATTTACCTTCTTATGGCAATTTATATAAGCTTGTTTTATAGCAAATGCTTAGATTTACAAACCACCGTATATAAAGCAATATTTTCTATAATTCATTTTTAAAATTCCATGTGATTTAAAAATGATCTATTGATCATTAATGTTGCACGCACATTTATGTTATAAAATTCTCGCAATTATTAACATCAAACCTTTATACATGGCATTCTCTTTCACAAAGCTTACAAATGTTTTGCCCTTCGGCATTTTCTAAAATCGCCTTCCAAGCATTGCTTTGAACTCAGTAATCTTATAAACGTTGTCAAGTTTAAAGAGTTTACTATATTTCTCGTGGTTTGTTTTTTTAGGACTCAGTTTACTCTGATGATAGCTGAAGTTATGTCAGCATCTTGGTTGTCGAAGGTCTTAAAAATGGAGATGAGTGAAAGCTTAGTACTTGCGTCCAAAAGGCGTAAGTGCCAGCTCTCTAGGGTTACAAAGTTAATACTTAATATTTTGGCTTGGTTAAGTAGGGCCTATGTAAAACAATTCTAGATTAACACAAATTTTCACGAGCAAATATATATAATTTTATCCTTTTACCATCAGCTTAAAATTGACCTCTTCGGAACACCAACGCACCTTTCGGGCAGAAATTTTCCAATGCCAAACTATACCATAATGAATCACGAAGTGACTTCTAACATGGGTAAAATAAACCTTAGCGTGGTCTACCATAATTGTCGTGAATTATCTACGTCAGCTCCGTTACCACAAGGTTATAAAGGGACCGTATTAAAAAAACGAAAATAAGATATTTAACGGTGATGTTTTCAGTTAAGTTTAAACTCCCCGTTGGTGTTTTAATAAAATTGTTTGATGTTACAATATTTCTATAAGGAGACTTAATGTAATTTCCTGAAAGAGGAGACGAGAACTTTGTGGAATTAAAGTCTGGGTTGGCCTATTTACAGAGTGAATTCTACTTCCGAGCCACAAGGACGGTCGATAAGGAAACTGGCCATGATTAGTCGAGTCTCTTAAATGTGGTTAAGATTCTCGGCCAGTACATAGTTAAATGTCGATATCATGCCCAGGAGACAAATGTTGCTACATATCGACGCAAAAAAAAAAAGCCAAAAAGAGTACTAAGTGCACGATCGTTATGAGGAGTCACTCACTCGGCCATACTTCTTTTCCACCCCTTCCCTTGTATTCAGGCGGGCAATATGACTAAAGTGAATACGCGATATTTATGTAATAGAGTATGGTAAATTTCGTAGACGTTGTATGTTAAGTGGTTGTTTATTGCAGAAACAGCACGTGTATCTACGTATATTTACTCCCTAAACAGTGTACTTTATAAAGCAAACACTGTTACGTTTATTAACGTACAACGAGACACATGTATTTACAGCGAAGTTTCTCGGCACGTGGTGTTCGCGTTGTTATTGGCTGACGAAACTGGCGAGAGAGTGAATTGTTAAAGTGTGTCAGACACACGTTGGTTGCTGAAAAAACATAACTCGGTTTGAAGGAAATTATTGTATCAAGAAAGTAGCGTCAGGCCTACACAAAACATTTTCAGTGACTAAAATTGTTTAATTTTTTTGTTGCAAGAGCACATGAATTTGCGCTACCAATATTGAAAAGTGAGTGATAATATAATTTTGTTGGATAAAGCAGTGCATTTAATATACGACCCAACATGAATTGTTGGAATCACGTGAATTTATTGGTGTTTCACACATAAGATAGTATTTTATGTTGTTTACAAAGTTTAGAGAGGACGGGCGTGTTAAAAAATTTTCACCTATTTGTAATAAATAAGGTCATTGTGCTTCTGTTTTGCCATGTTGAAACTGAGCTTGCCGATCCTGGAACGAGCTTTTGATAACACTTCAGCACTCGAGTACACCCAATCGTTTTCTCTAGAGAATTGAGATGTCACCTTTAACTAAGAATATCAACCACCGTAAATACTACGGCAGTTGCGACTAGAAAACCTAAACCGCCATGGCTACTTTCTACTCTCCACGAATACGATAAGAACGAAAAGTAACGTAGGAACATGCACTTCCGTGTTGATATACATGTTTTTTGTTGTGGCGTTAATCGTGACCTGAGCACTGAGCTCCAGTGACTTTGGACACGTGAAAAAAAAGGGGTGGGGGGATGTCACCGAAATATAAAAGGAGGAGCATTGTTGTGACGTCAAACTTTCCACCCCTCCAGATCTCCCGCATACGGACTATGGATTTGTTGACTTACGATCGATGGCCGATTTCTTATACATACTCTCTGCCTCTGAGGTAATTGTTGCAAAGACAAACACACAGCGAGAGAGAGAGAGAGAGAGAGAGAGAGAAATAGAGAAAGAGAGAGAGAGAGTGTGTGTGTGTTTGTTTACTACAGGTCCAGAAGATTATGAGTTTAGCACGTTCGTTCGGGTATTCGTTTGTGAGCCTAACTGTAGTAAACTTAATAAAACTTTTTATATTTTGATTCATACTGTATTTGCGTTGAGCCTACTCATGAAAATAGCTATCAACTTTCGATAATATTAGCATTACTTGTTAATAAACTATCACTCATATAAACGCCAAATATAATAAATTTTTTAAATATATATTATATGTACACATACATACACCACGTGTTTATATAACATTAGGACAAACGTCGATAGGCAATTTCATACAAAAAATATTAGAAGAATATATGTGTACAACATTTCCCTTACAGTCATTATTAAGGAAGCTCCGCACCCCCAAAATTTGAGTTTTAAAATGCGTTTAGTAGAAAATATCAGAAACAACCTGTGATTTAGTAAGAAATCAAAGAATATCGTTCTGTATAAAGGAAATCTTTCACCTCTGGAAACGCGGTCGGTAATACAATCTCCCTTCCTTTTGATAATGGCTGTTGGCACCCATGTTTGCATCAAACGTTGTAACACTACGTTATGAGCTATTTTTGAAGATTACCTGTGAATCAGCACGTCTAAATTAACATTAAAGGTAGTTTTGTCTTAACACTCAGGTGAATCGTTTGTAAAATAATTCATGTTGAGCATTCAAAAACAAAACGTGTGTTGCATATCAGGTAGGCAAAACACAATACAGGTCTGGAAATTTAAATGAAGATTTTTTCAAGGGCGCACAGCTCCCTTAATAATCCCATGACGAAAAAAGTGGTACCTTTATTTTATTCCTATATTTTCTATTTTCGTCAGGTTACGCTGCCAAAGTTAATCCCCGTGTTTTAGGAACACGTAGTCTAAGTTTATAATTATATGTTGTATATTTATGTGTGCCGGTTTCCATGCTAAAGAGAAGTTAAGACATGCTCAAACGTGCGTAGAATAGTCACGGTTTAATATAGACTGAAACCCGAAACATCACTATTGCTCGTGCAGAAAATAGTCTCATGTTGTTGCAACCAAAAATTACTATCGAGCCATTAATTTAAACGTTTATACTGTAGTTAAAGTAAAATTTTTGTGACAAATTTAATAATGTTAACCATTTCCAAAGTTTTTATTACTTTAAACATACTATTGGTGTGATAATGTTAACAAAGCTTCTTAAGTAACGTTGTAGCACCAAATGTTGTTGTACGATAAAATAACGGAAAGAAAAAATATTGGTTTTACTGCGACATTAAAGTAATGTCCAGCCAAAACCAGTTTACACCGACTTGGCAGTCTCCCACCAAGGTTAACCGGGTTCAACACCCGTCCGGGTCACTCCGGATTTTCGCCAGTCTGAATCGTGCCAGGCGATACCGCTGGTCAGCGAGTTTTCTCAAGGATATCCCGTGTCCCCTGCCCTTGCATTCGGGAACTGCTCCATTCTCATCTCATTTCACCTTCGCCGGCTTTAAAGACCTCTCAAAGATCTCTCCATTGCCCAGACATGACAGTGTAAAATGGCGGATACTGGGGAACAGCGATAATCTTGCAAAATGAAACCACTACTTTTAAAATTTAAAGCATATAACGAGAATTAAACGTAACTTAGATCAGCTTTCAAACCTTGTAAAGCAGTTTACGTGTGCCAAATATGTACATATTTCTAGAGCATACAGTATCTCCACATAACAAGGAGTACTGCAGTTCGTCTTACATACTTTAGAATATTCACTATATGAATCTAGTTAAACGTGGTAAAATACAGCAATTAGTTGCACCTGCACATGATGGTGCGGGGTCAATTCTTTCCCCTGCCTTAAGTTTTCTATTAATAGATAATACTGTTTTTGTGACAAAATAACTGTACTTAATTTATTTTACACCGGGGTGTTTGTTTTTAAGAAAAGGAAACACTGGCAAATTTTTAACACACGTGTTAACCTCAGTTCAACACAAAATTGGTTTTTCCGCAATATAAGCACCGCCTTTATGCGGACATTACAGTAAGTAGGTAACATTCTTAGAAAAGTACTTGATATTATATTTTCAATAACAGCATAACTGTATATCACATTACAAGCAACATTAGTTACTGACGGCTCACAGACAACAACAACGACAACTTACGGTACTTGTAACATTTATACAGTTGGCAAAACATTAGACTTTTTACCGTGTAAAGACGTAACCGGTTGGACACCGAATTACAATTAATGCCGTAAGAAAGTCTGCTGTTATGAAAATATTATATCTTTTACATTAGTAAAAAATAATACTTACCTTCATTATTGAAGAGTTTGTACTAATTAACGGCGAGAATATTTTTAGGCGTGGATCAGGATAGTTAATTGTTTTCTTGTGGAATAAAATAAATTGCTTTTCCAGCAAAGAGAAGTGATTACCCTGTCACATATAGGGTAATAATATAGCGATTACATGCATAAATGAAAAGTGAATTACAATGGATTTGGGGCGCGAAGCAAACATGCATTTCCCATGAAGAGAAAGCAAGAACACTCCATCAAAAACGGTAATCACCCGAGAACCGAGATACATTCCCGAAAATGTTCGTGTTTCATTTTTATACACTCATCCGTCTAGAGTGCGTGCTCGCAAAGACCACCGCACGAAGATCAAATTCATATTGCCATTTGCAATTGGCTTTATAACTCTGGATATGCACTACTTGTTGATTTGGTGTCATTTCTTTAGCGACGAGTTGTTATAATTAGGTTTCAGTGGTTTTGCCTATGTAAATTTCTCGAGTACTCGGTGAAGTGATTCCTTAGAAGTCTGCAGTGCTTTGTGGGCCACCCCTCCTCACCAGTTACCAATACCATACCACAGAACATAAGATAACAGATACGAACCAGCTGATTTCATTGTAAAATTTATTTGCACACGCCTCACAAAATGGCGTCACTGGCCAGCAACATGTCGGAACGTCGTTAACCAATCAGCGCCCGACAGCCCGCCAGGTAGGGGAACTTGGGAGGTGAACAGTAGCCAGTCAGACGTAATGTCCGTTCCAGAACCTTGCGCATCCAATCAGAGAACGGGTACGCCCACATTAATATAAATGCTCCCCCCATGTTACCCTCTTGTTACACTCGGCTCTCTTCGTTACGCAATCTTGCGCAACATGAAAGCCACGCACATGCCCTTAAAGAGGGAAGCACAATGTTTCATTCATTATTTTCCGAAACAGAACTGAAATTTCGAACGTGTAAACGAGCTGGGCAATCCGCAGAGGTAGGATCAAAATGTGGATCCTCCTGATTAATCATAGTGATGAGAGGGAATCAGAAATCTGAAATTAAACTCCACCTACTAACCACGTCACAACCGATCAGAATTAAGGGGCGAAGCAACATGATGAGTGGGGCGAGAATAGTGGTTAGGGCTCCGAATTATGAGGTCAGAGTGCAGTTTGTGGAGACCAGTGGACTGGACATATTCCTCCTTCGCTGGGCGGCGAACGAGGTAAACGTGTGTTCGAGTTTGGGTAACTATCTTTTCCTTATGATCCTTCCTCGGACTTTTCCCTAGTCCTTACTCTCTGTAAAGCGAGACCACTAGTGTAATATTAAATTCATATAAAATCGCATTAAATTATTGTTATTATCTTAAAGTTGTCTCTTTTACTGTATTCCTAGTTCACCTCTCAACGTCCTCTCAAACAAGTCTTCTGACCTTAAAAAGGGTTGGCATAAACTCTGTATACCTATATACTCTGTGGCTCTATGTTTATGTCTTCCCAGAGGACCAGATACACGGGACAAGTACCCGATTCGAAAACCTGCAGGCCTTAACTGGACGGCTTATATACAATTCATTGTCAGAATGGTGGTGTTCTCCATCACGGTATTTATCTAGATACGTCCCTCTGTCGGCGCGAATAATCATCTGCAAGGAATCGCGCTGGAAGAACTGCCACCCGCTACTCCTGGGTGGCAGTTCTTGTGGGGGTTGTTCCGAATGGAAATGGAGCGGATGAGGACAGCGGACTTCGAGGCGACGGTCTTGTCAAATAAAGTGAGAAAGTGTATGAGACTTCAGTGGGTTGCTAGGGTCACCGCGGCTTACCGGGGAGATGAGAACGTTATTAATCCGGGGTACAATGCGTAGGTGAAAATAGTTCTATGATAAATTGTATTCGTAATATTGTAAGCATATATAGGTAGGTAGGGCTTAATTTCCCGTCGACAGTGACGACATTAGAGACGGAGCATGTTGCTCAGAGAAGCAGGAATAGGGAAAGAATCGGCAATGGCCTGTAGTACTGAAGCATTAAACCATTTACCTGGAGTGAGTTTGGCAAACCATGGAAACACGAAATCAAGATGGATGGACCACGAACCGAACCCGTGTCCTCCAGAAATTGAATTTAGTAGTTTACTTCTGCGTCACCTCACTCGGTTTGTGAATATAGAGTTTTAGACATTTCACAGAATAATTTTTTTTGAGAAATCTGTCGTAACTTAACTTAGATGTAGGTAATTGTTGCAAAGACAATTTACTTTTTTTTTTTTGCTCTNTTTGAGAAATCTGTCGTAACTTAACTTAGATGTAGGTAATTGTTGCAAAGACAATTTACTTTTTTTTTTTTGCTCTAATGTTTAAATATAAATTGCATCAATTAAGTGAAAATGGAAGGAGATATTCACTTATATTGAGAATACTTTTTCTATTATTTCCAAAAAGTTGTATACACCCTTTACATTTTATTTCATTATGACTTGGCCTACCATTATTCCTGGAACCCACCTACTCTCAGAGAGTCGTAACAATAAACACCCGTTTAGCGTTACCCCAAGATGAAATTATCTCCCATATTAGGTTCTAACATATTTATGTTTGTCAGGATACCAGTTAGTGAAAGTTTCTGCTTTTACGGGATGCATTCCAAAATATGTTTTTTCAAGGGAAATTCAGTGCATTGAAGCTTCTTTGAAGTACACACTGTTTAACTATTGAATAAATAAACAGTTTTCCTTTTGCGTTGAAACAAGTCCAGACACGCGTTCAAAAAGCTTGTCTTTCTGTAGGACGGAGTTAGGAAGGGGAGTGAAAAATCAGTTCTCATATGCGTTTCATAATGCAGCAGCCACGAACCGCCTCATCGACTGCCGATCGCCAGCGAACAAACAGCCCTGTTTGATCCTTCAGTATTCAGGTCCTCGNGGGTTTTTGTGTCGTCGCAGTGGCGCCTCTTTCAATTACTATGTAAATAATGCGGACGATCCGGGCGCAAACAACCAGTCTGCCGACGATTATTTTATTTGCTCGGAATCTATTAGCGCGTCGGAATCCGCGCGTGGAATTTGCATGCGTGGCAGCTGAACGCGTGCGCGTTTCATCGTGCGATTTGCGCCTTTGTTGCACGACACACGGTTCGTGCGACAGCACCACGCGAAACTCTGTAAACAAAGCTCCGGGTTATGGACTGCCAATGTGCAATGTTAATCAGGGTAACAGTCCATTGATTTCGAAGCGTAATTTTTTTTTTCTCCCACGTTCGTTATTGTTAAACATACTTTTGTCCGAATGTTTCTGGGCAAGTTATGACTGTTTAATACTAATGAATCAGTTTCGTAATAAAAAATCTTCGCTAGTTAAACAATAATGCGGCAGAGCTGAACGACAAGCCAGTAATTAAGAAAACAATCAAGGTTTTCGAATTTTACGTGAATATTGAAAGTGTTTTTTGCCAAATATCGTAACTGAATAATAAGTAAAATAATTTCAAGCCTATTTTATTATTGTTTTGAAGCGCGTTAAACAGCAAAAAACAATTTCTCTTCGATATTACTGAGGGAAAATCTGTTAACTTTGTCCACATTACATGAAAATCCTTTAAAATTAAAACTGATTGTGCGCATTGTTCACACGCACATACACGTACCCATATAAACAAACAAAAGTAACACATATACGCATACATACATTTTCCACAGTGTTTGTTTAACCACAAGTAATAAAATTAACTGCTTGTGGAACATACTGCCAAAATAAATCAAGCCATATACGTTAAAAAAAGAAAACAGTCCGTAGAGAAATTCATTTCACGAAATTCACGGATAGTCGGAAATAAATATAATATGTAATAATGTTCTAGTAATCAATAATTTGAAAATAAATGTTTTCTCCGTGCGATTGCATGTAAATGTTCAAAACGTATGTATTTTGTATTGCATGTGACTTGGGTTTGTTTTAATACAACTATAGAACCTATATTTTTTCATTCTACTCTCCTCAGTAGGGACGAACGCTGTCCCAAAGTTTGGAATTTGGTTGGCTGTATGTTAGTCTTGAAAAATTAATATTTAAAACAACGTTGGTCCAAGGAAATAGGCGAAAAGTAATTATCTACTACGAAATTTTCTATGAGAAAATTGGTATCACACAAAGAATTACTCCATTAAATCAGAAAATATGAAAATATAAGTGCAATATCATTAAAACTGAACGATGTTTTTTGATGGCCTGTAAATGTTTATTCGTTTGCTTTCGGTAAGTGGTATGTATCATGATAATAATTTGTATTGGATTGATGTTGTGCAAATAACAGTTTACATCTGAAGTAGGAAACAATTATTTACAAAAACTCTTTTCCACTATGAAATTTTTTTTTTTCCATCTGGGGAGTAGTAGTATGATTATCTTCCTTCTAAGGAATGATTCATAAGTAGGATTCAGGATTCGTCCGCCATATTGGATGATGTTACCTACTACTCTGTAATTCCTGTCGGCCTGCGATCATTTTGCGACCTTGACCTTTATGCTATATTGTTTCTAGAAATTTCCGCTTCATGCTCTGTCATTCCATCTCGCCTCTCTCTCTCTTCTACCTCTTTTATCTTTTTGCAACTTCTTCGTGCGCCATCTTGGATGTCGTCTTCTGTAGTTTCCCTATCACCTGCTAGGGGCACTGTTGTCGGCCATGGAGTTTATTGCTGCTAGAGTGTGCCACCATCATCCGCCATCTTGTTTCCACTTATCCTTCATTTAACTGCCGCCTGCTATGGGCGCTGGTGTTGCTCTCGCTCATCTGCCATGTTGGTTCTGTAGTTGACTGCTAGAGGCGCAGCTATTTAATTTTCGCAGACCACACGTCTATCGGTGAAGGTAAGAAAGTAGGGTTTTAAATGTGGTATATACATTGCAACACACCTCTTCTCACCATTGGCAATAATATAAAAAACTCCAAAAATTAAAAAAAAAATTATTCTAAAAACATATACTGTTAATCTAACACTCACCACTCCACCCTAACCGAACCCTCACCCTCTGGCAATTATAAAATAAAGAGAAGAAAAAAAAATCTAAAAATCGAGGAAAATAAAACCTTAAACCCCATCCCATCGCGCACCCCTCCACACAGCAAGTATGCAGTATGGTTCAGAATTTTTTTTTGTAATGAAAAGGTTAATATTAATTTTTTTATGCTCATGGGAATAATAATTGAACTTGGGCGGATGGCAGAGCCTTTCGAACGTGTTCGTGTTAAAGTGTTCACTGTATCATTTCTGAACGACGGTAATCAAAATGAGTGGTCAAAGAAATATATACAGTTGGTTCAACAAAATATTTTACTGACAGTCTTTTATTTTGGCCCAACACTGGGTTTGGTTAATTCAAGCACGTATTGTTCTAGGTGAACAAAATTAATTTTGTTTCTATTCAAATGTTGTTTACTCAACATAATATTGTGTTGTTCGTATTATGTTTTTGGCCCTATACAAACAAATATTTTGTTGGCTGGGGCGTGAGTTTCTCTCAGTGTGAAAACATTTTTGAACATTATTACTTATTTTCCTTACAATCAACCAGAACAATTATTATGATGTTCTTGCTTGATGAAGGATTTACAAAATAGTGCTTTAGAAAGTATTTAGAACAGAAGTGCGCTAAAATTGGAATAAAACGCAGTCCGTTTTTTTATTATTTTTTTTTAATCACTTAAAAATGTTAATTTTACAGTTTGGAAAACTATATGCCATTGGCGGTAAAGTGAGCACTTTTGAAATAAACCATTAAAAAATGTCGTTTACCCTATGCGTGTATTTTAATGAGCACACTGGCTGGCATGCGCTCAGTTAGGTTGTTAACGACCGAGGGAAAGCAGTTCCTTGTTTTAACGTTAACTAAAATGTGTTAGGTATAATTTTTGTGAATACCAAAACAATTCATTTTGCTTTCTGGTTTTCTACGAATATAAGTGTAAGGAACTGAAAGTATGTAAGATATTTATTTTCCTCATAATTTCACATTTGTACTTGACAGAAGCATTATTAAAGTGATCAGGCCCACGGCAATGTTAATTCTACATGTGGTGAAAGAATTCGCGAGGCGCCTACAAGCATAGGCGTTTTAAACAATATCCCCACGAGCGTATATTTTCAATATAAATAGGCAGTATGTACTTTTTTGTAAAACATAAATTTAAAAAATTCCCTGGAAATATCTCCACTGTCGGGACATACTTGTAAAAAACTCGTGAAGAATACATTTTGTTTGAAAATCCTGTCTTTGAAATTAACGCACTGAAGGGAAATTTTCTTAACGTGGGATTTCCTATTAAAAGTTCGCTGCTGCCAGCCGTTAGGCAGTGCCCTTGAGCAGGTCTTTCAAAAGTGCTCAGTTTACCGTGAACAGCACGTACGTATTCTTCTGCCATTTATAACATAGATTGTTTTTTCCGACAATTCTAGGAACGTGTGTACTAAATCTTATTGAGTTCTGCATACTGTAAAGTCTGACGCAGCGTTCCAGTCCACCTTAAGTGCCCCGTGCATTTCTCTCATCTCTCACCCCACGTGTTATGCAGATTAGGTGATTTGTAGTATTTTATTTAATAATACAACGTAATTGTTCACATATAGCTGAGCGCTTTTTAAACACTTACATTGGATCTCTTCTTTGTCAATTTTGTATCTTTCCGCCACGTGTAAAATTAACATAACCATGGACACGATCACTTTATTTATGTGTTAACCAAATGACACCCCGAAATTGTTAGAAAACTAAATATGCAACTAAAATGCAAGTCCTTGCTTTTATATGCATAAAGAATGTAAATGAAACATTCCGAGTTCAGGAATTTTAATATGGCACTTTTAATGCAAACTTATGAGCTGAAATTAATTTCCCTCCCTCGTTACCTAGAGTACTGTTAATACGCCAGTTGATGACCTCGTTAATCTACGATTTGTCAGGAGCAAAACATTGTTTATGGTGTGTTTATTTTTCAGTTGTGCTAAAGTACCTACCAATAAGCCTATGGCTATAAATACTATTAGTTTCGTTTTATGGGCCGGGGTAATCAGAGACACATTATTGTCGCTTACAGAATTATACGCAGATTAATCTGTAATTTCCTGTGGGTAAGGTAGGGAAGAAATTTGAGCAGCTCTTAGCATCGAGAGCTTGAGAGCCGATGAGGTTGAAGCGAAGTCAGTATGGAGCAGCGCCGGAA
Organism: Clitarchus hookeri; assembly: GCA_002778355.1. Taxonomy (NCBI): domain Eukaryota; kingdom Metazoa; phylum Arthropoda; class Insecta; order Phasmatodea; family Phasmatidae; genus Clitarchus; species Clitarchus hookeri. The sequence continues at coordinate 47,365 of NQII01003361.1, read as the reverse complement.
TGCAGGGGCGACGGGAAACGGGAGATCCCCGAGAAAACCCGCCGGCCAGCGGCATCGTCCGGCACAACTCCACATGCGAAAATCCAAGAGCGACGCCGCCGGGAATCGAACCTGGTTCGCCTAGGTGGGAGGCGAGTGGTGTATCCACTGCACCACCGCGGCTCCTTTCCAGTGCGCATGCTTACAGTGTTCCTCAGGTTGTGGGCAGCGTGATCAGGTGTAAAGACATTGCGGTGTTTTAACGAGTGAATCAAGTTTAGGTTATCCCGGTACTGAAGGTCTATGGCTGGTTGGCAGGCACCTTAGTCGCGTTGCATATGAAAGCATTCAGTCGCAAAATTGGCTACGAGCTGAAGTGTTTTGAAATACGGCTAGGCAGGAATTATTTTCGCGAAAATGAGATGTATCTTATCACAAGTTAATGGGTGAAGCACAGGGATGCCTTCACACTAAGGAAATGCGACTGCCTTCTTGTGGAATAGGGATGGGATATCGCTTGTTATAAAACCCAGTTGATTTAGAGCCAGCTAGGCTAGAAACCGAGACCATCCTACAGGAACTCCGAAACTTTAACCTCATGACTAGAGAGTTGCCTTATCATTTCGCGTTATAATATTGGTGACATGCTAGGCGTCACACAAGTGCATATGTTAGTTCCACACACATCGTTGGACCTCCGCTAATGAGAGACGCACTGGAGAAGTCAGAACCAACAGTGGACGTTCAGAAATTGGGTGTCGTAATCCTGTGTGCGCTGTCTGAGCTGTAACAGTGGCAGCAGCCAATGAGCTGAAGGCGTCTGCTCGAGTGAACAAGAGTGTTGTGAAGTCTGGCACGGTGCCGTTTGATAACGTCAAATTACAGGGTTCATACACAGGAATAAAAATTAAAAATATCGGCTCATTAACTGCTGTCAAATTGACAAAGACCGGAAACTAATAAACATTTATTCGAAAACGATCTAGACTTTAACACAGTAAAAAAAAATCGTTTAATTTTACGAACAAGTGCGGGGAAAATATAATCCGAAAAGCTACTTAAAATCAAGGACATGTTGCTTTTTCAATATCGGATTTCCGTCAATTTTAAAGAAATTTTCATTCATTCATGAAACCTCTCTGTAAATTTAATAGTTTATCCGCAATTCCAGTAAGAAAATCAAAAGAAAGGGAGAGAGAGAGAGAGAGAGAGAGAGAGAGAGAAGAAGCGAGGGATTACAGAGATATCTTCCATTTTAATTGTGCGGGTATTCAACTGAATGAAGTAGAATTATAAAAAGAGTTAAAATGTTTTATTACGGAATCAGAATTGGAAACAAACAGAGGCCATGACTCGCACCGCTTACCTTCGACATTCCTGTAACAACAGCTGGTATGAATTTGTTATTTCAATTAGTGCGACATGCATTCGTTTTTCCAGTAACGTTGAAGTATTTGAATAGTTGCTAACTCGTATATGCACTTGATTCTACTTTCTTAATATCTGATTGTAACTGTCGCAGAAACGATAATTTTCTGGTCACAGTGGCGAAGAAAGCTTTATGTAAACTCGACATTGATCTTCCCCGATACAAGAAGCTAAAGATGATACGGAAAAATTCCTTGTATTGTATTTCCGGAGCATAGTTCCTTTCTTCGCCGTTACAGACCGCGTTTGCTTATGTTTACTGTAAATTTGCGCAAAAACTTTCGTGAATATATGGAAATTTTTAACAAAGTATACACGCCCACGTTTTACTTACTTTTGCAACTGGGCACTCATTGACGGTTCTATTCCCGTGACCAGTCTCCAAGAAAATGATGTCATCCTGTGCAACTAGACCAATGGTAAGATTGGCTACTTACTCCTTGAAGGTCAAAGTCACTGAACCGGAGAAATGTTCCTGTCCCTTCGGTCATTAGGTCGTTGGTGCAAATTGCGTTCGTTGATACATTTCAAATTAATTAATGTGTACTTTACGTATTTTAAAATTTATTATTTTGAGCTGTGCTACTGAAAATACTCAGTATTGATGCCCACTACATATATGAAAGTGTATGTAGTAATATGGTTTTGGTTCACAATAATTAAACTAATTTTGAAAATTGTTTGTTTTAATTACTATAAAATAAATATTGTGCAATTTTGTGCTAAAAGTTCGCTCATTTTTGGCTTGTTTATTATAACTGCTATTAGGCAAAGACATCATACTTTCTTTGACTCTTTGCTTGGTTATGACGTTACATAAAACACGTGTTCTGTAATGGACGTTTCAATAGTGTTCGTGAAATTCTCAAGTTGCCGTGATTTTCTTATAAACGTTCCTGTAACTGAGCTTCTAATCTTACAGACTATCTAGGCTATAAGAGGCTTTTGTTTAATTGAGTGAGCATATCATTTGAACCTATCATGATTTCGAGCTGTGATCATTTTCACCGGGCGCCATTGGCCCTAAAGAGTGAATGCTTTTTGTAATAAAACACTTCGCTCTTTTGTGATAAAACATATCCCATAAAAAAAAAAAAGGAAGCCGCGTACAAGGAAAATCGTTAGCTGCCAAACGCGGCCCTAATATCTGAAGGCGGTAGTTCGGCAGTTTCATCGATCGGCACGATCTAATCCCCTTCATAACAACCCTTACTCCCTCGCGCCAATCCCACACAAACCTAGTTCCAGTGACGCCCCGAGCGCCATCGCTAACAAGGCTTATCAGTAGCCTCCGATAATTGCCTCCTGCACAGTTTTTTTTCCGTCCCCTCTTTTCCCTCCCGGCCAACCAACCCCCTTCACCCACAATGCGAGCGCCACTTCTCATCATGACGCGGCACCAAGCTCCCCCTCTAGCCGCGCACCCCTTTTGCAACCACCACACCACCCCACAACATCACCTCTCTTCATCCCTTATCACACGGGAGCGACGTCAGCGCGCTGATTATTAGCGCTTGTCGATTCCGCGCCGCGCTGCGCCCGTAATGAGTTTCGCGATTCGCTCGCACGCCTCGGTTTTAACCCCCCTTACCCCTCCAGAACTTACCGCCCACATACCCGTCTTTCCCCCGCCAATGCTAGCCCGCTGCTGCAAACCTTTATTAATACGCGGAGTTCGAGGAGGCACGGTGGGATATGTGCCTACTGTTTTGTTTAGTGACGTGAGTAGATGTCAAGCAATTTCTTCGGTTATTTTATCGATCGGAGAGCAATACATTGAAAACTGTCTGGAAAGTTGATCTCCTTCATGCATAGACATGCGTGGGGTTGGCAGACGTGATTTAAAGCATTACACAACACAAGTTTTAATATTATTAATAAACAAGCTATAACTCGGTTCGATATTAGCAATAATACGTAATTTCATGCCCATAAATTATAAGTTGTTGGTTTCATAGTTTTTGCATAAACATTTGTTGACATCTTACGGCGAGATCGCAATCAAAAAGCGTAGCACAGTACCAAAGATATTGTGCGAAATTTATACGCAATTGATTGAACACTTAACAATAATTTGTATACAGTGAATTTTGGCGACGAGTCGGAAGTAAATTTGAAGTAATGTTTACTGGTTTTGCTCTCTGTACACACATAAAAAGTATTTCGATGATAAAATGTAACATTGTTGAATATTTAGAATAATTAAAAGGCGTCGGAATTTTGTTTTTTACTAATTTGTTTTTTTAATCGTGAAGATATGGATAACATTAAAAAAAATAATGCTACTACACTGATACCTGTTCATTTCTCTCAATTTTCTTGCCTTATTTCTTAGTTTTTCCAGGATAACTTTGTTCCTACATTTTAGATCAACAACTTCATCTTAGTGTTTATAATCTTCCCTGATTGGCTGTTGCCCCATGCACCTGCATAAGAAAATATAACAATTTATTTTATATACTATGTCAGGACCTCCCATGTACACGACCAGTTATGCGCAGTTGTGAAACGATGCGCGCACGATCGATATTCTATGTGTATAATTTCAATTACGCAGCAACCTTTGCACCTACTGAATTTGTGTCACTCAAAAAGAGAAAGACACCAAACTAGAAAGTTAATGAAATTTAAAGAAAAGACGATACTAACATATGTTGTAATTATTAACTTAATTATATTAAAAAAAACGTGTTTTACAAAAATTCGCGAACAGGTACAAATAATATATATATATATGGAAGAATTTCGATATATTAATCCAAACCCAAATCNTTATTAACTTAATTATATTAAAAAAAACGTGTTTTACAAAAATTCGCGAACAGGTACAAATAATATATATATATATGCAAGAATTTCGTTATATTAATCCAACACAAATATATAATAATTTTTTTATTGCGCAAAGATGTCTCGGAGAAGCTAATGTCATATTTAGTACAAATAATTACATTGTTGTCAGTTATTTTGCATTACATTAATAACACAAAAACAGCAAAACTTTAATTTAAAGTTGTCATTATACGAAAACATAGAAAACTAATATTTGGTTTTAATAGTGAATGACTTTCATGTACCGTGTATAAGTTTACATGTGGGTGGCAAAAATTTCAAATAAATATGCTTTCATATTAAACGCATTTAAGGTTTAATGTGGGTAATTCTATTCACGATAAACAAGACTTTAATTATCTGTAAATATCTCTTTATTTGGCAATTCTATTACTTTTCATTACACACATCTCGAACGCCCCTGGGTCAGTCTGAAAAAATGCTTCAAGAAATCAACGCTTTTTGCTAAGTAAAAGGTGAAATTGGCTACTCACTGAAAAAAAAGCTATTAGAGAGTTAGCTGAGCTTATAGTACAAACATTCAGCTTTATCAATGTTTTCGATCAATTTACAGCGTTTCATACTGTATTGGTCATTATGGTAACTAGGTTCCCAGACATAGTTCAGTCCACAGAGTGAAGGGAGNTACAGCGTTTCATACTGTATTGGTCATTATGGTAACTAGGTTCCCAGACATAGTTCAGTCCACAGAGTGAAGGGAGGGAGAGAGGAAGAAGCCCGAAGCTAACTAATCTACCGCGCCCAGTCTTCTGCCGTTATCGAGAAACACTCCTAATCGTTACATCTTCTCCCGTTTGAAAGTNTACAGCGTTTCATACTGTATTGGTCATTATGGTAACTAGGTTCCCAGACATAGTTCAGTCCACAGAGTGAAGGGAGAGAGAGAGGAAGAAGCCCGAAGCTACCTAATCTACCGCGCCCAGTCTTCTGCCGTTATCGAGAAACACTCCTAATCGTTACATCTTCTCCCGTTTGAAAGTNACTAATCTACCGCGCCCAGTCTTCTGCCGTTATCGAGAAACACTCCTAATCGTTACATCTTCTCCCGTTTGAAAGTTTTCTTACGGGAAGTGTACTGAGATCGATGGAGACTTTAACTTTAGTTAAATAGAAAAAAATAATTAAGGCTGATTAATAGAACATATGCACCACGAATTTTTATCAGTTTATATTTATGTCCAACTCTGAATTAAAAACACGTTATGTATAATCTTTAAAAAACAAAAATATCTCTATATATTCTCATATTTTTCATAAAAACCTATCAGAGTAACGATTTTTTTCTGCTTTCGGATAACCCACATATATAACAAAATTAATATCTGGAATGAGATAACTTTTCAAAGAAAATCCACAAGCCAATTCATGTCAATTATGTAATCGCATGGAAAATAGTCACTAATGATTTATTCCTTTAATTTGAGAACATTTTGGTTCTGGATATACGGCTGTCACTTCATTTTTGTAAAATAAACCTCACCTGTCAATAGCACCGTACAAAGTTGAATCTGCACGCGCCACCTTGATGGGGCCGAGGCCTATCCAACCTCTACGAACGCGCTTCGTAGACGAGTCCTTTTACTAAGCGGACCAGACCGTCGACCCTTCATTAGCGAGCATCAACCCATCGAAACTGGGTCCAGTGACACGCCGCTTTTATTACCCAAAGGTTACTCGAGCGACAAGAGCTTATCACCAATCCTAGCGCTGTGTGTCAAGGAGGTTTGGTGGGAGGGAATGCCCTCATTCTCCCCGGCTACTGAGGCCGCACGCGCCACCGTTGCAGCTCTCCAGGCAAATATCCGCCTCCAGGCCTCCTCCCAGCGGGAGATTCAACCAATGCCACCCAGAGTCCGACCCGCGATTGGCATGGCCAAAGGCCGGGGCTTCACACCGATCCCCTGGGTCCCCACGACTATACCATGTGCACTGAGTTTTCACCCAAAGCAGCTCAACGCCTCCAGGACGCCAGAGAGTCTCTTCTGCGGAGCTCCGCCACCCCGAGATCTACTAGAAGGCCTCAGTTGGGGTTGTGCACTCAGCTCGCGGGTCATCACCGCAGGCGAAGAACATATGCAGCCTCTGGAAAGCTGCACATGACCTCGCCGTGGCTGATNTCATCACCGCAGGCGAAGAACATATGCAGCCTCTGGAAAGCTGCACATGACCTCGCCGTGGCTGATCGCCAGTGCAGTGGTGGAGCCACCACTAGCCCATTTTCATCCTCACTCCGCCAGCCACGGCATTTCCACCGTGTTTCCAGTCCTGACGTCTCGAGGTGGTGGAGGTGAACTTGAGCAGCGCTAGGCTATATATTAGCATCCTTGCCCCATTTCAGTGACCGTGCCTCGGCCCACGCAGCAGCACAGGGACAAACACTTCCATAAGGTCTAGAAGGCGAAGAGCCCCTCACCTGACCACGTGGTGCGCTCAGGCCGGAGGTCCAGTAAGAAGGTTACACCACTTCATGCCGATCTGCTCTTACGCCTAATTAAAAACCGGTGACCACCACGTAGGCCTTAAACAGTGGGGTGGCCGAACTAGGATAGCCATCCACGTAGTCACGACTTCCCAACCAGGCACTCTGGGGCGCTGAATCAATACACTCCATACACACCGGGATCTGCTACCGGCTTTCACCAAGTACACTTCCAGCCCTCCCCGTCGCCTTACAACCATTATAGGTTGGTTGCCCAACCATCAGCCCAGCTCCAACCCGGCCCCTCAGGGCCTTTTCTTTCAGCGGTACAGATTATCGAAAACTTGGTGCCGCGGGTTTTGACCAAGGCTGCTCCTCCTGTACCTTAGCCCGTAGGAATAAACAGGAGATATCTTTCTGAGCAGTTAAAGGCGAGTGCACCTCAGGATTTACCATTAACACTCAGGCATGTATTAAGGCCACTTCAGGCTGTGAAGTCACATCAGGCTGTTAGATGTGTGTAAACTCCCCCACCAGACATATTCCATAACAACAAGGTTATTTGAGCTTGGTCAGAGCTCTAATTGATATCGGTTGAATCAGACATCAGTAATAAAGTTGAATTTTCAATGAGTAAGATGTAGTGTTGGCTACAAATATTCCATGGTCCATACCAGCGTTTAACCCGCCGTCTTCTGAAATGTAACTTGAGAAGGCGATATACCATAACATAGTAGGTGCCGGTACGGATTTTACTGAAGGGATAATCATGACTTGAAAGAACCGTGTTCACCGAAACCTAAACTTGTCTTCGAGCAGGATCGAAAACCTCATTTTCCCGAGCCCACCTCTCACAGAGGTCTCGCGCATAGACTTATGATGAGGTAGACTGATCTCTCTGGCTGCGCACAAAAAATCTAGGTGTCCCAACATTGAACTGCTTTTATGCTAATACGGCCAGCAAAAACAGCGTGGAATGAATTTGAGGCTAGATCACTGGTTAGTAAATGAGTACCTTAAGATGTTTTTATACTTCTTCTAACCAATTTGTAATGTACTTAAAATATACTTAAAATAAAAAATGAAAATGTACATAATAAACGGCTTACAGATATACTAATTGAAGTCCAAATTTGTACAGATTTTCTTGACTTTAGAAAAACAAAAGAATAATGTAACCTGATGCCTGAAGAGTAGTTCATGTTCTAAAAGATAATTTCGAGTTTTAATATATATTTTCATTAAAGAAAAGTGTTTAGCACTAAAAAAAAATTACAATTTTATTGAGAGAATGGCAAAAGAAATTCACTGATTTTCGTTCGCTTTTATTATCTCATTGCGAGCTTCCTTGTAGGATAACAGATGACAGCACGGTCTGTGTTTGACAGCCGCCGGCAAAAGATCATCGCCCTATTGTGAAGACGCTAACTAACGCTCGTTGCTGGCTGGAAGCGTCGCGCCGTTCTATTGTGAAAACCGCTTTAGCAGCAGTCCGCAGTCATCCGCTATGGAGGTGTTCTACTGCAGCGATGACCCTGGCTCATGCATTGGAAAACGCAGTATTTAAGTACTGTGTTTCTATTGGCTTTATCTTGTAGGGGAGAGTCGGGTAGCCCCGGCCGGCGGGCATCCCCGGCCAGTGTTAGTTTGCAAAAATCTCGCGCACACAGGTAAACAAATAACACGCCACAACGACCGCAGCGCCATTTAGCCGTATAATCGAATCAACCCGGACGCGACCGCCGAGCGAACAACACGTTACAATCGTTCATTTTTCTGTGCCTATATTGTAAAGTGCGCCGTTTACATTTTGAACTCAGTTATTGTTTATGAAATGTAAGTACTTCACCATGATTAATTGATTATCCTTTAAGATATTGATTCAAGTGTATAAGTTAGGTTAATAATCTAGGTTGTATATATTGACATTGTTTATATTAAATAAAATCATAGAATGTGCCGGTCGGGTACCACCGGACACGATGTTGCCGGGTAATCCCGGACATTTTTGGATGGAGAAATGTTTAATTGTTTTAATGTAATGTTATAGCAAGAGTGTGAAATGTTGTTGTATTTTGCAGAATAACATCAAAATTGCCAAAATTCAAGGGCAAAATTACACACAGAGGAAATTGGGATGAAAAAAAATTTAAACATGCTATGCTATCTGTCCAGGAAAAAACTACATCTGTGAGAGAAGCAGCTGAGAGATACAAGGTGCCTAGAGCAAATGAATTGCTCAAACAGTTAAGCCATTTTCCTGATGCTTCTAAGAAACGTTGCAGCGCGTTCTAGGAAAACAGAAAAGAGTGAGATTCTGACATCTTCGCCGTTCAATTACGTGCTGGCAGAGAAAAAGGCTGCAACAAATAAAAACAAGGCGGCAGTTATTAAAATGAAAGCAAAGAAGAACATTCAAAGTTTGGTTCAGCAACAAAGACACCAGGATACAGAAAACATCATTTGCGGAGAAACGTTCCAAGAAGACTGGATCCAGTGTCATTAATGTGAAGACTGGGCGCACCAAGCGTGTGTTGACATTGACCCTTCGGGGGAATACTACTTTTGTGATGTATGTAAGACCAAAAAACTGTTTGGTCATCGTTAAAACTATTTCCGGGGCTACCCTCTAAAAATGTATCCACTGAAAATTTAAGCCTGATTTCAAGACTTGATATAAGCTAAGATAACGAACCTATCAGATTGTTACTTAATTATAATTGTGAGAGATATGTTGTATTTCCATTCTAGTATAAAANAACCTATCAGATTGTTACTTAATTATAATTGTGAGAGATATGTTGTATTTCCATTCTAGTATAAAAATAAAGATTTGATTATGTTGATTATTAAAATGTCACGAGTTTTATTTATGTGGCCGGGGCTACCCGCCTCTTTCCTATGCCAGTAGCAGCGGCGCGACCGCAATTTTTAAGAAACAAGGTTTTAAACTGCGAAATTATTGACTTTAAAATCAATTTACTGAAAGTATTTCTAATAACACTTACACATTGTGAGTGGTTGTAATTTTTTTATTGCTGTGTGCACCAAGTGTACAGTAGAGAAAACAATAGTTGTCATTGCAGGAATATTTCTTATTGAACATGCCGCTTCGAAGAATAAGAAGGATAATAATGTAGCTACAAAGTATTTTTCATTGAAGTCAATAATTCATTGTTCACCGTATGTGTTTGTAAGAGTGCGGAAATATTTTTCTGCGTACGTTTTATAGTGCATGTTTCTAATGCGTGTCAAGGAAAACGAGTCCTGTGTTGCAAACGGAAGTATTTTTAATTATAAACTCAAAGTAAATTTGGAGTGTAATAATTGTTATTTAAGTGGCAGGCGTGCAAAACAATTCTCAGGAAACAAAAACTACTAAGAACCATACTCTTGTAACATACTCGGTTTTCCTTGCTGCTAGACGGGTTCTCATTAACTGTGTTCAAAATTTCAACTCTCAAACCTGATTACAATTTCATCCAGTTTTGATGACTGCAACCAAGATGGACACACTTCGGAGCTTCCAACGGCACGATTCCTGGCCACAGCACCATATAATCCACGCTGCCCAGAAATCTACAATAATAAACGTTATTTATGTAGTGTGTTTATAAATACCGCACCAAGACACTCGTTCCCAGTTCACTTTTACCATTAGCCAGTCAGCGACAGCATCTAAACTGACTTTCAGTGACCGATAACACTGATACGGATTTATATGGTAGAAGTTGTGATAAACGGTAGCGAACACACTCTATGGTTGCATGCGGCTTCGATCACGAGGTTTTCTCAGAAACCCGTAAGTTTTGTGTCGTCCACGCCGAAGCATTGATACAAAACCTATTGTTCAAGTATGAATTGCGTGATTTATGTATGTTTTTTAAGTTGATTTCATGAAACGAAGATACAGAATGCACTTTACTACCGTAACTATTTCACTTTTTACGCTTTTTTGTGCGTTTTACAACGAATTAATTATTTTACTTTTTTTCTTAGTGATACAAGAAGTAATATTTGTTTCCACCACTGAACCACCAAAAGTATAAAACAAATTAACGTGTAACAATATCATAAAAATAAACACCTCCACGCATGTTATCAGCAGTCTTTAATGATTCGTACTACAATAAACTTCTACATTTCTAGGCACTGAAAATATACAATTACTTAAATGTTTTATGAGCTGGGAAATGAATATTTATTCCTTTATGGGCTAAAACTTATTTATAAATGCAGCTGAAAGGAAAAACGCTCCCTTCTTAATCGATGGCACCGTGGGTCGATGTAAAAGAGGTGAAAGTTCTGATGTCTGCGTGACGAGAAATTTACCAAGAAAGGACGATGCTTAAAAAAAACGTCGAGAGGTCTGTAGTTGTTTAATAATTTGAAAAGGGAGAAAAGTTTTTCGGACAAAAAGGCACATTAAGAATAGTGACTTAGTTGTCGTAAACAAGAGAAGATCGATGAAGGCAAACAAGAGCTCTCTCACNAAAGGCACATTAAGAATAGTGACTTAGTTGTCGTAAACAAGAGAAGATCGATGAAGGCAAACAAGAGCTCTCTCACCGAGTCAGAAGATTTCTTCAATGGTAAATATGAGGTTATCGATCTTCTTTCTCCGCGGGTCACTACACGTGCATCTGGTGACTCACAACGCACGACACAAACAATGTAAAAAAAGTAAATGATTACATATCTTAAAAAATTTATATACTTTTTTTATGACTCAGTAATATCCACATACCTACTTCTTGGCAACTTGCAGAAGAGCTACAAAAGACCGGTATTACGGTAGGACAGCTACGACTGATATAATTCAATAGGGAACAATGCTTGACAACCATACGTAAATCCANACCGGTATTACGGTAGGACAGCTACGACTGATCTTATTCAATAGGGAACAATGCTTGACAACCATACGTAAATCCAGTAATAGTACCTTTCAGGAAATGAAAATTTTACGCGATTATTAGCTATCTTTGACAATAAGTTTTACAGCTATTATTTGGGACTGCAAAAATTATTTGACTTAAGCAACAGGATTTATATTGTAACGCGCTCACTTTTTCGCATCCCGCGCGAGTGAGCGGAAGTGAAGGAAAGCAGTTATATGATAGCGGCGGCAGCAAGTCAAAGATATGTTTTGAATCAACAAGCGTGTGATAGGCCGATGGCCGTATATCTGTTACAAAAAGCGAGCCGACACGATAATTCTTTTTGTGGCTTTTGTGTGGGAAGAGGCCGAGAGCTGGTGGTCAAATTTGTAATGGTAGATGAATGAAGCAGTCTATCATAAAGGATGCCGCCGCACATGCCGAAAAACGTATCGCAGCTCACGCCTCGCTGACCCCGAGAGGCTCGTATTTCTCCATTTATCACTCCGGGAAGTCGTCTTCATCACCATTATCTTTCCGAGAACAAGTTGGAATGCCAAGAACATTCTAGACGACACGTATTTCAAGTATAAATACCACGTGCGGTTTGGCGTTTCGTGAAACCTTAAGCGACAGTTGGTCGACTCCGGAGCAGTGAGGGACGACTCTAGCGATCTGCGAGAGTGCGTCGGCGAGTCTGTGTGNAGCGACAGTTGGTCGACTCCGGAGCAGTGAGGGACGACTCTAGCGATCTGCGAGAGTGCGTCGGCGAGTCTGTGTGCAGTGAAGAGTGGGACTGGTCTGCGGGAAAAGACGTTCGAGACCATGGAAACAGACTGTTTTCACTAAACTTGTAAAAATTATTGGAGCATTTTATGTAACATTAGCAAGGTAAAGACTGTGATAAAGACTTTATTTTAAATTGAGAAATAAATTAAATATTGAGCTCACTAAGAACAATAAGAGATAATAGGACACTCAGACAAATAAATAACATATGTTTGACTGATTGTATTATTAAGAACAAATATTGTTATTTAATTTAGTTCTTTTATTTTTAGTAGGACCTCCATCCCCCACGAACTCGGATACGCCCCTCAGGCGTCCAATGTATTAATATTGTACAGTGCCAACTGAATACAAAATAGTTCTCCAACGTAATTATTTGTCTGAGCATATATATTTTTGTACTGGATAAAGGATCAGATAACTTATACACACATTCGTAAACCTCATTAAAATAATAGTTTGAAGCTTTTTGAACAGTCATTAGTAATTAATATATCTTTATCTAGTAGAAGTTTGACATGATATTGTACGAACCACAAGACGATGTTGCTTAACCACCTTCGAACCGAAAGTGTCCGGTCATGAGTCATGGGTAAGCTGTGGATTTGTGTGTGTGTGTGTGTGTGTGTGTATGTGTGTGTGCGCGCGGTCGCGGGTCACTTTGGATATAAGATTGTGTTGTTATGATTTGTAACACGTTCTCAGATTAGCCTCCAAGCAGAGAGTTAGTATAAGTATATGTTAATGAAATTAAAAATATCATAAAAGAGAGAAACCGGTAAAAAAAAAAACTTTTTTTATTGTTTTATGGTTTACTAAGTGGTTTTCTCTTAATCTCCCACATCTGATGTCACCATCTAGATTATTTTCGTGGGAATGAATGAAAGTAGATTTTCTCAGAGTATTCCCGTTTATTATATTCTTACGTTCCGCCAATTAACAGTGATCCCGCCTTTTTCCATTCTCTCCCATGTGGTAATCATGCCAGACGATGCCGCTGGTCGGCGTGTTTTATCGGGGATCTTCCGTTTCCCCGCCCCTTTATTTCGGCAACGTTTCAGACTCACCTCGCTTAACACTCATTGGCGGTCATATCTGCTGTGGTCACATTGCGTCGCTTCGTATGATCCTCTTCTATGCACTTGTGCCACACAGGCATCACTGTCGTAGCAGCATGCCCTGTACGAGCCGAAATGTCACGGTATGACAAACCAGTTTCCCGGAGACCGATCGTTCTGCACCTTTCGAACTCACTAACATGCTGATATGGAGCCATTTGACGTCGACGAGGCATACGGCCACTTGCTTTCACTTCTTTTGACGGCTCTTCACTGACTGAGCTTGGCGTAACACTGACCATTCCGATCACACAAGAGAGGGCGCTGTTGGGCCTACGTGTACGCCATCTCTCTGCAATCGTGATCACTTATTACTGGTACACATTTCTACATATTATCAGAAATTGGATTCATTAGTGCTATTCTTTCTGGGTGTTGTAATTTTCGCAAACAATAGCGTACAAGTATGTGTTTAAGAACAAGCAAATAATATCCGGTACCCACAATTGTAAATAATGCGATAAATAAAACAAATTGGCAATACACGCGCAATACTTACCTATCATAATGAAGATGTAATGACGGCAGTACTGGAACGTATGAAATCAAACACTGAATAACACTGATTGTGTTTTTACCGCAAACGCTATCATTTTTTACCCACTTTTTTCACTACATGAATAAAACGACGTTAAGTTGATGAGTGGTTACAATATTTAAAGTGTGGGTATCAATGACACCACTTTAATATTACAAAGAAAACCATTGCGTACGGACACCGGTAGATACTTTAAGATACGTACTGGAAAATATGTAGCGTAAAATATGAATAAATGGCCAAGGGAACAGAATGGGAAATATCATCTGTAAAAAGCGTTCAGTTAAGAATCTGCATCAAGCCATGGCAAGCAAACATGCTGTTAACATTAAAACAGTGCACAAGGAGATTGTCAGGTGGGCTATATTTGTACACGGAGAAAAATAGAGGATGAGTATAAAAGAATACCCCAATTTTGAAGGTCTATATTATCCAAACCAAGTGAACAAAACCTGTTTGATGCCACCACTTCGGTAACATTAAATTACAAATTCCTGTGGTGGAAATAAAAGGTAGCAACAGCTATTTGGTTTTTCCAGCTCGGTAGTTGTAACTTCACCTTTGATGTAAATAAAGCGACTATACAACTACTTTAAGTGTAGCTACAACTACATTATTTTGGAATCTTGAAGGAGCGCACTGTCCACGTTTAACTATCATCACTTACCTTCGTCATGGCGATGTTTATGCAAGTGAGGGAGAGAAAAAAAGAAAGGAACCGGAAAGGAGTTTTAAGCAGGTGTAAGCAGCTGGTGCGTTTTTAAACTGGAAGTATTAATGTTCTAAAATTATAATTTCTGCCAAATAGCGATGTAAACCGTGGAAAAGCACTAATCCCACGAAAAAGTATGGAAATATCCCTACATTATACCGTTGATTCTTTATTTCAGACTGGAGTGCCAGAACAATTTGGAGTTGACAGCTCTATAGTGTGAAAACTCTTAATTACGTTATGGAACATATTCTCGAAAAATCTTGTCACTGCATTTTTTTCTCCAGTTCAGTGCAAGATATGAATAATGAGAAATTGCTGTGGCAAACGCATTTTAATTTACCTACTGTTGTGTATTCAATTTCATTCCACCTAGGTGGAAACTAATAGATCATCAACTTTTGGGGACGAATACTTTATTTGGAAGGGGCATGCCAGTATAGATGTTCAGGGGACATGTGATGCAGAAGAAACGTTGCCGAGCACTAGAGCTCAGTGACTTGGCTCTGTGAACGATGCAATTCTATGGAGGAGTGCTCAACGGGACATAATACCTCGATTTGACGGCACTGCTTGTTCGCTTGGAGAATGGATATAGTATACCTCCTGGCAGATCACGATATTTAAGCCACCCGAGGGTAATATTCGACGTCTATTTAATCTCAAACACGCTCAAGGATGAATAGTATACTAGAAAGAGTGTATGGTCAGCCGAAGTAAACGTTCCCAATCCTTGGCAACTGCTTCCATCTCTCACTAGATCGAGTACCAAAACTAATAGGGAGATGTGCTGTGCAGCAAAATGTCGCCAAAACACCTTAAATACCCATACGAGTTCGAATGTGTGGAATGTGGGGATAAATATGGGTGTGTTGAAGAGTAAGGTGTAACAAAGAGATACAGGAATAACGCAGCAAAAATCAAATCCGTGGTGAACAGATGCGGCGGAATGTGATCATTTTATTTAACATGCATATGCATGTTAGGATGTAAGAAATTATACTCTACATAGTCAATGAGAAATAAAGTCATGGATTCCTGTTTAGAAATAACATAATGACAATACAATAAACAAAATATCATGTTATATATATATATATATATATATATATATATATATATATATATATATATATACAGGATGATTCTAAAATCATGGAACAAACATTGAGGGGTGGTAGAGCTCACTAAAA
>NQII01003361.1:12698-29576 GCA_002778355.1 Clitarchus hookeri | reverse complement strand
ATGTGTTCAAAGTCAGTTTATTGGCAGGAGGGTATGCAGTCAAGTAGGGAGGGAGCGACCACCATATTGTAGTTTCCCACCATAAAAATGCACGATATGACCGTGTTAATGCGTGTAAAATTACTTTAACATATTTTTGTGTGATAGCCTGAAATGGTTTTAATTGAAATATTAAAAACATAACAAAGTTACGGGTGCTCTATGTCTTTTTTTATCACTACATAGTAAAAGGAAAATACAAACATTGCATTTAATTATAACAACATAACTTCAAGTTAAAGAATAGTGGATAAAGATTATACCTATAAAACACGTTCCACACCTGGCTTATTTTGAGCTACAAGCATGTATTTTGTTTGTGATGCCTGTGATTTTAAGTAGATGGAGTCTTCTTAACCTATAAGACTTCGTTATAAATGAAATGGTTGTATCTAGTTTAAGATAACAGACAAATTAAAAGTATTATGATAACTGTTTCGTTTACTCATTCATTTCAAAATTTACTCTCACAGTTTCATAGTAAAGAATTAAAATATAATAATTTTTCTATAAATAAGCACTATAAACTCGTGCGTCTTATAGGCCTACGGGTTACGGAGATCTGAAAATTTGTGGGGTAAAGATATAAAATAAACCATTAAAAATTTTAAAAATATACAGATTTTGATAGTTCTCCTCACTAATAATTTGTTTATAAAGTAGGCCGATATTAAAACGGTCAATTGAGTAAATAAAGCACTATTATATGTGCGTCATGATAATAACTCTGTGATTTAAGATTTATATCTTCCCCCCTTCATACACTTAAAAATCTTTAATATCTAATTGTCCAAGTCATACAATCCTAAAACAGTTACTGTATTTTGCCAGACAACATTT
This sequence comes from Clitarchus hookeri, assembly GCA_002778355.1. NCBI lineage: Eukaryota > Metazoa > Arthropoda > Insecta > Phasmatodea > Phasmatidae > Clitarchus > Clitarchus hookeri. The sequence continues at coordinate 28,697 of NQII01003361.1, read as the reverse complement.
ATATAACCGTTAATTATAATTGTAAATACATTTCCTCCACTATACCCTTATTAGGCCAATTAAACGACACTGAATGTATAATTTCGGTCGTGTGTTTGACATCTATATTAGTGTGAGCACCTGCCAGGTTTCTNCCCCCCCCAATCACCAATATTTTTGGAGCAGATAACCAACACAAGCCATAGCTCCAATGTGCTATGCCAACGTATACATGGAACGTGTTCGACTAAGAAATAGGAGTGACGGCTTGAAATAACTACTCTTCTGCCCACACTACAGCCATCCGAGCAAACAGAGGTGAATGCAAACGTGCCTTGTAACGAGACGAAAACCTATGCTCAAAACGCGGAGAAATATTTTTAATAACTTCGTCCTTCATGCAGTACTATTTTTATTATGCGCACTGCTTTTACAGTTGTGCCCCGAGATGCAAACAATGAAAAACGTGGCTTTTACTGAGAGAGAATCTCTAGTATAGATTGAAAGGCTGTCCTAACAGGCGCTGAGTTTAGGACTCGGCCGTCATATCGTATGACATCACTGACGCCGCTTTGGATGTCATTTTGTGTTCTCTGTAATTTATCTTAGTTCAACATTTTTGTTTACTCTGACGTTTGTTTCAGGCCACCAATTTGATTAAACTGTCTTTTGTTTCTGTCTGACATATTATTTCTAGATCCGTCTGCTAGAGTGTGTTATCATTTATTGATTAATCGACTACCATCTGTGTTTCCAAAATAATCCGTTAGAGTGCGCTGGGGGCCGTGGTGGCGTTGCGGCTAGAGTGCTTGCCTCCTTCAATTTGAACCGGATTTGATTCCCTTTGGGGTCGCTTCTTGATTTTCGCACCTGTTATTCGTGCTGGACGATCCCAGTGTTTGGCGGGTTTTCTCTGGGCTCTTCCGTTTCTCTCGCTCTTGCATTCCGGCGTTGCTCCATACTCACCTCGTCTCACCTTCATCGCCTCTCAAGACCATATTGATAAGAGCCGCCCAAATATCTTCACTCACTCGCTCACTCACCACGATCTCTTTTCCAGAAGATAAAAATGTCAAAGAACCCTTGGTTATATCTCTCAATAAAGGCTATTTGTTTCGTTTCGAGCTAAATAGAATTTCCCTTTAAATGTTACGATGCTATTATCCACTACCTATACAGGTTGACTATAAAAGAATACCACAACTTTGAAGGTCTATAATATCAAAGTCAAACAATATAAAACCTTGATTTACCCATCAAATGAACCGTGCAACCGTGAAGTTTAATTACCATACATTCAGAAATGTTCAGTGTGACCACCACAAGCGGCCCGAACGACATCTAAGCGATAATCAAACTAGTTCTACACTCTTGTCACCATTTCCGGGGTTACCGTTTGGATGGTGTCCGTAATTATCGTTTTGAGGTCGTCAATGTTAGCCGGCAATGGTGGACGAAACACTTAATCTCTTATGTACCCCCATATAAAAAAATCGCACAAGGAAAGATCTGGACTTCTGGGGGGCCAGTGATGAAGAGTCTGGTCACCAGATGCTCCTCGACCAATCCAGCGTTGCGGCAACGTCTTGTTTAGGTATCCGCGAACAGCTAGATGCCAATGGGGTGGTGCACCATCCTACTGGAAAATGAAGTCCCCCGCCGCCTCTTCTAACTGAGGAAACAACCACTCTGTAAGCATGTCCAAATTAGAAATTCCAGTAACAGTGGGCTCGTGAAAAAATTAAGGGCAGAAAAGAGTGTCTTTGGATACAGAGCAAAACATGTTCGCTTTCGGGGAAGCACGCTTGTGTTTGGTGGTTTCATGTGGAAGTTCCTGACCCCATATCAACACGTTGTGCCGGTTCATCTTACTATTTGTATGGAACGTCACTTTATCGCTAAAAACCAGCTTAGACATGAAGGCATCGTCCACCTCGTTCTGGCTAAGAAAACATCAGACCATCCCCTTCACATTGACGTGTCGAACGCAAGCTCGCTAACCCCTCACCAACTCAAACCGNCAAGAAAACATCAGACCATCCCCTTCACATTGACGTGTCGAACGCAAGCTCGCTAACCCCTCACCAACTCAAACCGTGCGTTAGGAACGCCATTCAAACCGTAGCACCGGACATGCTGACACGAGCGTGGAACGAGTTTGATTATCGCGTATATGTCGTTCGGGCTGCTCGTGGTGGTCACATTGAACAATTATGAATGTACGGTAAACAAACTTCACAGTTCCACGGTTCATTTGATTGGTCAATCAAGGTTGTACGTTGTTTGGTTTAGATATTATAGACCTTTAAATTGGGGTATTATTTTATACTCATTCTGTATTTTTCTTCCTTTACAAAGATGGCCCACCTAACAATCTTCTTGTGTACTGTTTTAATGTTGACAGCATGTTTGCTTGCAATGGCTTGATGCAGCTCTTCATAGGAAGATGCTTCTGGCGGGTGTAATTTGCTGATTCTTAACTGAACACTTTTTANATGGCTTGATGCAGCTCTTCATAGGAAGATGCTTCTGGCGGGTGCAATTAGCTGATTCTTAACTGAACACTTTTTACAGATGATATTGTCCATTCTGTTCCCTTGGCCATTTATTCATCTTTTACGCTACATATTTTCCAGTACATATCTTGAAGTATCTTTATATATTTGCCTTTATTTTTGCAAGTCATCCAAGGTAATTTTGCGTACTGCGTCATTTGTTAGTGCAAGAAAATTGGATGGCAACTGAGTTACTTTATTACTAGCCGCTCAAGAAATTTACTAATCTCCAAATATATTTAACGAAATTGAGATCACAACTCGGTTGCAATAATATTTAATTTTTGAAACCATACTTTACCAAATAAATTTATTTGGAAAGAATTTGTCTATGATGAACAATATTTTGTCTACACAACAATATTGCTCTTTCTCCGAACATTCGCACACGTTTCCTTTAAGCTAATAATATATTTAAAGATAATTTATTTGACTCAACGCTTATTTTGTTGTTTCGACATCACCACCATGTATGTATTACATGAATCCATTTCACGAGTACGCCCGAGACTATTTGTATAGTGGTTTTAAGTTTCATATAATTCGTGGTAGAGTCAAATCCCTATTTGGTTTAAAATTGAGCAAATATCTGATTGACTGTAACAATCTGTCGTTGTAAATAGTTGGTAAATTATAATGTTGGAATAAACCATTTCGATGATAACATTTTAAGTGGAAGCGTAAACACAATATATAGCAGAGCGTATACAGCATGCATGCACAGGTACATAATTGCTACAGATACACTTTCATCTGAAAAAACTTGGTGTATAGTGCTGGTAAGTCGGCGAGTAATGACGTTGGGCATCAAATATGAAAGTAAGAACTTCGGGTTCTAGTCCTGGTTGTGTATGGTAACAATTTCAATATGTATTAGAACACACATTATGGCACAACGTAACTTTAACCTAAGGAAAAATGTATTTATTAAACATAATGGCTAAAGAAAAGGCGTTCCTTCGAAAACATTTATTTCTTTACAACAAAGTACCTGCCTCAATCAACCAAACTGCTTCAATTGTGTGCTACTTTAAAAATATTTATTTTGCCCAATTGGNAGTACCTGCCTCAATCAACCAAACTGCTTCAATTGTGTGCTACTTCAAAAAATATTAATTTTTCCCATTTGGAATATATATTTTTATTGACAGGAACAAATACTGTTTGTCGCAAGCTTTTCTTTATTTAAATGTGTAAGCGANGTCCTTCATGCAGTACTATTTTTATTATGCGCACTGCTTTTACAGTTGTGCCCCGAGATGCAAACAATGAAAAACGCGGCTTTTACTGAGAGAGAATCTCTAGTATACATTGAAAGGATGTCCTAACAGGCGCTGAGTTTAGGACTCGGCCGTCATATCGTATGACATCACTGACGCCGCTTTGGATGTCATTTTGTGTACTCTGTAATTTATCTTAGTTCAATATTTTTGTTTACTCTGACGTTTGTTTCAGGCCACCAATTTGATTAAACTCTCTTTTGCTTCTGTCTGACATATTATTTCTAGATCCGTCTGCTAGAGTGTGTTATCATTTATTGATTAATCGACTACCATCTGTGTTTCCGAAATAATCCGCTAGAGTGCGCTGGGGGCCGTGGTGGCGTTGCGGCTAGAGTGCTTGCCTCCTTCAATTTGAACCGGATTTGATTCCCTTTGGGGTAGCTTCTTGATTTTCGCACCTGTTATTCGTGCTGGACGATTCCGGTGTTTGGCGGGTTTTCTCTGGGCTCTTCCGTTTCTCTCGCCCTTGCATTCCGGCGCTGCTCCATACTCACCTCGTCTCACCTTCATCGCCTCTCAAGACCATATTGTTAAGAGCCCCCCAAATATCTTCACTAACACGCTCACTTACCACGATCTCTTTTCCAGAAGATAAAAATGTCAAAGAACCCTTGGTTATATCGCTCAATAATAGCTTTTTGTTTCGTTTCGAGCGAAATCGGATTTACCTTTAAATGTTACGATGCTATTATCCACTACCTATACAGGTGTACTATAAAAGAATACCACAACTTTGAATGTCTATAATATCAAAGTCAAACAATATAAAACCTTGATTGACCCATCAAATGAACCGTGCAACCGTGAAGTTTAACTACCATACATTCACAAATGTTCAATGTGACCACCACAAGCGGCCCGAACGACATCTAAGCGATAATCAAACTAGTTCTACACTCTTGTCACCATTTCCGGGGTTACCGTTTGGATGGTGTCCGTAATTATCGTTTTGAGGTCGTCAATGTTAGCCGGCAATGGTGGACGAAACACTTGATCTCTTATGTACCCCCATATAAAAAAATCGCACAGGGAAAGATCCGGGCTTCTTGGGGGCCAGTGATGAAGAGTCTGGTCACCAGATGCTCCTCGACCAATCCAGCGTTGCGGCAACGTCTTGTTTAGGTATCCGCGAACAGCTAGATGCCAATGGGGTGGTGCACCATCCTACTGGAAAATGAAGTCCCCCACCGCCTCTTCTAACTGAGGAAACAACCACTCTGTAAGCATGTCCAAATTATAAATTCCAGTAACAGTGGGCTCGTGAAAAAATAAAGGGCAGAAAACAGTGTCTTTGGATACAGAGCAAAACACGTTCGCTTTCGGGGAAGCGCGCTTGTGTTTGGTGGTTTCATGTGGAAGTTCCTGACCCCATATCAACACGTTGTGCCGGTTCATCTTACTATTTGTATGGAACGTCACTTCATCGCTAAAAACCAGCTTAGACATGAAGGCATCGTCCACCTCGTTCTGGCCAAGAAAACATCAGACCATCCCCTTCACATTGACGTGTCGAACGCAAGCTCGCTAACCCCTCACCAACTCAAACCGTGCGTTAGGAACGCCATTCAAACCGTAGCACCGGACATGCTGACACGAGCGTGGAACGAGTTTGATTATCGCGTATATGTCGTTCGGGCTGCTCGTGGTGGTCACATTGAACAATTATGAATGTACGGTAAACAAACTTCACAGTTCCACGGTTCATTTGATTGGTCAATCAAGGTTGTACGTTGTTTGGTTTAGATATTATAGACCTTTAAATTGGGGTATTATTTTATACTCATTCTGTATTTTTCTTCCTTTACAAAGATGGCCCACCTAACAATCTTCTTGTGTACTGTTTTAATGTTGACAGCATGTTTGCTTGCAATGGCTTGATGCAGCTCTTCATAGGAAGATGCTTCTGGCGGGTGTAATTTGCTGATTCTTAACTGAACACTTTTTAGAGATGATATTGTCCATTCTGTCCCTTGGCCATTTATTCATCTTTTACGCTACATATTTTCCAGTACATATCTTGAAGTATCTTTATATATTTGCCTTTATTTTTGTAAGTCATCCAAGGTAATTTTGCGTACTGCGTCATTTGTTAGTGCAAGAAAATTGGATGGCAACTGAGTTACTTTATTACTAGCCGCCCAAGAAATTTACTAACCTCCAAATATATTTAACGAAATTGAGATCACAACTCTGTTGCAATAATATTTAATTTTTGAAACCATGCTTGTACCAAATAAATTTATTTGGAAAGAATTTGTCTATGATGAACAATATTTTGTCTACACAACAATATTGCTCTTTCTCCGAACATTCGCACACGTTTCCTTTAAGCTAATAATATATTTAAAGATAATTTATTTGACTCAACGCTTATTTTGTTGTTTCGACATCACCACCATGTATGTATTACATGAATCCATTTCACGAGTACGCCCGAGACTATTTGTATAGTGGTTTTAAGTTTCATATAATTCGTGGTTGAGTCAAATTCCTATTTGGTTTAAAATTGAGCAAATATCTGATTGACTGTAACAATCTGTCGTTGTAAATAGTTGGTAAATTATAATGTTGGAATAAACAATTCCGATGATAACATTTTAAGTGAAAGCGTTAACACAATATACAGCAGAGCGTATACAGCATGCATGCACAGGTACATAATTGCTACAGATACACTTTCATCTGAAAAAATTTGGTGTATAGTGCTGGTAGGTCGGCGAGTAATGACGTTGGGCATCAAATATGAAAGTAAGAACTTCGGGTTCTAGTCCTGGTTGTGTATGGTAACAATTTTAATATGTATTAGAACACACATTATGGCACAACGTAACTTTAACCTAAGGAAAAATGTATTTATTAAACATAATGGCTAAAGAAAAGGCGTTCCTTCGAAAACATTTATTTCTTTACAACAAGTACCTGCCTCAATCAACCAAACTGCTTCAATTGTGTGCTACTTCAAAAAATATTAATTTTTCCCAATTGGAATATATATTTTTATTGACAGGAACAAATACTGTTTGTCGCAAGCTTTTCTTTATTTAAATGTGTAAGCGATGAATGTTGTCACTGCGATAACATACTAGCGCAATGGAACTTCACTTCCTGTATGAAGACACATTTTCTCTCGCAATAGAAAATGTTTATGTTTTGGGCTTTTTAACTGGTTTGTTCTTTTGAAAGAAATTATTACGGTGCTTATCAAAGGCGATTATATATTCGGCCGGTATATTTGGAATAAATTTCCTTTCACAACAAATTATGAAATTTTGATTTTTAATGTAATTGTGATAGTCACCAAATTTTGTTCCACACTTCAAAATACTAGTGCAGCATAAAAAAAAAACTTTCCTTGCATCTGGCATGTCTGTTATTCCTGTCATTTTCTTTTAACCAGGCAGCTCTTCCCGTCGCTAACATTTGCTCACAGTATAACTGTAGGAATTCATGTATCTTCATGATAAACTAAATAAAGCTTTTTCTGTTTAAAATTTTTGCTCATTATTCTCTAATAGCATGCGCGCCAAGCTAAAATTTAATTTATTTCAATATTAAAACACCGCCTGTTGTTACATTAATTAAAACGAAAAACCATCTTCATGAGTATTTTCCTGAATTTTCCTTTACTGCCAAACAACTTTATTTTATTTTTCACAGTGAAAATCACGGCATTTAAATTGCAGAAACTTTTTGTTTCAAAATGTAAAATTATTGTGCAGTTCTCACTTCGTTACATTCAAATGAGTCCAACTCAGTCTTTCTATTTCCTGCTTTATTCCGCTTGCCATTTGTTGGTAGTTTAGTTCGTGATTCCGTCACAGTAGTATAATTTTTGTCTTATTTTCTTATGAAACTACCAGCTTTTCTTTTCGCAGCCGCACCTCGTTTTGCAGCAAAATCAATTGGCACGTCCTTCCTTATTTTCATCGCAATAAATTTGTCTCTTCTAGTACTATGTTTTTCCCTTAAACGGTGCTCTGTTTTATTGCTTTCACCGGTAGTTGATATTATGAATATCTATATTATATTTGGTTCTTTCATTACTGCCTGAATGCGATCTCACCCGTATCTGTACTAATGCGAAGAGTGTGGAATCAAAAAGTATTATGTCTACATATGAACCTATTTGATATGTTTCGTTCAAACTTTGTCGGCATGATCTTGAAGCTGGGTTGAAGAACCGGAGATGTCAGTTGGATGGACTCGTCAGTATAGGCACCCACACTTACCCGAAGTTCTAGATGGGAGAGACAGTTTCATATGGGCTTATGACAACCACTGATAGATTTTCCAAATTTTCTTTACATTTTAATTGGTTTCGTAGTCATGAACTTTGATAAGTTACAAATTTTTATAATTGGTTGTCATGATGTTTACACACTGTATTGAAAAAGTACATACACGTACTTTTTGTAACCTATATCCTCCTCTACTCCAGTACGTTTTTTTTCAAGACCTGGTGTAATTTTAATATAAATTAGGCTTACAAATATTACAGGATGTTTATGTCCATGCATACCTCGGTCTAGAATCCCACAGCCTGCATCTCGTCAAATATTTAGTTATAATACCATTTGAGTTTCCAGCGCGCGGTAGAGTTTTGGCTCTACCAGTCTACCACTAGTCCACATCACAGAATTACACTTATATTTCTTACATATCACGTGTGAAATATGTATGTACCTTTTTTTAGTCATTTGGGGTGCGGGAGGTTCTAGGTTAAATTCCTAGGAAAGGCATGGGTATTGGTTAAAGTTAAGTCATAAGTTAGTTGGTAAGCAGACCCCTGATAAGCTTTCAGGCATAACACCGGGGGAATTATGTAGTCCCTTTCCAATCAAATCCAATCCAATTTTTAGTCATTCGTTCTCCTTTAGTTTATTGTTTAAGCGCTTTTGATCNCGAAGAGTGTGGAATCAAAAAGTATTATGTCTACATATGAACCTATTTGATATGTTTCGTTCAAACTTTGTCGGCATCATCTTGAAGCTGGGTTGAAGAACCGGGGGAATTATGTAATCCCTTTCCAATCAAATCCAATCCAATTTTTAGTCATTCGTTCTCCTTTAGTTTATTGTTTAAGCGCTTTTGATCCTTCCCACAACTTACCTGTTAGCATTCAATATAGGCGTTTGTCTGACGAAATAATTGTGTTCAGTTGGTTCAAAGTCATTTACTTCGTGCATATAGCTGGACNCCGTTAGCATTCAATATAGGCGTTTGTCTGACGAAATAATTGTGTTCAGTTGGTTCAAAGCCATTTACTTCGTGCATATAGCTGGACTGCATAATATCCCAAGTTTCGTAGTAAGTAACCCTCAACAGAAACGGCGTGCTAATTCTTTTGATCTGAGCTAACTTAGTTACTGCCTTGATTCTGAAAAAACAATTTTCGTGTGTAATTGTCTGCTTCGTGTGATGAATGATTTCCTGTGGGTTCGGCCGGCGTATAGGACACTCTCTTGTTTGTGCTGACTGACCAATAACGTCCTACCACATTACAGGCGCCTTGTAGTGTTGCTGAGGCGTTCGCACGGAGGTTGTTCCGAAAACTTTAACTATGCTTACTTTCATATTATTCACAAGCAAAGTACTCCGTGAAAGGGTCTCTCTCTCAAGTCGCCGTGGTGGCAGAAACCGAAGCGCGAAATCGGTTTAAAAAGGTCAGAAAATGCGAGGTCATGCCAGACTTTAGTAAGCAGAACGTGATAACCATCAAAGCTTGTAACATGTTCTCGATGAAGCTGAATTCCTCGCAGATTACATGTGCAACAGTGGAATATTAATACACTTGGAGAAAGCAAACGGATTGTACCACAGATTCTTCTTTGTGGTTCTATTGCTCCTCGTAAGGAAGGACCTTTCCTTAGAAATATCTATAGTAAAATGAAATAGTGACAATACTAGATAAATAATTTTTTTCCGTTTTCTAGAAATACACATTACAGTATACAAATAAATTGTAGCAACTCTTTATAAATTCTTTTTATCTTTTCTTAGAAACACTAATTTTCCTATGACATTGATTCTCTGAGAGATGCGCATGCAGTGCACCCAAACTCTAATTTCACGGAGCATTTTCACTAAGATGTCCATTCAAGACATTAGGTCCATCGTGACTCCTAGAACACGTGCCCTCTTGTTCAGATACGCATACCCGAACACACACACGCACCAAATTCAGCTCATCGTAACTAGCGGCGATAATCAGAGGCACTATTATCAAATTTCAGCTCCCTTGGCGATACGCATATTTATCATGTCCATAATAGTGATAGAAAAAACCATTCCTAAATGTTGTTATGTCACGTTCTCAAACACCTCTCTAAACTAGAATTGTGTTTAATCCATTATCAGAGTGTCTGCTTTCTTACGGGCGCTTCCTAGCACGGGACCAGCCGAGAGTGGAAAAAATTATGTTTCACGTGTTGAATGATTTTAAGCATATCTCGGCCACCTTCCACGATATCGTTTTCAAATAAAAAAAACACCCTTGGCCTTTTGAAGAGAAGAATCGTGCTACAATAAAGCAAGTAGGAATAAATTAATAAGTTTGTGTTTTTGTGTTTTGTTGTGTCTATGAATTTTAATTGACCACCAATGTTCACACTATTGAAGATTTCACAAAACGTTTTATGTAGCAATGTTGCCCGGCAAAGATGCATGAAGTGATTTTTGTTTGAAAGCGATTTCGTAAAATGTGGCCGAGACATGCATANTGCATGAAGTGATTTTTGTTTGAAAGCGATTTCGTAAAATGTGGCCGAGACATGCATAAAACCGTTTAACATGTAAAACACTATCCTTTCACTTTGCCAGTCTCGCACTAGGTAGTCGCACTAATCCACGTTTTATTGGGTTTGTAAAATATGTGTTACACACTTATATTTCTCGTTGCAGCTACACTAACTGTTCTGTAATTAATTGCATTGGTCTCTATGGTGCTAGTGTTGAATACCTAGTAACATTCGAGCATCACGAAACCACAGCAGCATTGGCTCGGTGTTCAAATTTGTTGGATCTATTGTGGATAACAATGGAGTTAAATCTACAAATAAATAAATATCATACGCGTCAACTTGCCAAAAATGATTTACTTTTTTTTTTTTTTGATGTCATGTAAGGCAGAAATATATATTTCTCCTAATCAGTCACTTTTTATTTTTCAATGAAGCTTCCAGGTTATCTGCAGAACGTGACCTATAAAGGAGGGCAAATTTTTTCTCTTCACTGGTAACCAAAGGCATCACTAGAGTCCTCCTGTCTTAAGAACACTAAGCCGGCGTATATAGTTCGCTTGACGGTATTCACGCAGTAACNAAAACCGTTTAACATGTAAAACACTATCCTTTCACTTTGCCAGTCTCGCACTAGGTAGTCGCACTAATCCACGTTTATTGGGTTTGTAAAATATGTGTTACACACTTATATTTCTCGTTGCAGCTACACTAACTGTTCTGTAATTAATTGCATTGGTCTCTATGGTGCTAGTGTTGAATACCTAGTAACATTCGAGCATCACGAAACCACAGCAGCATTGGCTCGGTGTTCAAATTTGTTGGTTCTATTGTGGATAACAATGGAGTTAAATCTACAAATAAATAAATATCATACGCGTCAACTTGCAAGAAATGATTTACTTTTTTTTTTTTTTTTGATGTCATGTAAGGCAGAAATATATATTTCTCCTAATCAGTCACTTTTTATTTTTCAATGAAGCTTCCAGGTTATCTGCAGAACGTGACCTATAAACGAGGGCAAATTTTTTCTCTTCACTGGTAACCAAAGACATCACTAGAGTCCTCCTGTCTTAAGAACACTAAGCCGGCGTATATAGTTCGCTTGACGGTATTCACGCAGTAACTGTCTTTGTATAAAGAAAAGCGCGAGAAAGTTAAAGGCCCCAGGACTGCAAGGACAATGGCGTCGGTCCTACAGCCGCTAGGCCAGCAAGGGCTCTCCGTTCCTCCCGTTAATCGGTGCCCGTAATCCCAGCCCGCCAAAATCCTTGGGAGCACATTTGAGCGGGGAAAGGGGAATGCTTGGACAAAGTTTCCTCGGGAGATCTCATTCCCTTCCTTTTTTCCTCGTGATGCTCATCCGACGATTGTTTTTGTCTCTCGTTTTCCTTTCCCAAGTGCTGGCGGAAAGGCCAAAGAAAAGAGATGGGAGTCGTGGGACTCCGAGGGGTGGAACCCCGCGAGGTTGATGAGAAGGNGGGGGTAACTGAGCCAAGGAGGTTGCTCTGGAACCCTCCCTCTGAAGGGAGGAAGAATTTGAAACTCGTTTCTCACTGACAGGCAACAGGCAATGGATTTTATCTCTCGCTAGCACACACAAATGTCCCCTCCCCAGATATCGTATTGATTTCGCCCGAGCGGCGAGTGTGTGTGTGTGTGTGTGCTCTCGTTTGTGTGTGTGCTTTACGTCCCCAGCGAGGTCGACAAATAAAAACGATAAGTGTGCGAAAGTTGGTCACGACATCTCTCGCCTGACGCGCTGGCCTTCTATTTGTGTGATGCGAGTGAAATGTTATCGTCCAAATACCTGCTCTTCCAATCTTTTCTTGACGAATGGTCGTTTCATTCCGCAGGCCACAGCAATGTGTGACACGTCCAAAAGAGGCGTGGGTGGCGGAAATTATTGCCCGTCACCGTCTATATTTGTTTGACGTTATTTTAATGATTGACTTTCAGGTCATCATAAAAATTGCCGTGCATTTACACAATACGGCTACGTTAGAATTAATACGTACTGACAAAGCGCATAAGGCCGTTATGCACAGACCGAGAGAGATGGCGCAAAGGTAAATCACTGGACCCTATTCGGGAGAACCTGGATTCCATCCCTAGTCCGGCCATACCCATTTCGGTGATCGACGGTTTCCCAAAATAACTCCAGGGGAATGCTGCTGGGATGGGTCCTTAGTGCAAGCCATTGCCGGTTCCGTACCTTACCCTACATCTCTGAGCAACTTGCTCAGTTTCTAATGACCACGCTATTGACGATACTTCAAGGCACCTACTCACATCTACCTCTAATGTACAGAGTATATAATCAATTAAAAGGAGAGGAAGGTGGCATTATTGGTGGATAATGAATGTCAAACNACCTCTAATGTACAGAGTATATAATCAATTAAAAGGAGAGGAAGGTGGCATTATTGGTGGATAATGAATGTCAAACGTTTTCTCTGCACTCGACTGTGTCTATAAGTGTTCTGCCACCACAACACTGGTCGTATGCGATTCGTCTGGAAATATGAAAGCATAGCATGGACTGTATTACCCAGGCGTGAATATACAAATGTATTGATGATATTAAAATCAACTAACACTATTTATTTTCGTGATATATCATGCTCTGTATAATCACTGACTATGCATCCACTCTTTCCATCCTTCTTTAAGGTCTTAAAATATATAAAATACTGGTTAAAACAATACGGCCCCAGAAATGACTTTAAATCATCCAGGGAACGCCTTTTACATGGCAGCGAGGGGCCTCATATATTGATTATCCATTCTGGACTTGTAAATCAGTATTCANACCTCTAATGTACAGAGTATATAATCAATTAAAAGGAGAGGAAGGTGGCATTATTGGTGGATAATGAATGTCAAACATTTTCTCTGCACTCGACTGTGTCTATAAGTGTTCTGCCACCACAACACTGGTCGTATGCGATTCGTCTGGAAATATGAAAGCAGAGCATGGACTGTATTACCCAGGCGTGAATATACAAATGTATTGATGATATTAAAATTAACTAACACTAATTATTTTCGTGATATATCATGCTCTGTATAATCACTGACTATGCATCCACTCTTTCCATCCTTCTTTAAGGTCTTAAAATATATAAAATACTGGTTAAAACAATACGGCCCCAGAAATGACTTTAAATCATCCAGGGAACGCCTTTTACATGGCAGCGAGGGGCCTCATATATTGATTATCCATTCTGGACTTGTAAATCAGTATTCATTTCCTAGTATTATAGACTGTTAGACATTTTATATGGATATTATCGTAATTCTTACAACACCGACCAGTTGATTAAAGTGATTGATTTGAAATCGCAAAACTTTTGTTTGTTTTTAAAGCTGCATTGATGAAATACTAACAAAATAACATATGTAAAATCTATTAAAAATCTTTATGCGCGCTCACATGCCACGGTTGACACGGGATACATATCCCTCATTAGCCCTATTAAGCTACAAGCTAAAAAAAATTGGAATAATGGTTTTGGGACAGTGACATTAATGCTATTGTCTATATTGTAATGGACTTTTGCATGGTGATTTTAAGACTTCGGACTAGATGATGAATGCATTTAAGTGACATTAAATTTCCTAATTTTAGAACTGCCATTTAATTTTTTAATTTTGGGCATTGGTGTGGATGAATCAAATTGGTTGGATGATAGGAGGAAAATAATACTCAAAAACTTATGGCTGTTACCCATTTTAAATTAAATAAACTTTTATGGCTAGTGACTTTATGGCTAGACCCATTGTCGTCCAGTCTAAGTAGGGTCAAATCCCGTGGTTTGGAAATTCGTTTTGTCTGGATTCCGCATGAATCACCTTGACTTCTGCTGGACTACCCGCCAACACCTATTTTTGAAGGGAAAGATAATTTACCGTTGATGTGAAACGGTTACACCAATTTCGGGGGTAATTTCACGCGGCACCAAGGTTAATTGTTACTGAGGAAGTTGTTGGGGGGAGGGGAAGGGGAGAATTTCGTTACTATCACATGTAGAGGGATCCAGAGAGCCACAAACTTCTGTGCTCCAATTGGTTCTAGAGCGGCTTAACGACTCAGAACTATAGCTAAGAAAAATCTAATTTAATATTTGAAATTATACTTTCGGAATTTGAAGAAAACTGCTGGTTAATATTTCATTTTATACAGATATCAATGAATCATGATTAAGATGAAGAGAGAAAGGCAAAGTGTTATAAGTTCATAGGTAAACATAAAGACGTTTGTGTAAAATGAAAATGTATTATAACACCATGTTACATAATTACAGCAACATTAACAGAATTCCTGACCTTGGCATAATGAGCCTTAAGGGAAGGAGTTGAGGTGTATGTACGCCGGCATAGAAAGTGACCGGCTGCCACATAACACGAAGAATGTTGAGCGGGGCCTCTTCTAGCAACATTGGTAGTGTTGCCTGGAGAAAGTCCAGATATACATCAGCAGCCAGGCGTTGTGGCATGAAGTGGGAACAAACTAAGTTTTCACCAACGATACCACACACTACAACGTTAACAGGAAACCTTACTTGGTGATCGCAAGTGTGTATGGCATGGGGATGCTCATAGGACCGCGCATGCTCATCATGCACACTGAAAATACCTTCTCGCATGGAAGTGGTTTCGTCGGTGCACAATGCCTGAATTAAAAATCCGTGATGACCGGGCACATTGATGCAGGCACCACTGTTGAGGTACAACTCGTTCACGGTAGCCGATGCAGGTACCACTGTGCCGAATCAACTCGTTCGCGGTAGCCAACTTCACTCAGCGGCTGTCATTTCCGTAGTTGTAATGAACGCAGCAGTAGTTGGTGGCACAAGCCCCTCGCACCGGAGCTGTGACAACCCATCTCACGTGCTACCTGACATGTATTTGTGAGTGGCTGCTCTGTCGCATGCTGGAGCACATGTTCCTCCTTCCTCCCCTCCCCGTGGAAATGCACAGTACGCAGTGCTTGCTGTCGTCTTGCACCTGATTTCCGTATCTGCAGCAAGTGGTTGGCTGGTACATGCGGTTGCAATCATCAACGAAGCTTCTTGAGTAACACTTAAGGTGGCCGCCTGGTTGAAGGAATTTCGCACGTCTGAGACCTAAAAGCGTAGGAGTGCTAGGGGCGACCGAGGCATGCGCATCAACTCTCTCATCGCCTCTACGCGCAAAGCACTGAACTGGCGTGTGGTATTGCCTTTGATAACGCGCCCCTATGAGACTTTTAGCATAGACCCTACAATTTTATGACATAGTAATAAAAATAAAGGTTTTATGCACGTTCCCATTCCTTTTTTAATGTTTGGTACCTGAATGTTCATACCTAAAAATGACCGTGAAAATACGTGTTTGAGCTATTTCACTGTCAGAAAAACACGCTTTAGAGAGAAATGGAGGAACTGAAAAACATGTACAGAA
>NQII01003361.1:0-12550 GCA_002778355.1 Clitarchus hookeri | reverse complement strand
GGGGGGGGGGGGGTGGTTGCTTATCCAATGTGGAGGTTGACTACCTGTCAATTAACACACATGAAAGGGTAACCATTTCTCATTAATGTCTCGCAAACGGTGCAGTATAGCGTAATAACACGCAGCGACGTTTTGTGTTACGTTTCACGTGCCGATTACTCAACCATCATGAATATTGTGTTATCATTTCGCATAGCAAAGTTTCACGCAGAAACAGGGTGGTGGCCCTTATTACTCCCATGAACTATGTTAATGACGCTGACCACCCTTAGAACGCGTGTGTGGTCAAATGCCGTATATTAGAGTAAATTTTTTTTTTTAGGAATCACCTTTTGGAGTTTGTTGGTGTTATTAACGAACATTCTGTAGATTATTTAACACATGGTAATGCTGCCAAAAAATGTATGCCAGTGATTTGCTCTGGCGGTTGATAGAAGTGCACTCCAACCGCACCTGCGTACGTATATACAGCAAGTTGTTAGACAAGAGTAGGATTAGGGTATTTTAGTCATAAATAGGAAATAATAAAAATTCAAAAACACAAAACTAAGCTTAGAATCCGAAGGAAAAAGAAACATGCATACTTATTATAAAAACTAAGCAAACATGATTCCAGGACTCCCTTGGACGAGTTCCCCGCTGATGGACGCTGCCTTTTAACACTTAAATTTCGGTTTCCCTTCTCCCCCCTATTCCCCCCGGGCAGCCAGGGGTCACGGTCTCTTTTGCAGCCCATTATGGTTCTCGTTGGGTATTTGCGGTGGTTGTTTCTCCTGTGTCGGAGATGACGTGACGGAAGTACACGAATGCGGCAACAACTAGGCTTTTCCAAATTAACAGTTAAACTAAAACTCCTGTTAAAACATTTTACATTTTTATTTTATTAATATTCAATTTCACGTTACATATATACATTAGGAAGCGCATAGGCTCTTCAGAGCCTAGGCGTACGAGGCACAGTGAGGAGTTTTTTTTTCTCTCTGGATAGCTGGGTGTATCTGAACTTCGTGCAAAGAAAGGAAGCCAACAACATATGCGGGCCTAAAAAACCAGAAAATCCTTGTTATAAAATGCCCGGAAAAGCAATCTTGTATTACTAAACTGAAGTTGAAGTAAGGTCCCGGAGGACATTTGGTACTTACTTTATTGTAGTGTATGGTGCCGAAGGTACTACACTACTTTTTTCTTTTTATATTGATTAACCATACCTTTGTTTAGAAAATTCAATAATCAAATTAACTTGTTTGTATTATTTCTGACTCCCGACATTGTTGCATCTAACTTCAACGTCACTTTGGTAATATAAGATAGCTTTTGCGGACATTATGTCACTGGGATTTTCTGGTTGTTTACGCCAACAGTTGTGGTGGCTTCATTTTCTGCACGAAGCTCAGATACAACCTGTATACAGAATGTTGTATTACTGTATTGTTAGCTGAAAATGTTGATACCGTGTGGAGTTTTCTATGGATTGTGGCTGACCATGGGATAGGTAACTGTAAACCTCGGCTATAACATGCAGAACTTAACGTGTGTCCGAAGCTTGCAAGTGAGGGGATACGCTTGCAAAGCACAAACTTCACCAGAATAGCTTAGATATAGTAGGCTTTGACCCAAAATAACAGGGTAATTCCTAGATATGCAAATGCAGGAAAGAATTGAAGTCTTACTAGCACAGTGTAAACGTAATTTGGCAATGAAAGCGTTTAACAAAGCCGACTTATAGAAACGAGACGAATGTATGGAAGAAAAAATGCCAGGATAATAGTCGAAGTTACGGTTTTACGCCTTGCGATTATGACCAGAAATTTTAGAGGGCGAGACCTTATGACTCTGGCAAGCTCCGAACAACTTGGTTATTCAATCGATAGAGAGCCGACCACCCGTGGCGCAGTCGGTTGGTGCACCGCCGGTCTGTGGTGGGGGAGGTTCTGGTTTCGGATCCTAGGTAAGGCATGGGTGTTAGTTTAAGTTAGGTCATAAGTAAGTTTGCAAGCCGCTCCCTCTTATAAGCTTTCAGGCATAACACTGGGGGAAGTTAATAAGCCCATTCCAATCCAAAATCTAATCCAGTTCAATCGATAGAACTGTGTCGCCGGAATTTGTCATGCCCTGTAACGAGGTACCATTCGGCCATTCATATGGAGTTATTTCGGTAAACCACAAGGGTGGTCGGGAATAGAACCCCACACCTTCCGAAAACAAGGCCAGTGCTTTAACACAACGGCATCTAGCATGGTTGGACAAACAGATCTTACTTGATCGATTTTCAAAGTCAAACTGCACTAGCAGATTCTACGTCTGTTTTACCTTTGTCTATCTTTAGACCAAAATTATCTCGGTGTTGGTATTTTTATCAGATACTTTCTCCATTGTGAAAACTATCTGCGCCCGCTAGCTCTGCGTAAGATGTAATTGTCTGGCTGTTCGTGTAATCTACAGCAGATACTATTTTTGTAAAAAAAATGGTTGCCTGTAAAGTCGGTTTTACGGGCGAAGATTTTACGTGACAACGTAGTGCTGCGCGCGCGGCAGACCGGCTCCACCGCGTCGTTCGTCTTTGGAATTGCTTCCATGCAAGGTGGCTTTCTCCTTGGCCGGCTCGGCTCCCCTCCTGTTTCCTCCCCTCATTTCCCTCCCTTGATTACCCCTCCTCGGTGACTCATCGTAACGTTACCGAGCGTTACACTTTTTCATAAGTGACTCCCAGCCGCAACCTAATTTAAGACGTTGTCACGTCAAAAAAAAAAAAATTACTGGTCCTACAGCAGCATTACCAACAAAAGTAGCAAAAACTGCCACAAAAGAACATAAAGGAGGGCGAAAAAAAAATCGCAGACATCAGAAGTTTTGAAATGTCCACCCTGCAATATCGTTCCAGAAGAAAGAATTTAAGACCTTAAAGATAACAAAGATAAAGGCATGAAGGCTAAAGATAGAAGGTCAATGGTACAAGAAATACAGGCGTATAAAAAAACGGAAGTAAAACTACGAAGGCGCAAAATAATATTACATTGGCGAAAGAGTATCCTGGAACATCAGACAATTTTAATGAAAACTGCCGTTGCCTGACAATGAGATAAATATGGAATCGGTGAATGTGAAATCATGTACATGGGGATATGAGTTATATAAAATTAAACGATTTGGAGAGAGTATATCTTCAGTATTAGTAACTTTTTTCATTTTACCTTGAATATACTCGTGTTTAGTTGCATAAAGCAGAAACCTTTCCCAATCATGCTTACTTATATTCCGTGTTTACTCATTTGTTTCTTTGTCATGTCAAAAGTGTTCAAAATATTTGTAGCTTCCNGCAGCTTCCAATATTTTTTTAAGTATTTTATGTTGTACATATTTTCAATAATAAAAGAATTTTTGAAATAAACATTAGATGTTGCAATTGTGTCGCCATAATTAAAAAAAAAAACAGTTACTTTTAATTTGAGTATTTTGACACAGTTGTAGTAAATAAGAATTTTAAAATCGAAAACCATATTATTTTTAATGTACGCTTTATGATACGGAGAGATTATTTTATAAACTTCGTAGGTAAAATATTAAATTTGTCAATTCTTGTTTTTTCGCTTATGGCCCACTATAAAATCGTTAGAAAAACAGCTTTGTAGGAGACACTAGTCAAGAAACCACAGTAGCCCTATGCAAATGCCTGTTGTTAATTTCGGACACTTTAAAAGGAGCATGCATTCAGCCAGGTTTGCTTCATTGGGGAGTGGGTAATATCGTATACAATCGCGCCTAAATAAACACGAGTGCGTCGAAGCTTGAGACTCCACACCGCAACAGGGAACTCAACTGCTCGATCCTGCTTTAAATGTAAGCCAAGGAGCGTTAATGGCGTGGCTANTCGATCCTGCTTTAAATGTAAGCCAAGGAGCGCTAACGGCGTGGCTAATGACTATGAGGAGATAATACGCGAGTGCCCTAATTCATAGGCATCCAATCCGCAACCCGTGGGTATTTTACAACTCGCAAAATATTTGGTTAACTGCCGACAACTTTTACGTATACGTATTTCAGTTGAAAATTTTGGTTTTTGAAGATCAAAAATTGTAAACGTAACTACAGATACCAACTAGGTTGGGACGTCCACGATGGAGGAGCTGAAGGGCTTGCAGCCCCTCCAAAAGAGTTAAAAATATATACAAATATAAACAAAGTTTAGAAAAAAAATTTTAAATTATGTTATAAAAATTTAAATAAAATATTACAATAATATTTCTTTGAGCTCGTACGTGAAATTAAAATATGTTTACTTAGGGAAAAGGTGCTTTCGCTATTGTGAAAGTGCTGAATTCAGAATTCATGGTTCAGACCCTCCAAAAATAAAATAATGTGCACGAAACTGCATGTAGGTGAACGTGTTTCTGTTCGTCATTTTCCTGATTAACACTCTACAGTTATAATATGTTTCACCGTGAGCACATCAAAACTTCCAAAAGAACTTGCATAAAAAGTTCTGAATTAAATATGTACGCACAGTAATATTTTCAACAAAAATGTCCGCATATATTAATGTTCATGATAAATTTTACAGTACGTACAATTTTAGCCTACTTTCCTTGGTAAGATAGGCTGACGCAATCATGCGNTACTTTCCTTGGTAAGATAGGCTGACGCAATCATGCGAATATCTACGAGGGATAAATGTCTTCCTTACTATCTTTCGAACCCATAAACCGAATTCCACCAAACTCTGTACACCTACAGTACTTAGCAAGGACATCAGAGTTTTACAGTTATCTACAACGCCAAGTGCTCATTTTGAAAATTGTGACTATTAATGTTTAGGGCGCTATTTCATATCTAGGCAACAGTTCAACCAATTAAAACCAAATTTTGTATTTTGACATTTCGACATTTAAATATTTTATTGAAAGATGTCTTTTATTAGTTCACCATTTTGGAAGACAGCATTACGTAAGATAATAAGCTTTTATGTCACACCTCGGATACTACCAAAATATATTCCCGAAGAATTTCGCACCTAAGTAATTATATGGTTTGCCATGTTACCATATACATATAAAAAGTATAAGATGATTTTTCCATTATATCAGCAACAAAAATATTTTTGATTGATTTGGTACTCTTAAGCTAATTTCAACCAATCATGGTATGCTGAAATCAGTAACTACAAGTTTTATATATGCTAATATTTAATTTCTTTTGTACACCATTTGTGAATCAGGGTCACGCAAAAAAGTAAAATTTTGGTCGTATTTCGGGAAACAAACAACTGATCCTACCAAATTTGGCAGACAAGAAAAAGTGTAGTAAGCCATGTAAACTGGTATCTTTAAAGTGGGTTAGCTTCTTATTTGAAAAATTGCTGCTTTATACATATTTTAGTTACTATGATATATCTATGAATTTATGTACCTTATTTCAATCAAACTTCGTTTGTTAGCAGTAGCCTACATTACAACTATAAAATGTGTCTACGATAAATCAAATCTTATTTCTCCACCATTTTACAAGATAGCTTTATTTTCATACCATACCTCGGAAAAAATCAACCGAGACCCACGAAATTTTGGCGCACAGGTTTTGTTACGGTAATCTTTGTAAATTGATGTGTTGAAATTGTTATTTTCGAAATAATGATAATAAAACTTTTAGGTTTCAATACACATGTAATTTTTACCGCAGTCTTCCCATATTGCCTACCTCAATACATTTATCCGCATGCATATGTATGTAAAGGGAAGTAGACTAATGTATCGTATTGTAAACGTCGTCTTATATTATATTCTTTTCTGTTCCACTATATCGCTACTTGTGTCATAAGGTAGGGTAGAACATTGGCAACCTGAACACAGTAGATTAAGAACCCCAAACATAACATGGTATGTACGTTGTTTTTACTCATAAATAAGTGTGAACTTAAGTGTATCGTATATTTGGATATGTATTGCGTTTCCAAGCCCTTGAAACATGTAACTGCTAAAGGCCACACAAATATGCACTGCATTATGTATATACGAGAGGTACTTAATTAGCGTGCGAGCTTTCCGCCTTAAACTCGCCTCTATGTAACTTTGAGCAGTATCCTTAAAATTGTGTTGGGAACACATACAAACAAAGTTGTCGTCCTCTTCGCCGTGCCACTTTAAATACGGTCTGTTTTTTCCAATTATCCCGTGTAAAAATAATAGCGGAAGCACCAGTTCTAGCCATTTTCAATCGCAAAGAGTTACAAGTAGGAAAGGAAATAAAGTCGGAAACTAGGCTGCATACATGTGCCATTTCTAACATGCTAAACGTAGGCACATGCCACTTAGAAGAAAAAAAACTATTTTCTATGGACTAGTCTATTTGCTGAATGTTTAGTTGACTATGTAAGCTGCATTCTTGGGACACCTCTTAAATATAATGGTGCTAGAAAGCAGTATATTTGCCCGAGTTTCATCATAAGTTGTTTTTCAGAGTGTATCGAATTTTTTTTAGCCCGAAATGAAATAAATAATGCTTTCCAACATCTTCTTACATTGCTATATATTCACTGTCATTATTATTCTTCGAGCACTGTTCAAACATAACACAAAAAAATCTCATTTCTAATCTTCCAGTACTGTTTCAAGAATAAGAAATACAGTGATAATATAAAAATGTAAGACGGTTTTTAAAAATTATTATTTTTGTCAACAGCTTATGACGAAAATCGGTAACTGTTCTGTGTTTGTGCTCCGTTTTCCTTCGTATCTTGATGGAAACCGACGGTCGTAATTAAAAACACTGTCTAAATGAGTTTTATAGATATTCTCGACGTAAAGATGTCGNGGAAACCGACGGTCGTAATTAAAAACACTGTCTAAATGAGTTTTATAGATATACTCGACGTAAAGATGTCCAACTGGATACGCACGGTGGCATCCCTTTGAAAATCGCCGCGCTATTCTCGCGTTTTGCTTCGATTCCCGGGCACCGCAGTTAAGACAGAATTTTCCCCGGAAGCACAAGCACGCGCGGCTTGTCCCGCCTGCCGCGCCTTCATCATTCCGTCTCTTCTCCATCCCTTTCTCATGCGCCTCATGTTTTATTCAGGCAGGCCGAAGCGCAGCACTCGTCCTTGTGCCCGGTTTCCTTCAAGTGAGCTGGTTGAGTTAAAAAAAAGGAAAGCACAGTCGGGATGGGAATGGAAACGTGGATGGTTTTTAGCGCTCACTCCCCCTCCCCCCTCCACCTTTTTTAACCTACGCGCCTCCTGAAGGAACTCCTTGCTTGAATGCGTATCAAAGTGATGGCATACTCATTATTCATGGTTATCGTTAACTGAATGCTCTCAAACTCAACCTTCGCAAAAGGCATTCCTACTCGCAAGGTAAGAAATATTTAATGTGCACACCTGATAGTGCTCGGAGTAGGCCGTACAAGAAAACGCGCGCGTGCCTTCCAGTGCTACTGGATGTAGTAATGTAGAAATATTCATGTTGATTATATTTGCATTGATTTCTTTTCGTTTTAGGACTATGCACTTTAGTATGATAAATAACGCAATGGTAATAACTTCGGCAACATGCTTGTACTCTAAGCCACGCATACTTAATAAGGCTCCCGAGCGGTGAATCTTGTGAAAAGGGCTCCACTATAAAAATTTACAGCTTATTAATAAGTTCGGTGGCTGATTTTAATTTTTTTTTCTGCTATTTCCGCTGTATCAATTTAACTGGTCTTAAGTTCGATTGCCTGATTCGCCGTTGCGGCCTTGTTAATGACATTCAGTGACTATTAATTCTCTGGCTGCTATAACTGATTGATAATTACAGTGCACGTTTCTAAAACTTCCCCACAGTAATTTATCTACAGACGCGTCGACTTCAGTAATTCATCGTTACACCATGAATGTGCTGGAATAATAGATATTGCACTGAATAAGAAAAAACGCATTATAAACGGCCAACCTAATTTACTTGTCACAAACTCTGTTATCTCAGACAGACTTGCAATAGGATCTTAAAATTTCTGATTCAAACAGAAACCGAACCAACTACTGTTGAGTTTCGCCATGTTGTCTTGCTCTCAATGCCCGAATCAGTGTTATCAAACAGTGAAATAGCAGCGAGTGATAATTATTAAATATGCTGTAACAAACTTACTAGTCAGTCAAATTAAATGGGTACCAGTGTCTTGGGATTTTGTTCATAGTCGTCACTTGAAGAAACGTGAAACTTTTTTTCTATAAAATCCTGCTTAATTGGGAAATCTCCTATGTATTTCAATAAAAATTCTTTATAAAAGTTGTTTAAAACATTAACAGTATTAATATAAACTAGAAAGGAAGTTTGCCAAGTTTCAGCCTCATCCGAAAACGTAAATAATTAACATGCCCCAAGAACTCAACTTTTCTAATAATTTATCATTTCCAACATGTAAATAGTTCTTTCATTAAATGAATGTTACAAGACGTCAGAGTGACGTAGCAGAATTCGTGGAGGATAGGGGTCTTAATACAAATATAAAATAATAATTTAATATTGAATTTGTTCACACCGCTCTTATTTACTTCATTAAATTATTTATCTCTACTATAAAGTTCTCTTAATGTTCTTAGTGAGCACAATTTTTAATATATATTTTAATTTAATCTACGTCGTTTTAAATTGTTCTACATTGGTAACAATCACTTAATTCACACTCATTATTTACACATATGCAATCTGTCAATTGCTGTAATTCCACATTTCTGTCACTCACGCATTCAGTTCAATAGTCCCACCCAACAGTCTCACTCTCCACTGTAACGATGCCCGCAGTCCCCTGACTTCACTCCCGCTGGTCGCTTTTGCCGTTCTCGAATCTCTGCTGGCTCGTCGCTTCTCTGTCTTCGCACACCTGTCGCTTGGTGTCGTACAACCCTCCAAACTCTATACTGTTGGCTCTTAGACCCGTCGCGGCTTAAGTAGTCTCGCTGACCTGATATAGAATGTTCCCCGCACCCCGAGTCTCACTGAGAGTGGCTAGAGCAATGTCGAGAACATTCATGCGACGATAACCCCAGTAATTCAATCCACCCAAGGGCAGAAAATGGCATGATTCACGTTAGGCTTATCGCTGTAGCAGTACAGGAAGAGGCATCCCTTTGAAAATGGTACCGCTCTTCTCACGTCAACGCTCGCCTGGCCTTGGCACACCACTTCGCTCACTCGAGCGGACGGAGCAAGAGAAGCGATGCAGAGCAGTGGCATGTAACACTCTTATTAACTTTTCCACAATGCCAAACGAACTGCAAACATTTTTGCCTCCTAGGCCTCCAAATATTTAATATTTAAAAATAAAGGCGTTAAACATGAAAAAAAGGAATTTTTTTTCTTTGGTGTTATCTTCAAACTGCAACTGGCTGGACGGACAGTGGTATGGAGATAGTAGCTGCTAGTGGGATGCCGAGTGCCGTGCGAAGATATTGTCATAAGACACTGGAGCAAAGTGCAACTCACACCTACCAACTTGCGAACAACGAGAGTCTTATCTACCTTTACCTGCCATCGCCATACCTGCGAAGAAGGCTTCGTTAAATCAAACAAAGTTTGTTTGGCATCACCAAATTGTTTGTTTGCATATTTGCAATTATATATTTTGTTCCTGAAACGAAATTATTTTGTTGATATTATTGGTTAACCAAGACAAAGATACGATTATTGCTCCTAAAAATTTTGTTGGTGCAACTAAACATTTGTTTGGCTCCACGTTCATTAAACAGTGTAAACTTTAACTGTCCTGCAGAATTAAAATCCAATATAACGAACAATAGAACACCTTCTATGCTTCACGCCTTATTTGCCATTTTTTTAAAATTTGCAATTTTTTTTGTTGCAACTTTTAAACACCCAAAATTTTAAGACAATACGATACTTGTTTAAATAAGGTATACAGCTAACTTGTAATTCTGTAAAATTCAGCCTCCACAATAATTATTAAGATAGCGCTGATTTTCACAGAAAAAATTTTATTTTCCATACTTGTGTACACTTTCATTGTCAATTTCATAATGTAAGTTGTCCTGTGGAAGAATAACATTCGAAAACAACAAGTAGCTTATCGGTAATTTACAGAGCCCTGCGAAATTAGCGTATCGATTCGCGACAGTGTAATTTCCAAGTACAATTTAGCTGAAACAGGGACTAGATGACACAGATTTAATATGAACTGGATGACTTTGCTTCAATACAAGTATTTCGCAATGGCGTGACTAAATAATATGCATTGCATGCCAAAAGAAAAATAAGTATCACTGTGGCCAATGAGTGGATGGAGAAGACTGTGTGAATGTATAGGCCTGTGAAATATGGGTTATCGTCCGATTATAATACGAATTAACACGTTGATGGTTATCCGCCCTTCAGGTGAATTTGAAATGGTGCCATTCGTTCCCATAAGAAAAAAAAGTAGAACTGTAAAGAGACACCGCAAATAAAAGGGAAGAAGCACACGGGGGGNAGAGTTGTCCTAAGACAACCATAGCTAGAGGCTTGGGAATTTCAAGAATTCAGTTGGCATCAGGCTAAATTTCACATTGTTGTATACATTGTTCGGTTGCTATATCCTTATTGGTCTCAGTCACCCATTTTGGGCAGGTTGTACATGGTTAGGTATCTGCAACAATAGTTGTATATTACTGGATCAGACTTGATCCAAATCGTGTTGAATAGATCCTGCTGCAGTCACGAAAGCAGCGCAAAAGTGAAAGAGTTTGAATATACTTAAAACCTAATGAAACCACGGAAATTCCCGCTTTATGTTCATGGTTAGAAATAAGAACGTGCAGTTGTTTCGCTGGGTTGTATTAGCGTCGTGATTAAAAGTTATTTTAAAGAATGTTTTGATGACAGAGCTCGCGATGTTAAGGATACCGTGTACCTAGGCATCACACAATTATCGGATGGATTTATTAAGAAAAAATATGGTTAAGAACTACTTAAACTGTCTGGGGATGTCTGCTTAAAAATTGCACTNATTGTTCGGTTGCTATATCCTTATTGGTCTCAGTCACCCATTTTGGGCAGGTTGTACATGGTTAGGTATCTGCAACGATAGCTGTATATTACTGGATCAGACTTGATCCAAATCGTGTTGAGTAGATCCTGCTGCAGTCACGAAAGCAGCGCAAAAGATAAAGAGTTTGTATCTACTTAAAACCTAATGAAACCACGGAAATTTCCGCTTTATGTTCATGGTTATAAATAAGAACGTGCAGTTGTTTCGCTGGGTTGTATTAGCGTCGTGATTAAAAGTTATTTTAAAGAATGTTTTGATGACAGAGCTCGCGATGTTAAGGATGCCGTGTACCTAGGCATCACACAATTATCGGATGGATTTATTAAGAAAAAATATGGTTAAGAACTACTTAAACTGTCTGGGGATGTCTGCTTAAAAATTGCACTATTTCAACATTTCATGTCAAAAAACAAGTTTTTATTTCCGAATGTAATGCGCATTTTCTAAACTAGATATTAACTACTTGCTAAAACAAGTGTTATCACATATTAAGGGATGAATTCGCCTGTAAAAGAACATTTAAAGTAGTAGCCTGTTGGGGTCTAAAGCAAGTTTTAATCTTTATTATACTACCATAAAACGACGTGGTCGCCACTGATCTTGTGACATACGCAAGTCGTCCACGCTACGAGAAGATTGTACGCCAGCTCAGTACAGCAGCAGATGCTACGATGGCGCATCTGACATGCGTGCCGAGTTACTGCTAGTGCTTCCATGCGCCTTAGCCTCGGACACGCATAAACAAATCGTGGTATTGGATGTTCGCGGTAAACTGAGCACGTTTGAAAGCCCTGCCAGTGGTCTACTTGTGTACACATTGTGTATTCTTCCTACGTGTGTAAAATTAACATTGCCACAGACCCGGTCACTTTATTCATGTGTTGGTCAAGTGAAACTGTCTGTAGTGTCATTATAAAAGTAAATATTCTTACAAATTTGTCAATTATTACACCAACTTGCACTAGAAAAAGATCGACGCAAAATATGTTATGACAGTATATACGGAAATTTACCTAACACTTCTAATTCAACGTCAGAACATGGAACAGCTTTCCCTCTGCCNGTTATGACAGTATATACGGAAATTTACCTAACACTTCTAATTCAACGTCAGAACATGGAACAGCTTTCCCTCTGCCGTTACCGACTTTGCTGGGCGCTCGCCAGTGTGCCTGTTAATATACATACAGGTAGGAGCAGTGACATATTTCGAAGGTTGAACTCAAAAGCACTCAATTAACCGTGAACTGCCTGTAGGTGGAACCTACTACTGAATAGTCACTAACAAAAGTTTAGTCATCCCGGAAGTTGGTGGTGAGCTATCATCCTACCGGCCTTCTCAGAACATTCTCTTGAACCTCAACACCTTGGCCTGAATGCCAACGGAGAACTCTTCCCATCGCCCATACTGTTCCTTCTCGCAGTGCGCAGTAACTCGCGAGAAAAACAAAATCCCTAGTCGGAGCAAACATATCGCAATATGTTTCCCTTGTTACACGTTTCTGCGTTAATCACCTTCCTTCGCACCGTTGTT
>NQII01003360.1:201099-265890 GCA_002778355.1 Clitarchus hookeri | reverse complement strand
GGGGGGGGGAGGCCTCCGCTTCAGCTTCACGTGTCTGGAGATTTTCCATGCCACGTGCCTATTCGAAGGCGACAGCAAAGTGCGCTAAAGGTTGAAGGGGGTGGGGTAAGGGGGTGAGGGAAGTGAGCCAAAGGCGTGCTGTAATCCTCAAAACTGTCACGCGACAAAATTTTCAAAAATTTGTAAACATCAAGGATTATATGAAAAAACATTCTACCTACAATTTCATTCCTGACAAGTACACGGCAGAAATTAAGGCAGTGGTATCAGACTTCGAAATTCGCTTTAGTGATTTCAAAAAAATTGAGAAGTTGGTGGAATTCACCAGTTATCAGTTTAATAATTCCATTGATCATAGTGATATTTACGAAATAGCTAAACAAATTTCAGATACATTTCAAATGGACCATATGATATTTAAAAACGAAATTATTACTCTGCGCTACGACATATGTCAAAAAGCAAGGTAATTCTGGGCATTGGTTTCGAACGAGAAATATCCAAATTTGAATAAATGTGTTGAACAACTGCATTCGTGTTTTGGTTCAACATATATATGTGAATCAGCATTTTCCTACTTAAAACAAACAAAAAATAAGCACCGTTCTCGCTTGACATACGCTCATGCATTGAATTCTTTAAGGTTGGCAATTCGCAACTACAAACCTGGTTTTGCTAATCTAGAGGGAGATGCTCAGACGCAATGCTCACACTAACATAAATAAGTATTTACTAAGAATTATTTTCAGTTTTATGTTTTCCCTCTTAATAAAATAAAAAAATAATACATAAATGTATACTGAACTATACTGTTTCATTTAAAATTTCAAGAAGTTTGTAATTGGTAGATCGCACAGGGTTTCGTCAGTAAACAGTAGATCTTGGGTCTTATCAAGTTGGCCACTCCTGTTTTAGATGATCGCAGTCTTCGTCTTAGAATCCATAATTGTATCTGATACAAGAGACTTTAAATACGTATCAGACGGATTTATGCGTCCTCATTACCATGATCGACAAAAATGTGTATCTACATATCAAAAATTTGTAAAAAAATATATAGGTGTGGAAATATGAAATGATACAATTATTAAAGAAACTATACAAGTGTTTAGCCCCAGAAATAAGTTACATAATTATTGAACACTTGCCATTAACATTTTTCCCCGTAGTTCATTCAGACAAAATCGCCATTCACCTATCTTTAAGTTGTAAAAGTAATGGATACATATGTAAAGTCAAGAGATATACTCATTCCTGTTAAAATTTATTTGCATTAAAATAAAAATTGGTTCACTATCTTATTTGTATGGTTATATTATGATGTCGCTGTAATTAATGGTAGTTTTGGTCAAGTATCAACTTTTATAGAATATAATTTCTTGTTATTAGCTTGTATAACGCATAGCTATGGGCATTCCGCCAACACCTCACCTTATGAGATTGGAGTACAAACTGTTGTGAGAATAGAAATAATTTCCACTGTTACGTAATGGGAACGAACTGAATTTAATTTATCGTGAGATGTGATTTGGTTTTTTTGTAAAACATTGATCGCTGCACCATGTACAGATTATAGCATTTGTGGCATTTATTGCTAGGAGTGTGCAAATATGACGCTGTTTGTTGTTAATTTCGTTCATGAAAACTAAGATTTTAGTGTTTCCTGTGTTTAAAAAAAAAATTTATTATTTGATAATACGTTTGTTTAGAAATTAAAAAATTTAAACTTTACAGTTTACCGAATAAGGTTTAATATCACCAAATATGATATTAATTTGAAGGCTACAAAATTTTACAAAACGCTGTATCGTTCGGTCTATTAAAAAGAGGCAAGATTTTATAACTGTATTGTAAACAAAATTTTATTTAAAAAATTTAATTTATTTTATTTTATATTTGCAAATATTATAATAAAAATATAACGTAATCTTCTAATGCAAGCACAGTATACGTATCCACAGTGTCATGTCGTTAGACAGTGTTCAGTCTGAATTTGATTACTTTCCCACGAACTGTCTATAAATATGAATTTTCCGTGCATTCTGGCTGCTCCACATCAATATATGCAAAATATCGTTATCTATTTTGGTACAGATATTATTTTTAATCGATTTCTGGACCATCGGTTTAATCACTCCCGTATGTTATTCTGCGCTGGACACCGGTTCTGTTTTTTTAATGAAACTATCAACTCTGCTCCCCTAGACATGGCCTGGTTACATATATTCTTTACTACAAAAATAACATGTTACATATCGACCTAAAAAAAATTACAAGCGCCGGTCGCATTACAAAGTCTGGTTGGGAAGTGCATATTTCGTACTTGTTCCACTGCACATATCATTATAGATCCAATTGTTGCGTGTTGACTTCATCCTCTTTAATTCATTTTCATGCTTCTTGAAAAAAATTCAAGGTTTTATTTTGTGTGTACGCATT
Organism: Clitarchus hookeri; assembly: GCA_002778355.1. Classification (NCBI taxonomy): domain Eukaryota; kingdom Metazoa; phylum Arthropoda; class Insecta; order Phasmatodea; family Phasmatidae; genus Clitarchus; species Clitarchus hookeri. Next base: position 263,451 of record NQII01003360.1, on the reverse strand, counting down.
AGATTTCCCCTTACCTATTTACGTGTGTTAAAGAAATCTCGACTAGGCTTTTAAAAACAGTAAAGCTGTGAATAGTTTAATACTATCAATATATATTTTATCCGGCCCTTGAGTAAGTTTTGAAAGTCACATGTGGCACTCGACAAACTGAACCTGGCTATCACTGGTGTACATCATTTCCCTGGAGATAGGAGGGTAAAGATACGTGCATCACGGTCTCACTAGCCCAGTGGATGTCTCTGCCAGTCTGCTCTCCTGCTCTCTCTCTCTCTCTCCGTCCGCGTTACACGTTGCAGTCCGAGACGTCACGTATATTGTTTCATTATCTCACATGTCTCCTTTGTTTGAAGAGATAGAATGTCAGGTATGGTTACTTATTTAAACAGCTCATCTAAGGCAAGAGTGATATACAGCTTTTAAGACGATTGAACATATAGCGTGGAAACTGTGGCTGTGTAAATCTTTCCATCAATAATATCACATTCTTAAATTATGTAAAAACAAAAAAAAAAGGGGGGGATGGGTGCGTGTACTTATGTACGCGCGTTGAAAGTTATACTTCTTTGGCGTGACTAAAATAAAATTTTCGCGCATAACCTCAAATACTTGAAAAAACTTTCAAAATTTTACTATACAACATTTGCCCCTAACAAATTTTTCACGGCACACACGATACGCGCATAACCTCAAATACTTGTGTATCTTCCGTTTGTATATAGCTAGGTGATACGCGCATGCGCGTTGGGTCATACCCCTACCACGTTCACTGTCGAATTTCGTTACACTGTGCACGCGCAACTTCCGTTGCACACTAAACTTTTACCCTCAAAGCGCCAAAAGATGTATAAGTTCAAAAATTTGGATCCAATAGCACAACGGTGTGCTTAAAAATCTGCGAATTTGTTTTGGTTTGAAAGCGATGTCACAAATCACACGGAAGCAGTATCAGCCTAAAAGTGAACACTCAGCACCTGGAAGCGATAAGAACATAGTGAAAGCAGAGAAATTGTTGAAATAAGAATGACGCTTATCGATTCGTGAACTGTCAGCTAAAGAATGTGCTGGTGTAGCAATACGCCACGAAATTGTTAAGAATCACGTGAATATATCTCATGTTGTGCAAGATATGTGCCATGTTCAAAGAGTGTAGAATTAAACCTGCAGATAGTCCAGTGCCACAAAGCAGTTCTTCAGTCAGTGAAAAATTTTTCCTTAATTCTTGAGTAGTATAATAGGGACGATCTTGAATCAGAACTGCAGTCCTGTACGTGGAAAGTAAGTGGTTCATAAACTATAAATTAATTTAAGCTTTTTGGCTCTGCAAAGAAGTTGATATCGATTTTCTTTCTCGTGAAATAGTATAGCAGTACTGGGATACAGAAAAACCAACTGTAAATGAATGTTACTGTATTATGCTAATATTTTGCAAGTCCATTTGAGGAGGGCATTTTGCAAAGAAATGGGTGAACTACTTCGTAAAGAAAGTTTTCTTCCTTTCACGATAATGCTAGATCACGCATGACACGAAAGTCTATAGAAGCTTTTGAGGATATTGTTAGGATGTCGGTGAACCGTCCTCCATACAGACCAGGCATCACACCACACCTTGCGATTTCTGGACTTTCCCAGCATTTGCGGACAAGTGAGCAGGAAGGAAGTTCAACAAGGACCAGTAAGTGGAGGCTGTCACATCCTCTGTTTCACGCCGACCCCTAGTATCTAGTGCATCGCTGGGGAAGACGTGTAGTGTGCGCAGTTCTCTAGTTCGTCAAGGAATCCCACAGCAAACCTCTTGTTTACTCTCACTATATGAATAGCGATCTCAGTACACGAATGGTCGGAACAGCCCTCGTAAAAGGGTGGAAATTATTACTCCTAACTTCATTACATAAATTAATTGTCTCGAAATTTTGAAGTTACGATTTTAATACACGAGGACATACAACTAATTTCCTTACATCGTTGTCAGTTTGACTGGGAACATCATTCAGTGTTACCTTTCAAAATTTAGCAATCGCAGGTAATGATAANTTACATCGTTGTCAGTTTGACTGGGAACATCATTCAGTGTTACCTTTCAAAATTTAGCAATCGCAGGTAATGATAATTTTTAGAAGTTTATTTCAAAAGTTCTCAATTTTTAGTAAACCTATGTTTATATGCAGTGTTCCCTTGGGATTAATTCAGATATAAGTGTGACATTACTATCCAAAAAAAGTCTAACTTCTTCTATGTAACATCATATGGGTAGGTAGGTATGTGTTAACTTACCGTCGACAGCGAGGTCATTCGAGACGGAGGAAGTTGCTCAGAGAAGCAGGGATGAGGAAGGAATCAGCCATGGCCTGTAGTTATTTCGGGAAACTATGGAAAAACTAAATCAGTATTGTTGGACAGGGATTCAAACCCATGTCCTCCCGACTACGTAGTTTTTGTACTTATGCTCTCAATTGTAGTTCAAATTGTAAATAAAACAAAAAATGTTCCAACAAAATACGTATATAATTTTATATCTTTTTTTTAATAATTAATCTATGGTCAATTAAGGTGCTGAAACATATTCTTGCTCTAACGTTTATATATATATATATATATATATAATTTTTTTTATATGTGTGTGTGTGTGTTTTGAAAATTATAAAAATGGTTTTATAATGCTTGTTGTGATTTATCGCCGTAAATGTTTTTAAAAAATTCCTTGTCTCAGGCTGACAAACACGAAATCTCAGCCACTAATTTTTCGAGAGTTGTTGTACTGGGCTACTCAAGTCCACTCGATCCTCTTTAGAAAATGATCTGGAGTACTTGAGATCTTGAAACTTATCAAGAGCTCTTCACGATTGACACTCCCAATTATATCCTGTAAATGAAAGGCGTGATTTCTGCATTTTATTACAAACAGGCACGATATTTACACATTCTTTCTTCTCTAACTTTCACGTCATTTAGTACANGATTTCTGCATTTTATTACAAACAGGCACGATATTTACACATTCTTTCTTCTCTAACTTTCACGTCATTTAGTACAATTTATTAAATTTTTGAAATAACTTTATGAACACGTGAAAGGAATAAGTATTCTTAAAATATATTTATTTACTACACACTTTTGTGTCATTTACAAGGTAACCCTATATACGGTTATTTATAAAAAAATATTGTAACGTATTTAGTTGACACCACCTTATGTCATTATTATACACGGTACATAAAAATAATAAACGCTACTTTTTTGTGCAAAAATTACTGAGTTTGAACTACTGAATTTATTTTAAAGAATTATATTGACACTTTTGGGACACAGTATTGGAAAAAAAATGTCGTAAGATTTAGCCCAAAGAAGTGAGGCAATTTCTCATGTAAGAAATAATAACCATACTTCAGCCTACATTCATACAATTATTTTTCTCTAATATTCACCCTTCCTAAACAAAAACCTGACAAGAAATTTAATTAATAATAACTGTCACCCTGATATTTATACACAATCAATTATCTGTCCTTTTGTAACTTTCAGATATAAAAAGACTATATAAATAAAAATAATATTTAAAAAACTTTAGTGTTTTCTGGGATAGTGTCGTATTAAAAGTGGCTTGTGTTTAAGAGAAAATATAGATATTTCATTTGCGGTTGTGTGAAATGTCGAAGGAATTACCCAACATTTCATTTAAGTTAATTATAGTTATTAACATATTCTTGTTGTGTCTACTAGGTAGCAGATATGCATGAATACTCGGTAACGGCATTTCCACCGGCCGGCCACTTGTATGTTGTGCTCGATCTTGTAGCATTTAGAGTTAACATCGGCAAGTTGGACTGTTGTCTGCGTTAGAACACACTCTTCAATTCTCTAACTACCTCTACGTTTGATACCTTAGGTAATAAATCAATTCGTCATCCTCTTTTTAGCCCTTCNTCTTCAATTCTCTAACTACCTCTACGTTTGATACCTTAGGTAATAAATCAATTCGTCATCCTCTTTTTAGCCCTTCAAACTATTGTTACATTATTACGTTACCCTAAATATTAAATGCCTTGAAATCTGCACTAGTGATCTTGCAGATTAATTAAAAATTATGAATAAGTTGGTCCAATATAATTCAGAAAGTCTACAACGCTCAAATTCAATCAAATCATTTGAGATTTCTCCACTGCAAAAAAGTGGCAGATTAAATATCCGTTACGAGAGCCTCGCACAGCCTGTCAGAGAAGTGTACGTCGTGATGAGAGGAGCCTCAACGCCAGTTCGCCCCTACGTACTTACCTGCTTGTGTGTTTGGTTCCAAGAGAGCCGGAATTTTAACAAGGATAATTATTAGGCAGGAATTACTAAAACTAAATTTTGAAACATTTCTTTAAGTTCTTTACATGAGCAGCAGAAAATTTTTTTTATTTTTTGCGTTGGCATAAAGGTAATTCTAAAACTAAGATTTGTCCTTAGTAAACTAATTGCTTAAAATTTGTATTTAATGCGTTCTGTGCTGGATTGAATTCTACGTTTTTATTCAACCTCGGAAATATTTTACTTTATTACCACTGTTTTCTTTCCCGGCTACTTTTATATTGATAGTTGTCTGCACGCTCGTGTAACTATTATAAAACAGCAATATATCAAAATACTTGTAATGCTCTTTATTTACTAGTAATACATATTCTCGGTCTTTCTCTATATATATCTCTTTTGTCCCATATTTACATAGGAAAGTATTTCAACATAATAATTTATTTGAATTTTCAAAAAAATATATATAGAACTGTTATAGTTTCTCAGCAATATCAGCACAATTTTTAGTAGTATANTATTTGAATTTTCAAAAAAATATATATAGAACTGTTATAGTTTCTCAGCAATATCAGCACAATTTTTAGTAGTATAATTCTGTTCATTAGTTTATTTTCTGATTGAAAATAACTCCACACTAAATCAAAAAACAATGATGTCAATTTCTGTATATATGAATATTTACCGAAAATTCCAGGGTAAGATTATTTTTAAACGCCAACAACTTTTATGGAAAATAATTATTATTGTTTTATAATTTATCTAAGTTCTTAAAAATATCCTTTAATAATATCAAATAAGGTGTCTGCGAAACTTATAAACAATATTTTTGATATAAAATTCGGAGTGATGTTATGTCCAAAAAAATTNCAAATAAGGTGTCTGCGAAACTTATAAACAATATTTTTGATATAAAATTCGGAGTGATGTTATGTCCAAAAAAATTAATAAAATCGCTGCTGAAGCAAATGTTCTGCCCGTGTTACACTTCTATGTATAAATGTGGCGCCAAACGAAGTTATAAAAGTTTTACCGTAGATTTATTGTTGCTTATGCCTATCTTCTTTTGAAAATCATAAGATTAAGGCGTAAGGGAACGAAATCTCACCTTTGCTTTATGTAATATCTTTATATCGGCTTAAAGAAAACTGCTATTATAATAATCAATTATATAAATCAACTCACTCTTNCAAATAAGGTGTCTGCGAAACTTATAAACAATATTTTTGATATAAAATTCGGAGTGATGTTATGTCCAAAAAAATTCATAAAATCGCTGCTGAAGCAAATGTTCTGCCCCTGTTACACTTCTATGTATAAATGTGGCGCCAAACTAAGTTATACAAGTTTTACCGTAGATTTATTGTTTCTTATGCCTATCTTCTTTTGAAAATCATAAGATTAAGGCGTAAGGGAACGAAATCTCACCTTTGATTTATGTAATATCTTTATATCGGCTTAAAGAAAACTGCTATTATAATAATCAATTATATAAATCAACTCACTCTTTCACAAAACAGTCTGTCATTTCGACTGAGAATGTGGCTTAAGCGTCTCTCAGTTTGCTCATCTCAGAAGTGTTGGATGGTCACTCTTATATGTGGAGGTTGTTTTTTCGCAAACTAAACGGGTTAGACTATTACAAAAAGGCGTCGTTTGCTGTATATTTGGACGTGATAATCAAAAATAGGTTTTTTTAATTTGAGAAAATACTCGGGGCTGCGATATTTACTCCGCTGCGAGAGTAGCCGCTCCGGTTTTGTTTGAGGATGTTGTTGATATTAGAGGTTGAAAGTATCCGTTTGCTGATACACTGCAAGCATTTGTTTTCTTTCATCTTGGATAGTTTCCAGTAGTTTGTACTATGTGCTTATTATCTCCCCATCTTTGTCGAGTGCGAATAACACCCTTACTTATCATTTTAGTCCACAAGTCCTATATATCTTTCCTGCCAGATTTTTCATGTAAAATCTCCTCTACACAGTAGTATGACACTTTCTAGAAAACACCATTGGTCAACTAATTCATCACACATTACATTACACAAATACATTACAAACAATACACATTACATAAAATATACGTGCATAAATGTTGCACACATGTCAAACCTACGTCAGACCTAAAAATGCCTTTACACATACAGTGAAAACAAGACGTTTGCATCAGACTCTCATTCCAAAGTCAAGAAGGGAAAAAAGTAGTTACGTGCAGATCTTTCTAAACAGAAACTGATAACATTTTAACAGAAAATCGTTAACAAGAAAATAATTTTCTTGTCTTAAAGCGCAATAAAGCGTTTTTCCACTCGACGTTGACGTAGGTTCATATAACGGAAATTATCCATCAATTTATATTCACAAATATATAACTTACTCTTTGATTTACTAAGTCGTTCCAGACCTAGCGAATAATTGGTTAACAATGTTCAGAAAAATGACTGCAATAATACAAACATTAGAAACCTCAATTACAAAGTGACTCAAAATGCACATAAAATAAGATAACTAATTATGCTAGTAACAAAAATAATGCGTGCTTTGAAAATTTTATTGCCTGTTAAAGTATTATGTTTTTTATTTATAAGCATTTAAAAATTAATAGATTCTTGATAATAAAACGTCTTGTGTTTTTTTATTTAATCAAAATCGTTTTCGTCTAAAGCGCTTATGTTCATTATGAATGGACTTTTATAATCTTAATGCAGTGTAACTATAATATGTAACATTGTATGCAGACTAAAAAAATAATGCAACAACTCGGATAGCGAATGTGTTTAACTTAATGTAACAGTAACGTTTCACGTAACTATGTATCACAGGATGTTGCAGTGCATAATAGGCCCTATAAAAGTTGCCACTTATAAATACTCACTTTGTTAAACCAAACACAATTCTCTGCAACATATCCGGTAAACAGAAAATCTTATAACATGCGGCTAGTCGAGGCTAGGCGATATCTCTTTGAACTGGACCGGTTCTGATTCCAGTATATTACTCGTGCAGCAAGAACGGACCTTCCTCCTTCATAAAAGCGAAAATATGGGGACCCCTACTGCCCAAGAGATTTATTCTGCAATTCCAATCTCTCCACTTCGCGGCACCACACATGGGCGTTCATCACGAGGGGATTTTTGTTTTCTCCTCGGCCTTCTTTCTCCATCGCTCCCTCTGTGCGTCTCCCTCGGCATTTTACGAAGTTTGCTGACAGAAAGGACCCTCATTTGTGCCACAGCAAATGGCGAATGTACTTTCTTGAACTAAGGCAAAGACATGAAGGGCGGAGCGCGTGCAGCTATTCCCTTACCCCCCCTCACCATTTTCCAATCTCTCTTCCTCTCTCTCTATCTCTCTCTCTATCTCTCTCTTGCGAATAAGGCCGAAGGGGAAGAATTCAATTTGGTCTCCGCCGCACGCGCGGAAAGAATTTAGCAAATGAAATTTCGGTGCATCGGCTCCGGGCACCAGAGATCCCGTCACGAGCTGTTCCGCTTCATCTGGGAGACTGGGTATGACCCTGCGTGTAGTGGCATGCCTGTCCACGTTTCCACTCGCTTGCAACGAGCATCGCTACTTCTAGATGAGTAAAGTCACTTACTGTTCTTCAGGCAGGAAGTCTGTGAAAAACCTCATCCTCACTGCAGTCAAAGTGGACTAAAAATATATATCCTAAATCACATGTTCACGTAAAAATTTATATGGTGAACTACGTGAAGGAAAAGAATTGTGAGTTTTAAGTATATTTTTTTTTAGCGTTATCAAGTTAAAGAACAAAATAAATAGTCCACGTAAAGGCCAGACTTAATTAGGTAAAAATTTCGTAATAGTTATACCCGTAGGAAAACAATTGTCTTCAAAGCTGTAAAGTAATTTGTGAAAACTCCCGATAATATTTTTTTTAATAGAAGTAGACTTATATTCATTATCACGATTTCAGACCAGTCGGGTGGTGACAGCAAACGTTTCGTAAGGAATGTACGCTTCGGACCACCTCGGCAAATACAATAGAATGTATTGTAGTTATCCAGTGCTATCGGAGGCGAGGGAAATATTTTATTGGGGTTCGTCACGACACTCCAAGTAGTTTGAATTATAAAGCTTTAAATTGTAACGATATGTTTAATAAACGTCTGAATTACAAACAATTATTTAAATAATACATCCCAAATGAAATATGGCCATAACTTTACCGCATCGTCTACACGTAGAAAAAGGTTTGATTGAGCAATTGTAATTCACACCTAACTGTAGAAAAAATGTTACGTACAGGTATGTTCAAACTCGTAATTTTTCTGACGGGTCTAGTTGATATGGCCAAGTGATTCCTTAAACTCAGTCGTAATTTGGCTGTACAACAAAATATTTTGTTTTGTTTTTAAAATGTTATCCTGCAAAATATTTCGCTAAAGTAAACTACACACAATCGTTTTTGGCCATATATAAAAACGTACATCGTTGAGGCAAACAAGCATTTCTTTAATTACTATTTCAGAATGTTTTTTTATGGAAGACCTACTGACTCGTGTTTGTGCAGTTTGGTACACCCAGAACAATAAGATTCACATGTCTCAATACACAGACGAAGGATTTGTTTGTATAGACGAAGCTGTAGCAGAATGGGAGGAACATAACTGAGTATTTACCTTAGGTAGCAGTGGAGAAACGACGGAACCACAACACAAGCCACTGGAGTTCTGTCTTGCAAGCATCAACTGAAGTAACATTCTTATACTGCGAAAGTCTCGGTACACTTACATTGTACACCACTGAAACATGTGCTCCTCAGTGACCTCAGATGTGGAGCCGCGGTGGCGCAGTGGCCAGGGAGCTCACCTCCCACCACGGCGATCCGGGTTCAATCCCCGGCCGGTTCCCTCCCGGAACTTCGCATGTGGAAATCGTGATGGACGATGCCGCGCACGGGCGGGTTTTTTTCGGGTTGCTCCCGTTTCCCTGTACTTACATTCCGGCGCCGCTCCATCCTAGGCTCTCATTTCATATGATGCCCGTCATTAGGAGGGTGTCGCAGATCTGCGTGCACTCTCCACACGCCATTTATTTTATTTACGTCTCAAGTGAAAGCCATTTAGCGAAGACCAGAGTACATCTCGTAAGGGTAAAATAAACCATTTCATTGAAGCTGTTCAGTTTACAATACCACAATACTGCTTGACTCTAAGAGGTTTAAATAAAAATACGTTTGCTGCTAATAAATGTATTTTTATTTGTTTGATTTATGGTAATATTAGTACTAGGCTGGTACTCCGAGGACAAGAACTGGGGGCTGTGGCACCATGGCGCCACAGCCCCCAGTTCTTGCAGCTGGAAAGGTAAATAGTTGATCAGATTTTCGACGATCCCTCTTCCAGATTTGATCTTTTTTCTACCAGTCATCACACACTACAGCACAAAGAACCAATATACTCTATACCCGACATTTATACGTTTTCGTTTCAGTATCATTCTGGACTTGGAACTGTATGGACATAAAGTGCTAATGAAGCATCTTTGTCGTTTCTGCAGAAAAGCATTTACAGCTTTTTGGAATTTACAACGACTTGAAATAATGACCTGCAGAATGAAAAAAGTTAAAGTGTGACTTTTGAATGCAAAATCTGCCAGAGGCAGTTTACTCGGAGGGATGCTTCAAAGATACTTTCTAAATCTTGTAGCGCTGACTCTGTGCAATCTCCGCATGTTCCACAATCACTCCACTATCGCTCCACATGCTCCACAATCGCCCCACAAGATAGTTGTGGTAGCATACATATTATCAAACAAGTTGTTACTCTTCCCATCTGTATCACCGAGGAAGATTTCGGAACCTCACATGATGCACATTATGGCATGATGTTGCCCAATCTGTGAGAGGATTCATTTGTGGAATGTTGGGTTGCGGTAAGATGTGTGGGCTTCTCAGCCTTTTGGTGTAACCGAATGGTTTTAGATTCGAAAACGTGTACCTGTACTCCAAATCGCTCCATCAAACGAAGTACCTGCGTCTGGCATGTATACTGCAGGCTGTGGAAGGTGTGCACTATTTCCCTTGCAGCGATAACGAATCCATCGTGCCACCAAGCGAACCCTTGCCAAACTCGGTGCTTATTTTCTGCGATGTTGCATGTGAGAAACATACTTGCATCCAGGAGTAATTTAGCATGGGACAGTAAGCGGACATGGACTATGTGTGTTTGAGGCAAACGTATTTATATGTGCCCAATCAGTTACTATGTGATGATGTGAATAGCATCGTGTTGTTTCGCATTGACGATACAAACTTGTGGCGTGTGTACAACGGCCACGTCAATACAGACATGACATTCCAGATTTTAAGGATATGTGTTCTTCGTGCTGGAATGAGGTGTATGGTTTATTGCTGATATAAAATATTTCACCAGTGCATGAGGGAAGGTACAGGCGTGGTTTGATCAGTTTATAGTAAGATGCCGACCACGAGTAACAATAACATTTCCAAGTTCGGTCATGGTCTATGCTCCGATGATAATGATGATAATGGAATTTCGCTTCGCGACTGTTCGCAGGGGCCTGTCGCTTCTTGGTCAAAAAATCTAGAGCATGAAAATAGAAGTGGTGTAAATTTTGGTGGCCATCGACTGTCACGGATAATATACCTGATCAATGTGTTGAATGTGCATCGATGGGAAGAATTGCAGACTGTTGAAAATACGTTGATATCTAAAGTTGCTGCGGAAACCGACGTTACGAGGCATAGCAAGGAGGTGCTGGATGCATTCATCGATGGACTGGAAAGGTTCGAAAATTCACTTTCCTCAACTACAGAGTGAATATGTATATAACCCTTTGTGGTTGCGTGTTTATTCTATTCTATGGATGATGGTGGAACGAATCGAACTGGCAACCGAGCTGCAGCAGGCCATCGAAGCTTTTCGCGCGTAATATCTACTCTCGAAAAGTCGCAGACTGGCTCTCGAGAATCGAAGGGACGGGGTGTATAAGCAGATAACCAGCCATCTCGACAAACTTGGTCGACAATGCTAGGAGGAATCTTTGACTCGACTGTATATAAAACACGAAATCAAGATTCAAGGAACGACCCCGACGCATAAACGTAAAATAAGTCAGGAATTGCCCGAATCGGAAGGGGGCATCACTTGCGACGAAGACTATTTGCCCCTAACCGAGTTGCAGTGTGCGCGAGAACTGAAACGAATGCGAGAGTATGGACCCGAGGTAGGTACCCTGGTCGGGCACTGCATCGCATCCTACTCCGATCGAAACTGCGACAAGACGTATGGTTTGCGACACCACTAATCAACCATTTCTCGCCAAATTTGGCGCGTAAGTAGTTTTACGATGCAACAGGTTGTAAGTTATTGAATTTCATTAGCCTGTTATTTTCAAATTGGCGGCCATAAAAATATCTTTGGTTTATTATATATAACAATCATACCGTTTGACCAATTTCAACAAACTTTTGTGCGCTGACAGTACCTATTACAAACATCATATAAGTTAAAAAACAACCACTTTTGTCTAAAATGTCTGGAAACAGTGACAAAATGCTATCAAGTTTGGTAAGCAAGTAGTACTGCTGCAGTTGGTATGTACAAATGTGTTTCAAGTATGTCAGATACTTAATTTCAGAATGGCGTACATATTACTACTTTAGCATAGTAATCCATTTATTCGAAACCATTTAACCAATTCCAATTTATATTTGTATGCAGGGAGTATATTACATAAAAAACATTAAATGTGTCTGCATGGAGCTTCTTTTATTCTCCACTTTGTAAGATAGTGTCACATATATTAATATAGGTTTTTATGTCATATCTCGGGAAAAAATTGACCGAATCTTTCCAAATATGGCAAACATATTGTACTACGGTAGGTTACATTAACATATATTATAGGTATGTTAGACTCTCATTTTCAAAATGGCAGTCTTATAGCTATGTTTTGTTGTGTGTCATATCTTGGAAACCATGTAATTAATTCTAATGAAACGTTGTACGCTGACCAAATATATTACAACTATCAAATGTGTCGACACAAAATCTCTCTTGTCCGCCATTTTGTATAATAGTATCACATGAAAAATTTAAATTAGGCGATATCTGCGACAAACAACAGATTTCTCCCAAATTTGGGAAAAAAAAAGTAGCACCATGGCAGAACTTTGAGTGTCAGACACACACATTTTCAAAATGGCGGCCACATACTAGTTTCAGCTCATAATTCTTTAACTACGAAACTACAAAACCAATTTAAACTTAAGTTTGTATGCTGGCAGTATCAATTATCATCAAAATTGTCTACGCAAAACCTAATTTCTCCGCTATTATCTAAGTTAGCCCTAGATGAAATAATAGAGTTTTCATGTCGTATCTCGGGAAATCAACTGATTTCTTTGAAATTTGGCGAAGTATTTGTAATCTGGTAGGCAATATTAATTTATGTTTTACATGTTTAACTATCTTATTTTCAGAAGGGCGCCTATACAGACATTTTAGATTCGTCTGCTATATCTACGAAACTATAAAAACCGATTTCAATTTAACTTTGTATTTTGTAAATATGACTACCATCGAATGTGCTAATACATACACTTTTTATCCTCCATTTATGAGGAGCGACACATGAACAATGGAAGTTTTATGCCATATCTCGAGGACCAATTAACCGATTCATACCAAAATTTCACGCAATTATTGCTACAGTATGGTATGTAAATAAACATGCGATTTGCGTGGTATGCATATATTAATGGTGTTTATATTAATCTCATATATTAATTTGTTATATCTATGTAACTTTTCAACAAATTTCAACGAAATTTTGAACGCAAATAGTAGTCATTAAAAGCATAATTTACGCATACACAGATCCTCTTTTGCCGGACTTTTTCCATAAATTGTCAGGCGAGTAAATTGAACATTTCGCCATATTTCAGGAACATTAAATTAATTTCCACATAATCTTTACACTTACAAAAGCCCCATAAAGTTATATGATTTAAATGGTGCCAGACATTGATTTTCAAAATGACAGCCATACTAATTTTTTATATGTTTGACACATCTATTAAACAATTTAACAAATTGAATCAAACTTTTATGAAGTCAGTATCTGTAAGAAACATCGTGTACAATTCCTCTTTTTAGAAAATTTTGTAACAGAGTCCCGTTTAAAGAAATACGGTTTCTATGCCATATATTTAAGTGTCTCGGGCACTTATTTTAAAAATGATAGCTGTGTAAATATTTAAGGTTAGTGAACCCGATAATTCAATATATTAGACTGATTATATGCGAAGTTGGTTCTCCGAATCCTACCTCCATGATGCAGTTGATTGCACGCTAATTTAATTATACGAATTTTTTTTTAATTCGGATCCGGGGTAAGTCCTTTGTGTATTTTAATTGTCTTGGTACTTTTACACATGTTTCTGGTTTCATCTCTAATTATATGCTATCAATGAGACGTCAACGCCTACCTGCCATCTAAGCTTTTATGAACTTTACTAAAATATATTTGCACTCATGTAGAGGAAATCGGCTCTTTTTTATTTGTAACTGCTTGTTTACTTAATTTTTTAACATTTTTCATTTCTTTAAATAAATTTTTTTTGCCTTTTTTGTATTATTCCGTTTACGTTATATTGCGGTGAAGGGATTGGATATACAGGTTGTCGATCGTGGTACACAATGCAATTTCTTCCTGATCTATATCTTACCATATTTTCAGATTTGCATAGACTTTTCCCATTGTAAGTTACCTGGAGTCAGTGTCCTTGTAACGAATTTCCAAATATCGAGGTCAATGAAATGTTTTTCTCGATTTTTTATGTTATCCAAGAACACGATCAGGTTGAAAAACGTAATTTTCTCGCGATTTTTATAATGGTTTCTTGAATTTTCTGCGTGGAACAATATCAAGATCATGGAAATCCAAGATGGCTGTTATGGTTATTATGTAAATATCACATATTTTCAAAATATATGCGAATTTATGTGATTTTCTGAAATTTTCGGGAATAAGGTTACTTGGAATCAAAGTCAAGGCCACGGATATATAAGATGGGGGTCTGGGTCAATATTAACATTTTACCTGATTTTAAATTTTTTTAGGAATTTGAGTGATTTTAATTGATTTTTCGGTTTTATTTTTACCTTGGGTCAATGCCAAGGTTAGGGATATCAAAGATGGTGGTCGGGGCCACAATGACAATAAATATGGCTGCTTTCGTCCTAATGCTCTGGGCTAGACTCATGGTATTTTGTAGGTCTTGCTGGTTTAGGGACTTTTTGGCTCTCACATCGAAGAGCTTCGGCTCCCTCCTGCTTATTTATGGACTAAACACTTAAATTCTTTGAATTACGTGCTATTTTGAATAATTTTGAGTGACAAATGGAACATTTTGATGATGTACGTGGTCGTCGCTTCGAGTTTGTTGACCCTCTCCGCATTCCTTCTTCGAGTTTGTTGACCCTCTCCGCACTCCTTCGAGTTTTTTGACCCTCTCCGCACTCCTTCGAGTTTGTTGACCCTCTCCGCACTCCTTCTTCGAGTTTGTTGACCCTCTCCGCACTGCTTCTTCGAGTTTGTTGACCCTCTCCGCACTCGAAGCTCAAACAACTGGGAGAGGCGTGAGGAAGGAGTTTGTTGACCCTCTCCGCACTCCTTCTTCGAGTTTATTGACCCTCTCCGCACTCCTTCTTCGAGTTTGTTGACCCTCTCCGCACTCCTTCTTCGAGTTTGTTGACCCTCTCCGCACTCCTTCGAGTTTGTTGACACTCTCCTCACTCCTTCGAGTTAGTTGACCCTCTCCGCACTCCTTCGAGTTTATTGACCCTCTCCGCACTCCTTCTTCGAGTTTGTTGATCCTCTCCGCACTCCTTCGAGTTTGTTGGCCCTCTCCACACTCCTTCTTCGTGGTCGGTGGCCCCGAACTGTGCATCATTTCTAAGGTGAATCTCAAACACACATAACGTACCGATGTTGGAAATCTCTGCTGATAATGTTTAAATGTACCGTTTTCTGGAATCAATTCAAAACCTTTTACTGTCATGAAATTATTTTGTGGAAATTAGTCTAACAGGGTTTAAAAAATATTGAAAATTTTGTAAAAACTCATNCTACTGTCATGAAATTATTTTGTGGAAATTAGTCTAACAGGGTTTAAAAAATATTGAAAATTTTGTAAAAACTCATGTTATCTGCTTTTACCACCATAGTTGTAAAATTTAGAAAAATCCTTAAATCCGTTATTGGCTGTCATCAGAAGCAAATCACGTCCTGTTTGAATTCCTGTTTTTAAAATTGTCGAGTATTGTCAAATAACACATTACACCCAAAGTGTTCATTTCTTTGATATTTCAGTTATTCTGTTTTAAGATTTTGCATATTTAGTAATTTGAAGTCAAAAGCAAGATGGCATTGTATCAGTTTTAAAATATATTGCGTTAATATTTTTAAAATTATATTTGACACCTATTCACTCCTTAAATGTTGAATTTCGAATAATCTTGAAATCGATTCTGAGATTTTATCTTTGATGTTTAATGGCAATGATGAGTTCATGTTATTATGTTGGTATGATTTGACTGTGACCATTGCTGAACATGAGACTAAATAAAAATCGCACANGCTGAACATGAGACTAAATAAAAATCGCACACACACATACAGAACTCAGCAGGACAAAAAAAAACCAAAGAACGTTTTAAACACTACAGACACATAATTAGGAAATTTTTTTTTGTCAATAGAAAACACACACACAAATATACATATATATATATATATATATATATTTATATATAAATATATTTAAAAGAAAAAAAAACGAACGGACAACGTATTGCAAATCAGGACAGACAACAAAAGCAAACCAAAAATAAAAAAAAATAACAATAGCATGACGAAAACGAAAACACCTTACAAGTGAACAAAACTGCATCAAAACAATATCAGTGGACACAGCTAAACAATAACAACTAAAAACACGCAAATAAGGACAAAAACCACAATGAAACACAAGTCACTAAATGTATTCTAGTCAGATTATCAAACTAAATAATTCAACACTACGAACAACATAGGAACCACAAAAAGAAAACAGAGAAAGAATAGCTAAATCAACAGAGAGGACACAGAATGACGGAAAACAGATAACACAATAATAATTACAAGTCTACACGACGTTTCGGGTCTGGAATCTGTCCCCTTCTTCAGGGGAATCACTGGACTCCATGACCAATCGCAGTAGACGGTTTCTCTCTCTCTCTTTCTCTCTCTTTCTCTCTCTTTCTTTCTGTCTATCTTTCTTTCTCTCNAGGGGAATCACTGGACTCCATGACCAATCGCAGTAGACGGTTTCTCTCTCTCTCTTTCTCTCTCTTTCTCTCTCTTTATTTCTGTCTATCTTTCTTTCTCTCTCTTTCTCTCTCTTTCTCCCTCTTTCTCTCTTTCTCTCTTTCTCTCTTTCTCTCTCTCTCTTTCTCTCTCTTTCTCTCTTTCTCTCTCTTTCTCTCTTTCTGTGGTTTTTATTTAGTCTCGCTTTTTCGAAATGTTAACGTTTATAATATTGTTAAGCCAGGATCCCTTCCCCCCTCACCGGCCGCATTATTTCAAAATGTTTTAACAAATAGTGCGGATCTGTGAAAACACATTTTACCCATTTTCACTCTCTCAAGGAGTGAATATCTTAAAATACTTTAATTAGATTTCAGACATCATTGTATATATATTTTTTTTATAGGCAAGAAGCGATATATAATGTTGGTGTAACAGCTATTGAGGAATCCATGAAAATATATTGGAACACTTTTCGTCGTCGTGAAAAATGAATTTCCGAATTACTTAAATTATCTTCAGGGCTTTGTATAATTATATTTTGAAGCAAGGAGCATTCCTTTATCACATCACGTTCAAGAGATTGTAACGAATCCTTAAAGATATATTTTACCCTTTTTCTAATCTTTAACAGCCGAATTTCAATCGATCCCTTTTTAGAGGTTTCTTATGCCATAAAACAAAGTTACCCCTAAGATAAATATTTGAAGATCCATTTGTTTCGGCAAATTCTTTGATGACTGTCAGCGAATGAGGGCACTTATCACGCATACACACAGAGTTTTGGCAACCAAATTACATAGAATTTCCTACTGAAAAAATATGTTCTTCTATACAAGAGTATTACTGTGTCGATAACGATGGATCGGCTGTGTTCGTACAAACATTTGGTTAGGAAGGTTTAAAAATATGCATTGAAGAACTATTTCTGAGAATTCCAACTTTTCTATGAAGGTTATTGGCTATATTTGGCCTGAAAGTTGTCGCGTTTGATTCTATGTTACAATGCATTTAGTAATGTTGCTCAGTGCTCCTAAAACAACATAAATACGATAGGAGCGAATGTTATCTTCAAAATAAAATAGTCATGAAGTTATTTATGATAATGTACAGATATTTGTCACAATATCTGAAGGAATTTGCAGCATTTTTCTGCCGTACCTAATGTAAGTGTTTTTGGCTATTAGCTTCTTAACTTGTAGATTAAAGAGTAACAATTCTTAATTGCGGTCATTGCGTCTCTTTTTTATTTTGTTTTTTAAAATAATTTTTGTATAGATGTGGTAGCAAATAAATTATTTGATGTTCGTGTTGAAATAACTTTAAAATATGACATGTTTAACGTGTATAAATATAGAAATTTTAAAACACATAAGCTTATTTAAATTTTATCATTATTGCAGTAATTGTAGTTAATATTAACAGAACTCGAGGAAAATTAGAATGTCAGTAATATTGCGATTGAACTATAACGGCTCACCCTCTTCCACCGACCCACCTTTCCAACACTACTGTAATTCGTATTTTGTTTGTTTGTTTTCTGGTATTGCATCTTGGAACACATATTTAACACAAGCCTGGTGGTTTAAGTCTGCGTGTTTCATACATATATATATGTATATATATATATATATATTCCTCTCTCGTTCTCTCTCTCTCTCTCTCATTCCACAGAAACTATTCCGTTTGAATCAGTTTTTTAGATCACTGTGATACCAAAATATACAGAACCTCACTCTCGTTATGTAAGACGCATCGCAGTTGAGAAAAATTCCTTTGTGAGATATATTTTCATATTTAGTCGTAGTGCAATAGTTTTCGTTCTGAAATTTGCTTTAGAATTTTTTGTGTGGTTATTCCAAACCATAGTCTTATTACAAAATTAATTAAGGCAGAAACTCGTAAAATATTACAGGCTATTATAATACAGCGGAAAAATCAGTTTTTTCCCCTTTGTATGAAAATGTGGTGTTTATAAAAGTAAATGTGAGTTATCTGGCGAGGATAAGTTAAGGCGTACGTGCAGTGTTAAGGGAAGATGTCGATGCATCGCTTTCAGAGCTGGGTAATTGGTCGGTGCGACGCCAACTCGAGTCAGCAAGTGCCGGCAAACTGTCTACCAACCCCCCCCTCCCCCCCNGCGAAAACTTAATCCGGTTACGGTGGCCGGAAGTGAATAAAACTTTTTACCTGCCGGGGAAACCTGCTCGCCGCAGTTAGCGTTTATCCGGGATTCCGATAGAGTTAACCAGGTCCTTCACTCGATTACTGCGGAACTGGCCTTATCTCGTCACGCGCTAGACTGCGCGTAGAGATGATAGGCCGTGCAGGTAGATGACTTTCAACTTCTCTATGGTGCGCCCACAAGGAGAATCAATGTGGTGGGACAGGCCGCGAAAGCTGCTAAACATAATTGTTTTCCCCATTTTAATAATTCTATTTTATGAGAGTTTTTACTAGATACGTTATTAATCGCATTTGACTTGAATAGATTCCCACATATAATGACTTATGCCTCTGAAATACGCGTACATGATTTACAATTAAAAAATCTGTCTTGCATTTATGAAGAGGGCCGCAAACCTATAGAAATATCACCACATAAGTGTACTTCGTGCCAACAGATTGCAGATGTGCTAATAATATATTACTAATTTTCTCAGTGTAGCATAAATTACTTCATAAAATATTATCAAATTATTGTTATATTATTGTATTTTATTGTTATAAATTGATAAATATGTTTTCCAAAAAATATATATATTAAATAATAATTTTTTTTTATTACAAAACGTTAAATGAATATGCACTTACTTTCTGGAATACTGAAGTTTATTTGTTATTTTCAAAATTATGCTGGTATAAACAGCAAACAACTAGATTACGTCCGCAGTGACTACAAATCACCGTGAATTCGAATTATCTCTCGCAAGAGGGTTAGCATAACTTATGTCAGTGTGAGAAGCTTGTTAAGATACTGCATCATCCACTTCAAAATTACTAAGTATGTAGAAGTTTCATGTTTTCTTTGAAAATAACGAATCGGTAGTTTACTGAATTTTCGGAATTCTGGGGAAAATATAACATCATAAATTGAGATGAGGTAAAATATTCAGTCACTTATATTTAGGTAACTATGTAGTTATGACCCAGCTGACGATGACTCGGTTTGGAACTGTAGATTTTGCAATATTTCAGTTTTTTGTCAAGTGATTGACTTGAACACAGGCGAACACGGGAACACGGGCGTTTGGGATAAAACGTATTTAATGTCAAAAAACATTGGCGGAAGTGGTAATGAGCTTTTACTCTGTGCACAATCAGCAGCCGGAGATTAAAATCTAATTTTTTTTGTAATATTTGAGTTCTTATTCGGTCTGCTTGCTTGCAGATGGCCAATATACAACTATGTGAGTTGACGAAAATTATAAATTTTAATGAACTAAATTTTTACTTTAAATATATACATATTCTTATTTAATATAATTAAAATGAAAAATTAAAGAAGTGTAGTTAACAAATAACATTTTTATATTTTTATTATAGCTGTAAGACAATACATTTAGAGGAAAAATGACATATAATTGTGTAGTGATCTTATAAATATTGGATATAATAATTCCAGTTTGATGATTGTTTTGAAATTAATTAGAGGAAAACACTCGTAAGTAAATTATACTCCAAAACACTTATTAAACTTGAGCGTCAAAGAAAAACTAACAGTAATTTTATTAAGATATACACTAAAATTACATTTAACATGTAATTAACAAAAAACTACAAATTTATTTCAATTAAATATTAAAAAAATTATTATTAAACGTCTTATAAAAATAATATGAACACGATAAATTGAATGTGGAACGATAAAAAGCAAATTAAAACTTTATTCTCTTTCTACGTACATCATTCTAACCTTTTGAAAATATCATTGGCATACGTATCTAAGACTTTGCATTCCTACAATGAGTAAAAAAATTTTTTTTATAATTCAAATTGTTGTTAGTATAATTTGAAACATTCTAAATAGCGCTTCCTTCATTTTCCTGTTAATAAACAATTTTTCTTTAGAAAATTCTTATGTTTTATATAACAGTACTTTAAAAATTATTTCATAATGACCATTTTACTTAAAATATATCGGCCCTATATGATATTGAGATATACTTGAAGCAAATCGAGGTGAAGTGACAATTCTGAAAAGTGACCAACGTTCACATTCAGAAATATAAACACGCCTGTTATATATTATTTAACTTAAAAAATTTTCCTAAAAAAAATGTTATTCTCTGGGACAACCATACTTCTAGTGCGTAATCGTACTGATACCCACGGCGAGTGTAAGAAATGAACGCAATCCACCGATGGTAAGTCGTTAACACTGAAGCAAGCATACGACGCTCGCCAGCGAAAATAGACCGCCTTACTTTGTATTTCTCCGCCTCCCAGCACACATACATGGCATTGCTTTAGAAGTCGTTACATTAGTGTTTGTAATAAATATATGTGCCTCCTGCCATTCACTGCAGGCGAAATTATCTCTTTCAAACACGAAACATTTCGTGCCCTTTGAAGAGAAGGAGCATGCTACAAGAGAGAAAGTAGAAGATAACTAATGGAAGAACGTGTTCGCTTATTTTGTTGAATCTATAAATTTTAGAAGCAATTTTCAAGGCATTGAAATTTTTGCAAAAAAAACAAATGGTAGCAGTGTGGCTCTGGGAAAGATGAACAAAGTATTTTCTGTTTGAAAGCGATGTTGTCAAAGGCGGCCCAGACACTCTTAATAATATTTAACGAGTAAATCCATTTCCTTTTCTCTCGGCCGGTCCCGCATTAGGAAGCTACGTTGAATATGATGTAACTTAATGTGAATCAACCGATTTTAGTAAAAAGAAAAAAATCCGTTGAATAATTCTTCAGATATGGCATAGCCTAACAACGTTTCGAAGCATCATAATTTTGGAAACTAGCACCAGCATTCTTGGAAACTCAGAAAGTCGTTTTGCTAGTGCTGTTGGAAGTGAAGGAGTGTGAAGTTCATAAACGCATATCCGCTGACTTACGAACGTCACCCAACAGCGGTAATGGCAATGTTAATGACAGCGATAATTCCGTACGACATAGAGTAATTAAAGGCCTTCGTATTTTATATCTCAAGTCTGGTGTAATCGCAACAGTGGCACGTCAACTGGTGTGTTGACACAGTCGCTTGGAAAGTAGACATTTTCTTCATTATCAACTTGTCTTCCTGAACCTCACACTGAGGAAATAATTTTTCAGGGCTTTTACAATAGTTTGTTCCATTATTGTTTGTGTCCTCCATAGAATTACGTTTTATTGACCACAAAAGTAATTATAATTTTCATGGTAATCTCAGAAGAAACATTTTATGGCTAAATATTTTTTTTTCCCAACAGAGGTATATTCATTGTAGTTTCACAGTAATGTGACGTATATAATTTATTTTAAAATTAATGAAAATTGGAAACCTTTATTCCAAAAAAATTGGCAATAGGACTGCAAAATGATTGCTGAATAATTTTATTTTACATATTTCTAATATTACAAGTTCTTACGCGTTTTATGGTTTTCTCGAAAACAAATGTGATGAATAACTGAAGTATAAGGAATTTTCGAAATATATCTATCAATAAACAGATACCTTGGACGGCACCAAGAGTC
This sequence comes from Clitarchus hookeri, assembly GCA_002778355.1. Taxonomy (NCBI): domain Eukaryota; kingdom Metazoa; phylum Arthropoda; class Insecta; order Phasmatodea; family Phasmatidae; genus Clitarchus; species Clitarchus hookeri. Next base: position 241,141 of record NQII01003360.1, on the reverse strand, counting down.
GAACCAGCAACCCTCAAGTTATTACCCCAAGCATTTTACCACACGATAACTTGACCTTTTTACTTATCGACTTGCTTGTTGCTGGAATAAATGTGTGAATTAGGTTTAGCCATAACGTGACGTCATCTCTTGGGAAGCATTGAGGTTAATGATTTAGAAAATAACATCACTTCAGAATGACAATGAAAGTCTGAAGGCGGATTGCACACTTGCGGCTTTGTAATATTGTAACATATATTGACTTATCGTTGTTGCAGTAAAGAAAGGGTTTTTTCTTTTAATAAAACAAATTTTGACTCAAGCAATGAAATTAACTGTTTGTAAACGAGAAATTAAATATTATGTTTTTGAAATCAAGTTATTTTATATTCAAATTATGTTGCCACAAACATTTATTATTTTGTTGGTGAAATTAAAGATTGTATGGTCCAGCGTATATTAAAATGTTTCGGTTATCGTAAGTGGAAAGTAACATTACGATTGATTTTCGAATCAGGAACTTTATCAGCCGAATACTACACCTTAGCAACCTCGCCTAACATGACTATAAGCTGTTTACTGTAAGCTGAGCACTTTTGAAAGAGCTGCTTAAGATCTACTTGCGAGCATATTGTGCATTATTACGCCATACATGAAATTAACATAGCCATGGGCCTGATAACTTTATTTATGTTTCAGACAATTGAAACTGTGAAATTGTTAGAAAAGCAAATATTTTAAAATATTTAATAATTCATACTGTTACACATATGCATTAAGAGACATTAAATCTGAACAAATAATTAAAATACCCATATATGTTTACCTTACAATATTAATTAAAAAAGTAAGGAGGGAACTACTTTCCCTCCGTCGTTACCTACTTTCCCTCAGTCGTTACCAACTTTCCCTCCATCGTTACCAACTTTCCCTCCGTCGTTACCAACTTTCCCTCCGTCGTTACCAACTTTCCCTCCGTCGTTAACAACTTTCCCTCCATCGTTACCAACTTTCCCTCCGTCGTTACCAACTTTCCCTCCGTCGTTACCAACTTTCCCTCCATCGTTACCAACTTTCCCTCCGTCGTTACCAACTTTCCCTCCGTCGTTACCAACTTTCCCTCCGTCGTTACCAACTTTCCCTCCGTCGTTACCAACTTTCCCTCCGTCGTTACCAACTTTCCCTCCGTCGTTACCAACTTTCCCTCCGTCGTTACCAACTTTCCCTCCGTCGTTACCAACTTTCCCTCCGTCGTTACCAACTTTCCCTCCGTCGTTACCAACTTTCCCTCCGTCGTTACCAACTTTCCCTCCGTCGTTACCAACTTTCCCTCCGTCGTTACCAACTTTCCCTGGGTGCATGCCAGTCAGCGTGCGAGTTAAAATATGTGCAGTCATTGGCAGTGACATTTTTTTTTAAAAGTTGATTTAGAAAGTCCTTAATTAACCGTTAATATGTTATATGGACAAACCTTGAATGTTTTTAGATATGTTTTAATATCAAATATGTACGTTAAAGTTTCATGTTTTGCAGCTTTGTATTTTTTGTTTCCTGTTGAAATTGTTTTGTTAGAATTTTTTATACCATTACCAAGCCTCAATAAATGCACAAATAACCACTATTGCTGTATTAACTATGACGAAAACTGTTCAAACGTATTTTCAGGCAAAGGCAATCAAATCACCTGGTTACCCAACAGCCAGCCAAATAATTGTCAATTCTTGAGTAAGGTGATTTTGTTGCCGTAACAAATTTTGTAATAATGGTCATCAGATTGTCTCAGGTAACTAAATTCATTATTTGCTACAAACTAAGTGTCGTGTATACTCTGCCACGATAATTTTAATGTTAACGGTAACCAAACCGATTTGCTGAACGCCCTTGTAAAGTAATTTATATATATATACAGGTTGTTCCACCTACCTTGGGCACCCTCAACATTTCCGGAACGGTTGCAGATCACGAAATTGGGTTTTCGTTAAATGAAATTACGTACGGGAGCAAGTAATTTGCGCAAAGTCACTATTCGTAACACGTGTATGGACATAAATAATTAAACCACATATGATTTCCCCCTTGGAGACGTATATTTATTTCAATGGCATCTGAAAGTGCGTGCAAAGAGGAATTCAGTGATAAAACATATGCAGTGGAAAGTACCACAGAAACGCCAAGAAATAATATGCGAAGATGATTAAGTTAGGTGGGCCGGTAGTATGGGGCAGTGAAACCCTTTTCCTTCTGTTCGCACCAGAAAGGGCCCTGGGGAAAACATAAAACCCGCAGATAACGTCGCCTATGCACTAACGTTTAGTGATATTAATGTATAATATGCTTTAGGCATATTTGTCTATATTGGCATATGCATATATATTTTTATAATATTCGCCCGGTAACAGTTTAGTTTTTACAGCGGTAATTTGAAAGACAACAATTATTACTGTGGGACATCCTTAAAATATAAAGATATGCTATCCCGGAATTTTCTGTAGACCTTTTTGAGAGCTTCAGTTCTGTAGCCCATTAATTAGATGTATCCCTTATGGTTTAGTCGGCGCAAGCAATGTAAGCGCCCTAAAAGCGGATTTTACGACTTGATTACAAACGGTTCGACATTTCTCTCTTATCCTTGCATTAAATATAAATGTATTATACACCAAAACCCTCCTCAAGAAAGTCTCTAAATGATGTTGAAAACCGCATCAAAATCCATCAAGTAGTTTAGAAGTACTAAGCGAATACACAGACAGACGCGGATAAACGACTTTGTTTTACTCTATTTAGAGATATATGCATATTTAGTTATACTACCATATAATATGCATAAAGGCATATAAAATATGGGTGGGAAGAGACAGAGTGAAGGATCGGTTGGTGTTGAGGTGGACCTCCTGTGCGAAAATGTGTTTACAAAAGAAAGGATGCTGTACGCGTACTCGTGATGGGAAACGAGAGCTCTAGCCACTGCATTCCCTCTCTTATGTGACACCGTTATCATTGCAAAATGGGCCTGGGGTGTCGTTTAACAATAGGGAGCCTGAACTAATGTGTCCAAGTCTTTATAATCTCGCAGATTGCAGTAGGCCTTCTGACCTGAGTAATCTCTCCTGCAGCATGATACTTTTTTTTAATTTTGCATGGTTAATAAAGCCTTATGTGCGTGAACATAAGTATTTATATTATTATTTGTTAGTCTATTGCTTATGTACTTGTATTATACGAGATTTTGTATCTTTATGGTACCACGAGGGGCTGATAGAGCGCAAGTATGTTAGCAAGCATCACAACTCTCTGGGCATCATGGAAGTGCACGAAGTTTGCCTCTAAAATGAACACCGACAATGGCTGATTAGCTCTCACTTCTGAACTTTCGAAAACATATCGTTCGTATGTCTATGTGATACACTAGCATGCCTGGGTTGAAACATTTCCAACATGCGTATGCATTTATACAGGATCATTAAAAAAAANTATGTGATACACTAGCATGCCTGGGTTGAAACATTTCCAACATGCGTATGCATTTATACAGGATCATTAAAAAAAAACTGAGGACTATTTCAGAATTTGTATTTAGCTCTGATATTATGACGCGTACTCAGTAATAAAAAAAAATTATTAATTTTTTTTTTCGATAGTTAGGTTTATGGTGTGTGAACAAAGAAGGTACAAGATTAATACANTATGTGATACACTAGCATGCCTGGGTTGAAACATTTCCAACATGCGTATGCATTTATACAGGATCATTAAAAAAAACTGAGGACTATTTCAGAATTTGTATTTAGCTCTGATATTATGACGCGTACTCAGTAATTAAAAAAAATTATTAATTTTTTTTTTCGATAGTTAGGTTTATGGTGTGTGAACAAAGAAGGTACAAGATTAATACANAAAAAAAAATTATTAATTTTTTTTTTCGATAGTTAGGTTTATGGTGTGTGAACAAAGAAGGTACAAGATTAATACAACTTAAAATACATGTAATTTTTTTCTCGGAATATGGCTTCGATTCGGAAATAAAAATATGTAGCACTGTTCGGGGCATGAAGTATATTATCTTAATTTCTTTATTGGGCAATTTTTTCCGCTATTTCTGTAAGGGATGGTGTTTTCTCTTACCTTAATTTGGTTTCATGCGCGCTCGCACACGTGTGTGTATATATATATATATACACACACACGCTGAAGAGCAAAAAAAACTGGTACACCTGTCTAATATCGTGTAGGGCTCCCCGAGCAAGCATAATTGCCACAAGACGACCGGGAATGGACTCGACTAATGTCTGAAGGTATGCAGGAGGCAATTCACACCATGAATCCTGCAGGGCAGTCCACAAATCCAATCTGCGCCAATTTGAGAAAGGGTTGCACGTCTGTCACGTTTAATGATTCTCGTCAGTCGTCGTTTGTCCCGTTCTTTCACGATCTTTTTCCGGCCACAGCGATGTCGAAGATGTGATGTTTTACCGGATTCCCGATATCCACGGCACACTCGTGAAATGTTCGTACGCGAACATCCAAATTTTATCGCTGCCTCGGAGATGCTATGTCCCATCTCTCGTGCACCGAGTATAACACCACGTTCAAACTCACTTAAATCTTGATAACCTGCCATTGTAGCAGCAGTAACCGATCTAGCTGCCGACCGCATCGCGTTACTCTGATTGGTTCCATACCTCTGTTATTTGCATATGTACGCCTATACCAGTTTTTTTTGTGGCCCTTCAGTGTAAAATGGCTGCAGAAATGTCATAAGTTTTCCCATGGCAACAATGGTTAAATATGTTATTAATAAAAGGATGTGTACAGTCGTATTTGCAGATGTGAGCGGGTCGAATATACTGTTAGATTCCCCCCCCCTCCCTTTTACACAAATGGCTTAACATTAAATGAAAACTGTGTACGTGGTCATGGAAACATATTTCTAAGTTTATGCATTCGCGAATGAAAGGAGTCGTTGTTTGGATTACGAAGAGAATACTAATGTCCTGATACAGTACATATTCCTAGAGTTATCAGATTGGCCAACAACGCGTCGTGTGTGAAATGATAGCTTTAAATAACTGTAAAATGAAAAATGGTATCTCGGTATGCCTGAAATATGCAAGGAATTTCTGATACCAAATATATCTTTGTGCTCAATATAGTGATTTTTTTTCAAGTTAATATGTACACATTGGTCGGCATTACATGTTGCAACTTTTTGATGTTTTCGCCCTCGGAAACGTGGCTGGCTCGTTATTCTGAAAGCCCGATTCTGCGGATTCTATGTGGGAGAAAATGACGCAACCGTCCTCTTCTAATGAACATACCTAAATATTTTTTTAATGCGTGACTATTAGATTCTCGTAAAACAGTAGTGTTAGATTACAATATCTAGGTGTTGTCTAAGCTAAAATAATAATAAAAGTAAATTTTTTACTATTTTGAGACGGAGCGAGTTGCTAAGGCAAGCGGAAACAAGTAAGTCCTCGACCAAGAAACCATCCCGGTATTCACTTGAAGTGATTATTAAAATAGAAATTCGGGCCAAACGAGTTGAGTATCGAACCACGTCCCCTTCAACATGGGTCTTCCCTGGCATTGACTTGTGCGAGCAGATATCATCTGTGTTTACTACCCTATGACTTAAAGTTGGCTTGTGTGAGAAATAGAACAAGCTGCTGGAGCGACATGCCTCCCCCCGGCGGTCAGTGCGCTAGGGCAAAGTGCAACTCAACACCTGGTGCAGCGCGGCTGGCCGTGTGTGAGCTCAGGTTACGACTGCACGTGCCTCTCGTTTACTTCTGTAATGGCACTCGTGACCACTTCTTTAAGTTCGCTTTTGCCTTAATGGTTTTTAATGCGTATATCAGTCTCGCCTGCAATTGGAATATTTTGGGCTGTGTGTATGTGTGTGTGTGTGTGTTTAACGTATGAACAAGTGGAGAATGTCTGTGTTTTTAAACTTATTTAGTAGTTTCACAGCATTACAAAGTATGTTAAATTTTGCCGGATTTAAATTTAAAAAAATTTAGATTTGATTTTTATACGAAAAGATACAAAGGTAGGGTTCGAGCCACGATTTATTTACAAAAAAAAACTGTACATAGAATTAATTTTCTACATTCGAAAGGGACTAACATAACTCTTAAATTTCATGGTCTCCATAATGCACAGGCTGCAATATGCTCTAATTTTTTTATGCATATAAAACTTTGTTTTATTTCGCGTAATTGATAAACAGTGAATACTATGGACACCTGCTGGATTAGACGTCGCACATATACATACACATGTTCGCACGCCACTTTTCATTCGGCTAAAATCACGTAGCAGTGTTGTGGGACTCTGAGGGGGAGGGTGGGGGTGTATTACTGCGGATCAGGTATATCTCTTAATGGAGCGAGCACACACGAACGTATAAAAATACAGAACTTTGTCTGCCGAAGGTAACTGTTTTTTAAGATTTTGTACTCGTGATGGGTGTACCTTAACGCTGGCGTCTCGTCACGGTATTTAATTTTTTCCCTGCAAAACTTACTTAATGCGCATTATTTATGCATATTAAGAGTTTTGTATGCTGACAATGGGTGCTGGAAAAATCACCGCACGTGGAGTTACAATATGCCCCCCCCCCCCTCCTGCTAAAGAAACGTCTGGACAGCGGCAATGCTTGTGAAGGTGTACAAAATGAGTTCCGATGGGGCACGCATTGCGAATCGCCGACTCTTGGCGTCTTCCAAACACATACCCAGGGTAGTAGGGAATAATGGCAGAGTCTAGCATTGTCGGAATTTCATCGTACGGAATATTCCCCTGCGTTTCGTACGTCTGTAGGCGGTACGCCTGTTGCGTGGTGCAGTCGAGGTGCTTCCGTGGACACGGCGGTCCAACAGTGAAAAGTGAAAACTTTGGTTTTTCCATCTTTATCACTGTAGAGATGACAATCTGCTTGTTGGTGTACGAGTCCAACGAGCGGAAATCTTGGATGCTGCAAAACAATTTATACGATTTTTGTTATGCAAAAAAAAATTATTTTCCCATGCACACACCAAGATTCATAAATTTTTTGCAAAGACATTTAAAACTCTATCGAGGTCCACACACATCGGGCACCTGTGTTCTGGGTTGGTTTGCACGCCGGGTAGTACTAGCCAGTAACATTGTTGAAGGGGAGCGTCTTCCACGGGTACAGCTTGCGAGTATATAGCTTGCACGCGGACTTTGCCTTCTACGAAGAGGGCGTCTTCAACAGGGACGTCGTCTTCCATGGGCGCAGACGTCGCAAGGGCTGCTCGGTGGGCCTTGCACCAACCCCTACGATGCTGCGTGTCGGACACCGAGGTGGTGCAGCCCTCGAAACACTCCTTGCACGGGAGGCAGTCTCGTATGTCTTCGTCCTCCTGCAGGTAGGCCGGCAAATACTCGAATACGGTCGAAATTTCGTTACATACGTAGACCGGTAGCTATTCTTTCGGCAGTTACGGTAACTCGTCCTGTTTGTCCAAGGCACTAAGCGAACGCACCCTTCCAAATGACAAAATTGCCGAAATCATTTTATGGCCGCTCGGACAACACGCGTACATTTCTTAGAGCAAGAAAAATTACTCATTTATCGAGGGGGCTCAGGGTGCGTCTTATAAATAATTTTTAAGGGGGGTTATAGTCCTCCCTCGCGATTAAAGTGGGCCATCGGTTGGTCGAAACGAAGGTTTGCGAAAACACCGGAGTAATTAGCTAATGCGAAATATTGGCAGAGATATTACATATATTGGATGTGGTGGATATGGAGGGGAACCAACTAATTGATCGAACGAAGGTTTCCGAAAACACCCGAGTAATTAGCTAATGAGAAATATTAGCAGAGCTATTAGATACATTGGAAGGGGTGGATATGGATGGGAACTTACTAATTGATGAACGAAGGTTTCCGAAAACGCCCGAGTAATTAGCTAATGAGAAACCTTTGCGGATCAATTATATATATTGGAAGGCTTTGTGATATTAGCCAATGAGAATCAGGGATGGGGCAATTGGTCAATTTAAATATATTTGATGGGTTGGAGTGGAGGGGGTCAGTCGTCTGCTGGGCCCGGTGTTGGGGACAGCACCAGAAATGTAAAACAAATGACAAACGAAAAAAAAACCGAGATGGTGGTTGAATGAATGCGAGAGACAAACTCCAGTAATGTATAAACAAATGACAAACGAGAAAACCAAAATAGCAGACGGTGGCTGTGACACCTGCCAAGATGGCGAACCGCACTGACCAAAATGGTGCACGGCTGCACCTACTACGATGGCGGTCGGTGTCTGTGACTTCTACCAAGATGGTGGAATGTGTATGTTTGGAGGGGGTGTAGAGGACCTCCAAAAATTTTAGTTTTTTTTAAAAATAATTTTTAAATAATTTTTTTAAATTTTTTTAAGTATAAATTTTTTATAACATTTTTTGTCATAGGTCAAGGTCGAGGTACCTGAAAGCCGCCGGCCGACCGGAATGACAGAGCACCAACAATTCTGACACTCAGGCCCCGATGTACCAAAGTCCGCATAATACCTCAACTCATGTTTGCCTGTGGTCCTTGCCGGGCATTCCTGCATCCATACGCCATGTGCTGTCACCTTCACAATGTACTTGTCGTACACTTTCACCCGAACATAGGACATTTGTTGTTTTGTATCATTTTCGGGAGCTAGACAATAGTGGCCATGACTTCTTAATCAGCCCTCGTATATCTGGATCAATAAATTAAATCAGTGAAATTATTTCACTGACTCTTCAGGAAATTGGTTGATGTAACCAGGGGAATCAGTGGGGTGAACTGAGGTTGTGCTGCTAGGCCAGTACAATTGACTAGGACTCAGTAGAAATCACTGTTTTATAAGTGAATGCCAGCAACAAACATTATAAGCAGGATTTCACTGTTTAAGTGGAGCAGTTACAACACATCTGCAGACAAATTCGCTGATTTGATCAGTTTTAACTGTCTTGATTGTAGTTTGTAGCGATTAAGCGAAAAAGGCCTAAACAAGGGCTGTAGTCCACAGAGATATTTTGATGGAGCCTGGACTATGTGTTATTAAAACAAAAATACTAATTATATCAACAATTTCGTTTGCAAAATATGTAATCACCTTTCCGGTGCAGCGGTGGTGTAGTGTCCAAGACGCTCGCCTCCCACCACGGCGATCCGGGTTCGATCCCCGGCGGGTTCACTCCTGGATCTTCGCATGTGAGAATCGCGCTGGACGCTGCCGCTTGCTGGCGGGCTCTCTCGGGGTATTCCCGCTTCCCCCGCCCTTGCATTCCAGCGCCGCTCCATTCTAGGGTTTCATATCTGTCATGCTCAGGGATGACGATCACCTACGGGTCCCAGCTGGAACTGCCGTCACTCGGAGGGTGTTTCCTTGACCTAGGTGCACTCCCTACACGCCATTAATTTTTTTGTATTCACCTTTAAACATTCGGTAAAATATTAACCAGAACGTTAATAATAAATGACCTGACTTGGAAGCGACTTAGGCTTTGCCCAAACCGTCTCCAAGTGGACACATGTCTGTAATGGCGTTGCCTGTGACGCTACCACGTGTATAATAATGTTGTCCGGATTGTCAGAAAGTACGCAGGGGGTCTGTACTTGGCCAGTACCCGAAGCTGCGTACTTGCTGTGTGTACTTGCTGTGCGTACTTGCGTGCTGATGTCTGTCGCCGTACTCGTTTAGTTTGCCTTCGTGACTGTTCAGAGGTTTTTCAGAACAACAACTTGATAATTTATTAAAGTCTTCGAATTGGAAATAACCCATTTTATGTCATAATTTCCCCTTTAATTTCACGCTAATTGCTTCCAAGCGTACATATGCATGAAATATTACCAAACTGCATTCATTTGTCGAAGGTGTTAAAACATGCCCACGGTCGTGTCTAAAAAAAACAACAGCCATTTTAATCTGGATGACCAAGATTTGTTATTTCTTGTTTTGTGTTATAAAATGTTAATGTAATTTATATTTCATTTCCTATAACCATAGCTTACGATATTTCTAATATACAAAATGGAATGAAGGATTGCCAGTTTCTCTGATGTTTAGATCCAAGCACCTACAACATGCAGCCTATTTTATTAACAATTCTGCCTCGAAAACTGCTAGACCTCTACTGCAAGGACCGTATCTAACTTTTTTAACTGTCGAAGTTCACGCATGAAACTAAGATTACCTGTCCGAACAGTGTGGAGAAGTTAACGCTAGGTCACGTGCACATATGTAAGTGCGTAACTATTGTGCATTGTCATTGAAGTTTAATGGCATTGGTGTCGCAGGATATCTGTAAGTATTTAAATGGACTGTATTTATTGCCGAAAATAAGCCGAAGAACAAAATAAAGCAAGCGAAAACCAAATAAATTCCATATAGGTAACAACAAATAATATAACAATAAAATAACCTAGCAGTCTATTGATCATAAAGCAACGAGCGACAAGCAACAAACTAGAGAGGAAAATAAGTTAGCAATATCTAAAATTAAGACAAATACAAATTACAATAATCTATAGAACGAAAAAAAATTCAAACGAAACTGTGCGAAAATGAAAGCGAAATTTCAAAGGAACAAGAATATGAGTCTCCACAACTACAAAGATCATAAATCTGGAAAAAATGTTTCCTTCTCAATGTAAACGGTTAAGATAAAAGATAAGTAATAACGATGAAAAATACAAAGAAAAAACAAGGATTTTCTGATATAACTAATGATCCGGTTTTCCGCATCATGGGTGCCAATAATTTTTAAATAGGTTCTTAAAAGCTGAGTTGGTAGGTACATTGTAAAAAATAAGTGTAAATTTACACATCCATATTTTTGGTAATTTCAAATTTTGTATGTGTAATTTGTAAAAATAACTACAGTTAGTGTAATTTTACACATGTTCTTAAGAATCCAGAGAGTNAAATTTTGTATGTGTAATTTGTAAAAATAACTACAGTTAGTGTAATTTTACACATGTTCTTAAGAATCCAGAGAGTATTACATGTCTTCGGTGAAAATCCATTAATATATGGCTTAATGAACACAATGTTGGAGTTAATTTACACGTTTTGAAGTATGTATAAAAACATAAAGTTTCGTAATTTTACTGCTACATTGTCCTTGCATGAACACCCAATGTCAGTATAGTTGTACATATTCAATAGTGTAATTTCGCAATGACCGTGCTTGTGTGTGTGTAAACTTGCATTACATTCTGGAGTATCGGCGAGCGTATATTCGCACATAGAAATTTTCGGTTATAATCCTTTTTTATGTGTAATTTGCTGGAACGAGTACAGTATATACAATTTTACNAAATTTTGTATGTGTAATTTGTAAAAATAACTACAGTTAGTGTAATTTTACACATGTTCTTAAGAATCCAGAGAGTGCTACATGTCTTCGGTGAAAATCCAGTAATGTATGTATGAACACAATGTTGGAGTTAATTTACACGTTTTGATATATGTATAAAAACATAAAGTTTCGTAATTTTACTGTTACATTGTCCTTTCATGAACACCCAATGTCAGTATAGTTGTACATATTCAATACTGTAATTTTACAATGACCGTGTGTATGTGTGTGTGTGTGTGTGTGTGTGTGTGTGAGTGCGCGCGCGCGTGTGTGTGTGTGTGAACTTGCATTACATTCTGGAGTATCGGCGAGTGTAGATTTGCACATAGAAATTTTCGGTTATAATCCTTTTTTATGTGTAATTTGCTGGAACGAGTACAGTATATACAATTTTACANGCACATAGAAATTTTCGGTTATAATCCTTTTTTATGTGTAATTTGCTGGAACGAGTACAGTATATACAATTTTACACTAATGTTCACGTGAATTCAAATTTAACTACAAGTATTTGTTTAAAACATGCGATCTAGCGGTGGAAAGCAGAACTACTTCGAACTCCTTTAGTGTGCTCAAAAGGAATTCTCTACTTCCGCTGATGAAATGTGCTGGCTCTTGTATATGACTACCTATTCTATGTCTAAATTACATTGTTACCCACATTTTAGAGAAAAATTTTTATAACTCTGTTAAACTACCAAGTAAAATAACAAAAAATAAATTAATTTACGTACAGAGTATGTGAATTAACATTATGCACATGTAAAAGAACATATGCTAATGGTAAAATTGGCAAGTAAAACAGTGTAAAATGTACAGAAATTGTGTAATTACAATTACAATGAATCAGCGATTTTACTTTTGTGTTAGTGAGAAAATACACGCACACGGTGGTGAAATTACAATTGCTATGTCTGTATAAATTTAATTCCCGTGGAGAGAAAATACACGAATATTGCAGTTTATATTCTGCTACATTGTAATAGTAATTTTGTACCATTCTATGTAAAGTTAGTTGTACGAAGTATATGTAATTTGACTAATTTGTAGGATAAATTTACTTGGATGTGGAGTAAAAAACTATTGACATGTGCAGGTGCAAAATTACACTGATGTCCGTAGAGATACTGCTGCCACACACATTTAGTGTAAAATAACACTTCTCTTTGATAACTGTAACATTAGAAATAAAACCTTAAACAAAAAAAAAGTATGCAAGGGTAGTGAGACAATTACAAATACACACGTGCCTTACCTCGGACTTGAACCCAGAAAACCTCGTGCAATAAGCTAGCGTGTAATACACTGCATTTCAGACGTCGGATTCGGAGCATAAACTTCGGATTTGAACAGTCTAAAGTTTCGAATGATATTGTTCACTAAACTAAAATATCAACAGNATTCGGAGCATAAACTTCGGATTTGAACAGTCTAAAGTTTCGAATGATATTGTTCACTAAACTAAAATATCAACAGGGCCGTAATTTTGAAAATAAGAGACTGATCCAAAAACGTGTATGTTTACATGACCAAACGTAGCGCTACTTTTGTGAAGAATTCAATGGAAATCGATTTTTTGGTCCCTGAAATATGGCATAAAAATTTATTCTCTTATTTGACACTATCGTACAGAATTGTCAAAAANGTGCCGTAATTTTGAAAATAAGAGACTGATCCAAAAACGTGTATGTTTACATGACCAAACGTAGCGCTACTTTTGTGAAGAATTCAATGGAAATTCGATTTTTTGGTCCCTGAAATATGGCATAAAAATTTATTCTCTTATTTGACACTATCGTACAGAATTGTCAAAAACAGAGCTTATATTATCGATGCTTTTAATGCATACTGTGTGCATAAAAAGTTTGTTTCAATTTGGTTAAATTGTTTAATACATTTAGCAATTGTCCAAAATTATTCATGAAGCCGTCATTTTGAACATCGTTGCCTGATCCACTTAAATTATGAAAGTTTACATGACTTTCTGTATCATTTATGGTACGCACAATCGAGTACAAATTAGTTGAAATTTTTCGATGTAATATTTGGTGGGAATAGGTTGATTGTTCCTCGAGATATTGTATTAAAATTCCACAATTTTCATGTGGCGATGTTTATAAATTGAGAAAAAAAAGTAATGTAGTAGCACATTCGAAGATTGTTTATTGACAAAATACAAAGTTATATAAAAATATATTACATAGTTTTGTAGATATAGCACACAAAACTGAAATGATTTTATATCCGCCGTTCTGAAAATAAATGTGTGATGCTTAAAGAAATACACATATTAATAAGGCCTACCACAGTACAAGTCTTCGCCTAATTTTGTAAGAATGGGTTGACTGTTTTCTCAGATACGAAATAAAAACTTAATTTGTTATTGTTGGGGCTATTTTACAAAATAGCATAGAAATGTGGCTCTGTACATACCAATTTGATGGTGGCAATTGTAACTGCCAGCATAAAACGTTAAGTTGCAATGAGTGTTTAATTTACTTTTTTGCTCATCTATAGCAGACTACTATACACAATTTTCAGTGCATATCATTGGAGGCAGATTGTGTAGCTGTTTTTACGGCGAAAGCCAACCTCAAGAATTTTGGTGAAATATAATTATTTTTATTTGTATTTAAAATCCTAAGAAAAACAACAAATAATGTTCTTGGTACTACATCTCATGCATATTTCTATGTTTTCTGAGTGGGTATAATAATAATTATTACATGAAATAGACTATGTGAACTTGATAACAGTGTTTAAGATACTGAAAATTAAACTTTCAGAGAGACGGTTCTGTTTCTGCAAGCTACATTATTGTATCAATGTTGATGCTTTAAAGCAATTATTTCAATTTTCTGTAGAATATGTTTTATTGCAACATCACATTTCACACACTAGTATGAAAAATTGTATAGAAGTAGTAAACACGAAACAAACACACTACATATCCTTCCGCCGTCATGTGGTTTCCACCCGACTATCAAAACTTGTTTAAGTTGGTAATCAATGACAGACATCTATGAGACGGTAAGCCTACCTACCTACATCAGAACATGTCACCAAGCTGCTCACGCATAGGTAATAAGAAAATAATTTAATTTTGCTGTAAAAAAATTTGTTATCGCTGCAACGGAAATAAGATGATTAAGACCCATAATATATTTACTTAAAAATGTTGTTTGGAAATTGCAGCTTTCTGGCCTAGCAAACATAAATAATTGTTTATGATCACGGAAAATAAACTATATTAGTTTTAGATTGTTTTTTGAGGGTAATATGTTCATAAAATTACTACAATGTTTATGTCAAATCCTTTAATATGCTCACAGTATAGGCTTTTGAAACATTGTCCTTATTTATATTAAACTAGCTGTTCCCGCGACTCCGCTCACGTGGACTTCAGCCGCGGGCCCAGATCAATTTTACTTATTTATTTATTGAGAAATTAAATGGTAAAAACACCTATTAGTATTTCCCTGTTATAGATAGATATATGCTACCACAGAATTTTTTTATGTCTTTTTATTGTACACAATTCTTTGCTACGTGATATTGTTCCATCTTTAACGGGTTAGACAGCGTATTTGCAAGAGAGCGCGCTGGCGGCAAACTATTTTCCGACCTGATTCACTATTATCGTCACTGCTTATTCCTTATAGTACTTTACGTAACAAAATATATACTAAAACCTGGCCAGAGAGCATAGCTATGAATTAAAAAAAAATCACATAAATAGGATAAGTGCTTCTCGGGTGATAAGCGCACCAACAAAGAGACAGACAGAGAGACGTTGAGTTTTATTTATAGAAGATAACACAAACACTTGAAATTTTATTCCAATCGAAATACTGCAATTGCGTTTGCAATTTGCACATCCATTTCACTGAATGCTCCTACAACTAAATTTGTATGACAAGGTGTGCACTTAAAAGTAAGATATAAACCTATGGAGCAGAATTTCTTATAGACGGCGAATTTGGTGCAACGGCCTTAATAATATGTTAATTGTGGTTATTATGAAGTATGAGTTTGGACTTGACAGCTGATATGTAAAACTTTGAAGTATTAGGAATTCGGGGAAATTGCCAGACAACACATTTTCATTCATAGTAATAATAAAGTATTTCTTAATTGAAAGTGGCGTCTCCTTATCAAACAAGAAAGATCGGGTAGTTTACATTTAGTACGTGCAACGAGGCTATTTATATATTAACCACAGTACTGAGTGCACCTGGATGAGAATATATCATATTAACGTAACTATTAATTGCCGTAAACATGGTTCCATCACAAAACGCTGCGTGATTTCAATAAAAAAATAACATTTATTTTCGGTTTATTACTGTAAACAGAAATTTTAAGAAGAAAAACTAATTTTCCAGTGAACTTGGCAGCATTACCTCATGTATTTGTGCCCTTACAAACAGCCGCCTGAACATAAATACCGCACTTACTTAGCGCGCTACGCTTCAGCACTTCTCGAAACAGCTTAGTTCGAAAACGACTCGCTTGACGAGCCCGAACTGCATCACTTGTGCCACTTTCGACCGCAGTGGTTGACTGTTTCGCCCTCCGCAGTCGGCGTCTGGTCGGACGTGACAGATGACGAGCGCTGATAACGTCACTTTTTATTTGCCGTCGGCGCCTGACAAAGCAGTGCGGCTGTGGGGAAGGTAACAGCTGTAGATAATGACAGCTCACTTCCTGCCTGTTTCTACTTTTGGTGGTATGCACAGGATCATTGCGCCAACCTTGAGCGTCGTGTGCCGAACATAGCAATTCGCGATGAAAATTCTAATGTGCGTCGCATTGTGAGAATTCTGCTTCGTAAATAGCCATGAGATACTGATTAAATTAAACACTGGTTGGAATTTATTACATAGTTTCGACGATATAGCATCCTAAGTAAATAAAACATATTCGTTAACAATATCTGCATCAGTACTTCTTTTTTGTCAAAGTTGGTTGGGATTGGTTAATTTTTTAACAAGATATTACATAATAACTTTATTTATTCGTATGGTGCTATCTTCCAAAATGATCGACAAAAGTGGTAGTATGTTGGTAAATATGATGCTTGTAACACATATTTTCAGTATACAAAGTTTGATTGAAATTGCTTAAATGTTACGGTAGATAAACCAAAAAAAATATCTAAAATATTGGTATTCCAGCAAGTTGGAAAATAAGTGCATGATCAAGTTCATCCACTAACGTTTCCTTGACCTATCATAATATTACTCGCCTGCCAAATTGGGTGAGCATTAGTGTAAACTTATCGAGATATACTGTAAAATCTTTATTTCCTCACTTGGTGCTATTTTCCAAAAAGGCGCACCGACAACATTAACAATTCCAACATCTAATGCTCACTTGGTGCTCTGCCAGGTTACAACATTTGGTTTCAATCGGTTAAGTGGTTCCCGATATATGACATATCTTTGCAATTTTTTTTATGTACGCCAATTTCGAAGTAAGTGCCCGACAAGGTTGAAAACTTCAAAAGTCAGGTGACCTTATTAAGTGTTATATAGGTGTACTAATTTTGGTGAAATTCAATTGACGCGTTCAAAAATTGAAAGGGGGACACACACACACACANGTTATATAGGTGTACTAATTTTGGTGAAATTCAATTGACGCGTTCAAAAATTGAAAGGGGGACACACACACACACATGCACACACACACACGTACACACATATATACACAAACACACAGACAGAAAATTGATTTCAAAAGCCTTTCTCTTCTTCAGAAAGTAGGCTAAAAAAAACTTGTATCCCAAAAATCAATGTCAAAGTACACTAGGTAATACACTGAAGAGCCAAAAAAAACTACTACACCTGTCTTATATCGTGTANGTTATATAGGTGTACTAATTTTGGTGAAATTCAATTGACGCGTTCAAAAATTGAAAGGGGGACACACACACACACACATGCACACACACACACGTACACACATATATACACAAACACACAGACAGAAAATTGATTTCAAAAGCCTTTCTCTTCTTCAGAAAGTAGGCTAAAAAAAACTTGTATCCCACAAATCAATGTCAAAGTACACTAGGTAATACACTGAAGAGCCAAAAAAAACTACTACACCTGTCTTATATCGTGTANAAAATCAATGTCAAAGTACACTAGGTAATACACTGAAGAGCCAAAAAAAACTACTACACCTGTCTTATATCGTGTAGGGCCCCCGAGCACTCAGAAGTGCCGCAATACGACGTGGCATGGTCTCGACTAATGTCTGAAGGTATGCAGGAGGCAATTGACACCATGAATCCTGTAGGGCAGTCCACAAATACAATCTGCGCCAATTTGAGAAAAATGGTTGCACGTCTGTCACGTTTAATGATTCTCGTCAGTCGTCGCTGGTCCCGTTCTTTCACGATATTTTTCCGGCCACAGCGATGTCGAAGATGTGATGTTTTACCTGATTCCCGATATTCACGGCGCACTCGTGAAATGGTCGTACACGAAAATCCAAATATTATCGCTACCTCGGAGATGCTATGTCCCATCTCTCGTGCGCCGACGTTCAAACTCACTTAAATCTTGATAACCTGCCATTGTAGCAGCAGTAACCGATCTAGCAACTTTGCCAGACGCTTGTTGTCTTATATAGGCGCGGCCGACCGCATCGCGTTACTCTGATTGGTTCCATATCTCTGTGATTTGCATACGCAAGCCTATACCAGTTTTTTTGGCTCTTCAGTGTATAAACAAACAAAAATCTCGGTACTTATAATGACGCAAGACTTCATCAGAAGACGCAACAGGGTGATAGCTAAGACGTAATATAGATCATGTAAGCAAGACCTCGTACGTTTCTTTATTTGGTTCTAAGGTTTATTTTCGGCAACGGATACAGGATATTTAAATGTTCAAGAAAATCAGAGTATATTCTAATTTTTTAGTCACAGCCTACACTGTTAAAAAAAANTACAGGATATTTAAATGTTCAAGAAAATCAGAGTATATTCTAATTTTTTAATCACAGCCTACACTGTTAAAAAAAATTACTTCATTTTACGTAATAGAGCAGGAAAAAAATTATCCAGGAGTGTTCATAAACTTTCCGTAAAATTATGGACACTATACTTTTCAAAAATTGACTTTTCGTATAATTTTACAGAACTTTCCGTGAATTCACGGATACTCGTCGTTAATTCCAAAGTTAGTTTTCGGTACTTCCAGTCATTAAAAAGGAGAAAATGAAAAATTATTNGCGGATACTCGTCGTTAATTCCAAAGTTAGTTTTCGGTACTTCCAGTCATTAAAAAGGAGAAAATGAAAAATTATTTACTTTTCATGATGCGGGTCTTCTATTGAGTATAAAAAATATGCAAAAAGTTAAAATATCTTATACTTAGGTAATATTTCAATCCGAGTGAAAAAAAAAATTAACTTTACAGGTCCAACCAATTCCCTGCAAATATCACATGATGGTTTTGGTATAACTCTAGTTTTTCTAGTACAGTCACTTTTTCAGTTTCGATTGAAGTTTCTTCTAAGTGTTGCTAAATGTTACACACGCCTTTTGGCACTGTTTTTTGTTTGAAAGAATAGGTGTTAGTGGCGTGGATAACAGAGGCGATAGTTTTCTAGTCACATTGGCGAAGAAAACTCAGTGTTTACTCAGCACTGTTCGTTTCCGGAATCCGAAGTGACAGGAAGTACGGAGACTTCTCATAGTTTCTCGTCATCAACGTTGCCGTAGATACGAGGGGATGTTGAAGAGAGCAAGCATGCGGCGGCAGGTGGTGGAAGCGCGTAGAAAGGTGCAGCAAGGCGACTGTCTGGAGAAGATGTGTGTTCGTCTCGCAGAGCGCGCAGTTGAGACGCGGCGTAATTAATGGCGGGCTGTTTGCGCTGCCGAGTGGGCGTCGAGTGTAGCGTGTTTACACTGCGTACCTGCCGCCAGGCGGCAGCACCTTCCTCTCCCAACTCCCGCCCATAGTCGAGGCGCTTCACACAGCCGACTACTTCGCAGTCTGTTCGCGATTNGCACCTTCCTCTCCCAACTCCCGCCCATAGTCGAGGCGCTTCACACAGCCGACTACTTCGCAGTCTGTTCGCGATTCATGCACAGTTTTCGGATATAACTTTTGAAAAATCACCCCGTGTATGGAGTCTTTGTTATTTTCTAATAATGTTATGTATCACAAGCGTTTTGTACACGTGTTAACATAAAATAGCCCTATGATTTGTTGAAAAGTAATTTAAATTATATTTTATTTAAACATTACAGTAATTAATTAAACATAAATATAATAAAAAACAGTGAGAAAATAGGTGCGTTGGTAATACATAGTATGAAATAGTTCTTATGAAAAATATTATTTCATAGAGTGTGGGACGAGTTTGATTGTCGCGTAGATGTCATTTGGGCCGCTCGTGGTGGTCACATTGAACATTTATGAATACATGGTAAACAAACTTCATGGTTCCACGGTTAATTTGATTAGTCATTCAAGGTTGTAGGTTGTTTGCTTTTGATATTATTGACCTTCAAATTTTGGGTTTTCTTTTATACCCATCCTGTATAGTGATGCAACGAATGTCGATTTTTCCACATTCGCGAATGCGAATGCGAATGCGAATGCGAATATTCGTTGAATCACTAATCCTGTACATACACTAGCAAAATTGTCAGAAAAGTACAATTTACATTGCACGTGATAGAGTAAAGCTTTTTTTTTTGTATTATTGTAATATGTAATGTTATAATTTACATTTTTAAAAGTATAAAGAATTAATAAATTATAAATTTTAAATGAAAATTGAAGACTATTTCCATGTAGAATGCTTCAGAAGGCAGTGTGCCTGGAGCCACTTTCTGCATTTGAGACCGAAAAGCGCGGAAGCGATAAGGGCTACACTACTACGCGCATTAAACGTGCCGTCGCCCCTAAGCGCAAGACTATACTGCGTGCAGTTTTCTCTTCGTACAGCTTGTACCTACTTTAAACGGCGTAACCCTGTAACTTGGTTGGTGGAAAGTCAGCGGCAATGCTCAACGCAGGGTGCAGAAGTATTTACACACACATCTGACGCGTATATTTGCTGACGCGGTGCTTTGATAAAGACGTTGTTGGCTATGTCGTAGTGAGTGCTCTGAATAGGCGAGAGTGACGTCATGATGGCACTCGACAGGCTTCGTCTGAGGTTTGTGTTATTTTCGTAGACCAGCAGATAGTACGCACGTTCAATTATTCCGTGAAAAATCTCGTATTTGAAAACTCCTAGAGGACTGCTGAATCGCCTGGTAGGCGGCCATTTTGATGTTGCAGAAGAAACATGGGTAGTACAAATGCGTAATTCGCCCCGAAAATGAACACTCGGCGTAATTTGCAACAAAACGTGCCGTGTGAACTCTCTACTCTTTGAACATGTAGTGACCAAGCGGCATATATTTTCTTTGTACTGCTTCATTAGTGATTAACAGCAATTCTGAAATTTTATGGCATGAATATAATTGTGATTGTTGAATCTACTACGTTGGTTCAGTTCATCCCAAACTAAAGTGAGTTTTTTGTAAATTGTGATAAGCATTGAACTTTCATTACATGTGAGAAAAAAAACACAAGGAAACGTTAGTTAAAGTCGTGTGTTGAGACTGAAATTATAATGTCCCAGCACGTGGTAGATGATTCTATCAAATAACTGCGGGCAGTAGATCCTCACAATGTACTCTACATGATTTAAACAATATTTGTAGGATTGATAAAGTTAATTTGCGGGGCGGTCTAACAATAAAAACTAAGGGACGAGTTAGGACACAGAGCGAACACATCATAGGCACAATTTGCAGTGTCACCTCAGTTACGATAGCAGAGTTTAAATGAGGAAATGCTAGTCAGTCAAGGTAGAAATGTGTGTGTGTCCATTTACGTGTATTGTAACGAGAGAGTTGAAAGTAGACATTTAAACAGCATAAGAAGTCTGTATTAACTTAAGCGGGTTTGCTGTTTGTTTTCACTTTCACCTTCCAGTTTTTTCCTTGTATATCTAATACCTCTAATACATACTTGTGGTGTTGCTCTCTCCTATGTCAGTAGTGATATCGCTCTCTACGATAAAGTGCTCCAAATGTATTGTTGTATATATACTTATATACTTTTTTAATAGGCGTCATTATCACGACAACTTATAAAAAGAAAAGCTGGCCTGATTCTAAATTGTTGTTTTAGTCACCCACGGTAAGTGCATTGTGACTATAGGTAATATACTCCGCGTTGTAATTAACTAACCACGTTCTGCACATATCGAAGATTTACGTACAACCACTTGCCAACATAATCTGGCAAGCAACTCGTAAACAATCGACCATCTCTGTATACACAGTGAAAGTCTTTATATTCAGTGACTTACTGACTCAGATTAATCCGCTGGAATTAGAAACATAAACTTTCGCATGTGGTTTACAATTATGGCGTAGTAACTCACTAAGAAATACTTTAGCAAAATCAAACCGTTAATGTGTGAGAAAGGATAAAATATAAAGACATATCACCCTGCCTTTTACTTCAAAACACTAATCTTACAGACGTTTATACATTAATGTAGGTGTTTTTCAAAATACCATTTCTTAGCTGCGGTTCATTTTACAATCAAATACTGTATTACAGTTTTTTTTATGCTCCAATGGGATATTTGTACAAGTAATTAAAAAGTGTTTCCAAAGATTTTTTTATTATATTTTCTCTTCGGGGAGTTCATAGTAAAATGAGTTTTCAGCCAATCCTAAACCCGGTTTATGTAAGTGCGATGGCATTTCTGCTTCATAAAAAAACCTATTGAAAATCCTACAAATAACTTATAGTTGTTTTTTAACAAACAGTTTTAGAACATTAAGGGAGAACCATTTATCTGGTGTGCAGAGAAGACATATGAGAAAAAATAGTGCGTTTATTGTGTAGTATACACGGGTGAGAACGCAGGCGAGTTACCGGCAGGGCATATGTTCATACGGACTTTCAGATGTTTAGAGGTGAAATACCCACAACCATGTTACTTTTCATTTGAACGTAAACATCCTGGATATGTTGTTAAGGTGCATGTAACGTGATATTGTTCATGTGCCGAAGATAGGGGGAACTTGCGGCTTTCTCATTGAAAGTATGTTAAAGAAGAACAAATGGCCGTCTTGGAGTACATGAATATAGCAACTGGTTTTGTAGTGGGCGCTAAACAAGTTCCTTGTCGTCCGTCCTTTGTACATTGTCTCTACTTAAACAATTCAATAAAAAAAGTCGTTTACATTTTTCACCAACATATATAAAGGAGGCTTACTTAACTTGTCGAGTAAATTACCAAAATTTATGAAAATNGCACCTTCCTCTCCCAACTCCCGCCCATAGTCGAGGCGCTTCACACAGCCGACTACTTCGCAGTCTGTTCGCGATTTATGCACAGTTTTCGGATATAACTTTTGAAAAATCACCCCGTGTATGGAGTCTTTGTTCTTTTCTAATAATGTTATGTATCACAAGCGTTTTGTACACGTGTTAACATAAAATAGCCCTATGATTTGTTGAAAAGTAATTTAAATTATATTTTATTTAATCATTACAGTAATTAATTAAACATAAATATAATAAAAAACAGTGAGAAAATAGGTGCGTTTGTAATACATAGTATGAAATAGTTCTTATGAAAAATATTATTTCATAGAGTGTGGGACGAGTTTGATTGTCGCGTAGATGTCATTTGGGCCGCTCGTGGTGGTCACATTGAACATTTATGAATACATGGTAAACAAACTTCATGGTTCCACGGTTAATTTGATTAGTCATTCAAGGTTGTAGGTTGTTTGCTTTTGATATTATTGACCTTCAAATTTTGGGTTTTCTTTTATACCCATCCTGTATAGTGATGCAACGAATGTCGATTTTTCCACATTCGCGAATGCGAATGCGAATATTCGTTGCATCACTAATCCTGTACATACACTAGCAACATTGTCAGAAAAGTACAATTTACATTGCACGTGATAGAGTAAAGCTTTTTTTTTTTTTTGTGTTATTGTAATATGTAATGTTATAATTTACATTTTTTTTTCATATTTCTTAATTATTTAATATTTAAAATTTACTTAATTGAAGACTATTTCCATGTAGAATGCTTCAGAAAGCAGTGTGCCTGGAGCCATTTTCTGCATTTGAGACCGAGAAGCGCGGAAGCGATAAGGGCTACACTGCTACGCGCATTAAACGGGCCGTCGCCCCTAAGCGCAAGACTATACTGCGTGCAGTTTTCTCTTCGTACAGCTTGTACCTACTTTAAACGGCGTAATCCTGTAACTTGGTTGGTGGAAAGTCAGCGGCAATGCTCAACGCAGGGTGCAGAAGTATTTACACACACATCTGACGCGTATATTTGCTGACGCGGTGCTTTGATAAAGACGTTGTTGGCTATGTCGNTAAAAGTATAAAGAATTAATAAATTATAAATTTTAAATGAAAATTGAAGACTATTTCCATGTAGAATGCTTCAGAAGGCAGTGTGCCTGGAGCCACTTTCTGCATTTGAGACCGAAAAGCGCGGAAGCGATAAGGGCTACACTACTACGCGCATTAAACGTGCCGTCGCCCCTAAGCGCAAGACTATACTGCGTGCAGTTTTCTCTTCGTTCAGCTTGTACCTACTTTAAACGGCGTAACCCTGTAACTTGGTTGGTGGAAAGTCAGCGGCAATGCTCAACGCAGGGTGCTNTGGTTGGTGGAAAGTCAGCGGCAATGCTCAACGCAGGGTGCAGAAGTATTTACACACACATCTGACGCGTATATTTGCTGACGCGGTGCTTTGATAAAGACGTTGTTGGCTATGTCGTAGTGAGTGCTCTGAATAGGCGAGAGTGACGTCATGATGGCACTCGACAGGCTTCGTCTGAGGTTTGTGTTATTTTCGTAGACCAGCAGAAAGTACGCACGTTAAATTATTCCGTGAAAAATCTCGTATTTGAAAACTCCTAGAGGACTGCTGAATCGCCTGGTAGGCGGCCATTTTGATGTTGCAGAAGAAACATGGGTAGTACAAATGCGTTATTCGCCCCGAAAATGAACACTCGGCGTAATTTGCAACAAAACGTGCCGTGTGAACTGTCTACTCTTTGAACATGTAGTGTCCAAGCGGCATATATTTTCTTTGTACTGCTTCATTAGTGATTAACAGCAATCCTGAAATTTTATGGCATGAATATAATTGTGATTGTTGAATCTGCTCTGTTGGTTCAGTTCATCCCAAACTAAAGTGAGATTTTTGTAAATTGTGATAAGCATTGAACTTCCATTACATGTGAGAAAAAAACACAAGAAAACGTTAGTTAAAGTCGTGTGTTGAGACTTAAATTATAATGTCCCAGCTCGTGGTAGATGATTCTATCAAATAACTGCGGGCAGTAGATCCTCACAATGTACTCTACAGGATTTAAACAATATTTGTAGGATTGATAAAGTTAATTTGCGGGGCGGTCTAACAATAAAAACTAAGGGACGAGTTAGGACACAGAGCGAACACATCATAGGCACAATTTGCAGTGTCACCTCAGTTACGATAGCAGAGTTTAAATGAGGAAATGCTAGTCAGTCAAGGTAGAAATGTGTGTGTGTGTGTCCATTTACGTGTATTGTAACGAGAGAGTTGAAAGTAGATATTGAAACAGCATAAGAAGTCTGTATTAACTTAAGCGGGCTTGCTGTTTGTTTTCCCTTCGCCTTCCAGTTTTTTCCTTGTATATCTAATACCTCTAATACATACTTGTGGTGTTGCTCTCTCCTATGTCAGTAGTGATATCGCTCTCTACGATAAAGTGCTCCAAATGCATTGTTTTATATATACTTATATACTTTTTTAATAGGCGTCATTATCACGACAACTTATAAAAAGAAAAGCTGGCCTGATTCTAAATTGTTGTTTTAGTCACCCACGGTAAGTGCATTGTGACTATAGGTAATATACTCCGCGTTGTAATTAACTAACCACGTTCTGCACATATCGAAGATTTACGTACAACCACTTGCCAACATAATCTGGCAAGCAACTCGTAAACAATCGACCATCTCTGTATACACAGTGAACGTCTTTATATTCAGTGACTTACTGACTCAGATTAATCCGCTGGAATTAGAAACATAAACTTTCACATGTGGTTTACAATTATGGCGTAGTAACTCACTAAGTAATACTTTAGCAAAATCAAACCGTTAATGTGTGAGAAAGGATAAAATATAAAGACATATCACCCTGCCTTTTACTTCAAAACACTAATCTTACAGACGTTTATACATTAATGTAGGTTTTTTTCAAAATACCATTTCTTAGCTGCGGTTCATTTTACAATCATATACTGTATTACAGTTTTTTTTATGCTCCAATGGGATTTTTGTACAAGTAATTAAAAACTGTTTCCAAAGATTTTTTTATTATATTTTCTCTTCGGGGAGTTCATAGTAAAATGAGTTTTCAGCCAATCCTAAACCCGGTTTATGTAAGTGCGATGGCATTTCTGCTTCATAAAAAAACCTATTGAAAATCCTACAAATAACTTATAGTTGTTTTTTAACAAACAGTTTTAGAACATTAAGGGAGAACCATTTATCTGGTGTGCAGAGAAGACATATGAGAAAAAATAGTGCGTTTATTGTGTAGTATACACGGGTGAGAACGCAGGCGAGTTACCGGCAGGGCATATGTTCATACGGACTTTCAGATGTTTAGAGGTGAAATACCCACAACCATGTTACTTTTCATTTGAACGTAAACATCCTGGATATGTTGTTAAGGTGCATGTAACGTGATATTGTTCATGTGCCGAAGATAGGGGAAACTTGCGGCTTTCTCATTGAAAGTATGTTAAAGAAGAACAAATGGCCGTCTTGGAGTACATGAATATAGCAACTGGTTTTGTAGTGGGCGCTAAACAAGTTCCTTGTCGTCCGTCCTTTGTACATTGTCTCTACTTAAACAATTCAATAAAAAAAGTTGTTTACATTTTTCACCAACATATATAAAGGAGGCTTACTTAACTTGTCGAGTAAATTACCAAAATTTATGAAAATNCGTTTACATTTTTCACCAACATATATAAAGGAGGCTTACTTAACTTGTCGAGTAAATTACCAAAATTTATGAAAATAAAAAAGTTTCATCCATTCAGTGAAGAGAAGGAATTTTTTTACGATGTAAAAGGAGAAGGTAGTGGAACGAGTACAATGGTAGTGAAAAAGTAAATAAGAAATGAATAAGTGGCGGTAAAGGTTATGTTTGGTGGGCGTACACTATGGTTTACGAGCGGCTTCAGCGGCAGAAAGGGAACTACGAACNTCTACTAGCATTATGTTGTGTAGAAATATTTTATTATTTGTGAATATTATCGTAACACTAGTAAGATGATTTGCATTTTTATGTCAAGCTTGATATTTCTTCATTTTCTCAGTGGTTCGTAATGCATATTTTTCGATAAATAATTTATTCTCTTATATTCGACGCCCTGCAGTCAAAACAGATAACATGTTCCACTGAAAATATTTTGCAGTAAATGGATGCACCTGGCGTGTTTTCAGCTGAAATTCTGGTAGTAAAAAACGCAAATAATGAACTGCTGTAAAAATNAAATGGATGCACCTGACGTGTTTTCAGCTGAAATTCTGGTAGTAAAAAACGCAAATAATGAACTGCTGTAAAAATCTAAATCATATATAGCCAAAAAAAAGCCCGAAAAATAATTTTTCGAATTGGAGATAAATATTTCTGAAAATATATCGCTTCGTGCACAAAATATGTGTGGTGCACGCGTCAACCCACATCTGTGCCGTTATTGGATATATTTCATTCTTCGGCATAAATATTTCAGTTGCAGGCCCTACACACGGGGATGGAGTTGAACTGGCAGACTGTATTTTATTTTTATGTTGTGTTTACATTTCAAAAATAATAGAATATACATCACTTAAACTTTTAAACTTCTTTAAATTTCTGAATTATTACTTGCTAAAAAAAAATATCTCAAGTAAAATTCATTGCACCGTAAATCATACGTTGCAATGGACACAATCTGGATTTGCAATATAACTTTATTTAACAATACAGGAGATTTTGTGGTTTCTTGAGCCTCATAACGTTGCAATAAACATATTAGTCTCAAATAGAGTGTTATTTAAAAAGAAAAAAAATAGAGTTTGTAAAAAANTTGTGGTTTCTTGAGCCTCATAACGTTGCAATAAACATATTAGTCTCAAATAGAGTGTTATTTAAAAAGAAAAAAAAATAGAGTTTGTAAAAAAGATGCTGGATATAATGGATATATTAAAAATTCCAGGCGTTAATTCTCCATACGATCTTTTTTACACCTTCTAAAAAATATTGATTAATTATTCACAAACCGAAAATCAGTAGGAAGAAACAAGTCATAGAAATTCACCAACTCAGAAGACAATGTATTATAAAAAAATTAATAACATTTTAGACTAATATTATTAAAATTTTTATTCAGTTGAATAAAACAGAACATTTTTGTACAAAATTTCACTGATTTAGCTGTATTGTATCCTCATGTGAGGCCATGAATATTTTTATTACTAGTTTATTCCTTGTGATTTTTGGTTAGTGAATAATTATTCAAATTTCCTTAGATATTGGGTATTCCAGCGTTCGTTAGTGATCGTTTCCCTTGCCTTGCTAATTCGTAATTGGTACGTCATTCTTAGCCGATAACGTCGTTTGTGTTTTCTTGCATTAGCAAGGATCTTTATAATATTATGCTGAATAATTAATATTGAGCCGGAAAAATTGCTTTTCACAGTAAAACAGCTTTTCCGCATTTCTCATTTATTCTCACAGTCTAATATTGAATTTCATTTTAAGTTATGAGAACTACACTAATTGGGCAACATCCTAATTTGATCACGGTTTAAGCACCAGCATTCACTGTTAGTGTCAAAGTATTTGTGCTATGTAGCAAGAAATAAATTAATAAAAAATATTGAAACAACAAATATACCATTCTGGTGTAACCGTTGTAACGAACTGATCGAACACTTATTAGGGCACATTTTTGTCAGTTACCTTTAACATAAAGCCAACTTTACTTAGTTCTGGCACAATATAAAATAATTCGTTATACTGCATTTAGTCCGGATTTAACAGAAGATTCACATATAATGAACACGGGTCCCGGGGAAGTTACCAAACTTCCGGTACGCCGAACAAAGCACACCTTCCTTCGACAGTGTCGCCTGCAATATCAGGAATGCGTCTGTCTGTTTGTGTGTCTATATATCTTCACAATAACTTATTACCCCCCAAACACATATCAGAATATTTTTGACGAATGTAACTACATTAACAATCGTCACGATGCAACCTTTCAAATAGGCACATATTATATTTGATAAAAGTATTGAGTATAACTTCTCAGTACACGATTGTAGTTGTATTTGGTATTTATGCGCTTATTTTGTATAGACTGCTTGTAGCAAAGTAAACTTTAGTTTATTCAGATGTATCTGTTAATTTTATTTACACCCCCGAATAATATTTTAAACTTAATTTAATGGAACTTTTTTGTAAAGAAAAGGGCAGCATGCTGTTTAGATTTAACTCTAAATATTTTATTTGTATTTATCGACGCTACGTCACTTTTCTCTTACTTATTTTATCTGTGTATTTGAAAATGTCAGTGTTTGTTGACTTAGTTACAGGGGCAACGTAATCTGAAGGTAAGCGGCAATAGCATCACCTGGTTTAAAAGTGTTTTTCAGGTATTGTTTTAACATTTAATATTCTCGGGTATAAATTTAATTTATTACGATGTTTCAATCAAGTCCTGCTGTGTTTATATATATAGTTAATGATGAACCGAAGACGTGTGTTAACTTCAAGACAACAAAGAGAGTCTCGTAGGGCTACATTAGCAACGAGATGGATTAATGTAATTGTGATATATGGCCCGCTCGTTTTATACTATTACACTGGCCAACAAATCGAAATTTGTTTTTGGTTCCAGAAAACGAAGGACTGATTTGGGATATGTTTAATGTTCTGATTCCAAAAATGCCATCAGATTTCGTCTATCAGCTCTAGTTTTTGAGGTACGGGCTAATTGATTTTAGTTCTGATAAAAGGCATAAGTAAAGAAACAAAAATATCTTTTGAGGTCAAAATAGAAATGTCATGCCTCAAATTAAAATCAAATTAGCCAGCTATACCTGGAATTTCCCATGATTCGAACGACCTGCTTATGTCTGGCTACCTCTGCCTTACCCGGCTCGGTATGTTATTGAGCTTTCGTGAGTAAAGTTGTGCTATTATTTCATGTTGATTTGTGCCGTTCTTTAGTATTAAAATACTGAACTAAAACCATGGCATCCACAAGCAGACGTAGCTGTGTTAATCATCCAAACGTGTTTTGCTATGTACGTGGCGAATACATTTTGAATGATAGTAGAAAACGTATTTCTCACTTTGTGGAAAAGGCTTATCTGGCATACTTTGGCGTCCATTTGGGAGGCCAGGATAAATCTTGGGCTCCACATTTTGTATGTAAAACATGTGTTGGACATTTGCGACAGTGGACCATGGGAAAGAGACAGTGCCTAAAGTTTGCCGTACCAACGATTTGGAGGGAGCCACGAAACCATCACAATGCCTGCTACTTTTGTCTCGTAAATATCAAAGGTATTAATTGGAACAACAGACACAAATGGACATATCCCAACCTAGGTGATTGCATTGAAGAACAGGGAGAAAGATTCCATCAGGACATAAAAACTATGGAACATCGATATCNCTACTTTTGTCTCGTAAATATCAAAGGTATTAATTGGAACAACAGACACAAATGGACATATCCCAACCTAGGTGATTATATTGAAGAACAGGGAGAAAGATTCCATCAGGACATAAAAACTATAGACATCGATAAANCGATATCAAGGGCGATGGAATAGCCACATGATGGCAGACTACTGTTGGAGTCTTCAGCGAGGCTGTACAAGTAAACTCCATGCTAGAAAGTCGTATAAAAGAAAATTTTTGAGTGATAAATAATGACTCAGTGTATATCTACTTCAAAAATAGAAAACATAGCGTATCTCAAAAACTATATCTGATAGACAAAATCTAATGGCTATTTTGGATTCTGCACCCAAAATTTACCCAGGAACAGTTGAAAAATCGTTGGCACCAAAATTGCTGTTGGCCAGTGTTATCAAGTCAAAATATTAAAATAGCTAAATGTTTCAACATACATAATCCGTATGGGAAAAGTGCGCAAGGAGATAAATTTGTAGATCAGCTAAGATTGACGGATTCTTTAAGCTTAATGAATGCTCCCCTGGAAACTCTATTGGGTAATTTTACACTTGCAAATCTGAAGCTCACCTTTTCTGAGTTTCCAGACGGCATACTATGTAATGAGTGCGTGAGTGAAGAGATTTTGGCGGCTCTTATGAGCGATGTCTTAATAGCCAATGAGGGTGATATTAGGTGAGTGTGCAGCAGCGCCGGAATGTAAGGGTGGGGAAATGGGAGATCCCCGAGAAAGCCCGCCGACCAGCGGTATCGTCCGTCAATATTCCCACATGCGAAAATCTGGGAGTGATCCGGCCTGAGATTGAACCAGGTTCGCCATGTTGGGAGGCGAGCAGGCTAACCGCTTAGTGACCGTGGACCCTCTGTAATGTGTCCTGCTTGATATTATCACCACAAATTATTCACAGGCACAACCAGGGTTGTACCCAAACCTTTATTTATTTAAATTGTACTGCAATGTAGCTTCTGCTATGTTTATATGAGTGTTTATCTCTCACTGGAAATAAATCTCTAACTGATACTGTTAAAATTAATGATTTAACTTAAAAGTCTAAGAATTTGCCAGTTAGACATATACCGTATCATTATGAGGTTGTTTAAATAACGGAATTAATTTGGGGTGTTTACTCGAACCAACACGATAGACTCTGAGCCTTCTTGATTAATGGAAATAGCATATATGACACAATCATTTCACCACTCCATTAGCTACAATAAAATGATTGTTTTAGAGTACAGAAGGTGATTCCAGTTTATTTAGTGTGGATAATACGCGGTTGCAAGTGGGAACACAAAGAGCAACATAAGTAATGTAGCTACCGAGGTGGGATAGGCAATTTCCTGTCAGTTAGCTACGTAGCACTTCAATTCCACTCACACTAGTTCACTGGTCCTCTATACCTTTACAACCCCCATACATTGAACCTTCTGTGGTTAAGACTGCGTCCTTGAATATGAACATGTTGATCATTTTGTTGTTTCCTTATTCTCAAACATGCAAGAAAAATTATGTTTCATTTTGTAACCTTAAATATAAGGTAATCAAACAATGATTCTCAAATTACTATGATTTCTTTACAAAAGCTGCACTAACCTAGTGACAGGAGAAGCTATTGTAGTGATCTAAAGATAACATATAAANTATGATTTCTTTACAAAAGCTGCACTAACCTAGTGACAGGAGAAGCTATTGTAGTGATCTAAAGATAACATATAAACAATGGAAAAACAAAGAGTGCAATGCAGAGCGCGTGAAGGAAGCTTACGTAGTGTGTATAATTGGTTGAAGAGGATATTCAGGGATGGATGCTATCGTCCCCATAATCTGTATTCTAACAGCGGCGCAGTGACGTCATAGCCTTGTTGTACTTTGAACAGGACGTAGCAAGATAGAGGCCCTTGATAGGTGAATTCGTACGGAGAATATTTTTTTAATGCATGTAAATGTGTGCCGACAAAGCCTTGAATTGTAAGTTTAGCTATTGAAGGATGGACGAAGAGCAGACGAACAAGATAAAGAGTGCTTCAAACGGACACCAACTAAGAGAAACTTGTGGTGTACAGGCTGTTTGTTAACTCTCTGCACGAAATTGAAATTACAGTACCTGTGGGGAGAAGTTACCACGAAAATCCCTTAAATTGTATTCGCAAAGGTCATCAAATATAAATAAAATAATCGCCGCTATTAGAGTAACAACGCCTGGGAATATCCAGCTGTCAGTACGCACNGGGGGGGGGGGATACTTTGTGAAATGCCACTTGCTTTACACGCATGTATATGCTACTTTCGGTAAAGTCAGATTTTTTTGATAATAGTCAATTGGTAATTTGTGATAATAGTGAATTAATATATTTTATTGTATCCTTAGGCGTTAAGTTTTGAGTCCAGTGAAATATTTAAACTGAGTTTACTATTTATATGGAACATTCATTTAAGAATTTGGTATAAGGGTAAAAATTGCTGACAGGAAAAAAGTAACTAGAGCCTTAAAAGTGCTCACTTTACCGTGAGCAGGCAATGCTGATGGCTGCATTCTCCAGGCACTGCAGCGCTATCTGTCATCACTGACCGGTACTATTTCAAGTAGAGTGCTTAGAAACGTCCAGCGTTCTTCTCCACAAAAAAATCTAAAGTTATCACGATTGAGAGTTGAAGTCACCTTCATTGTGACATATATTGAGTTGCCAGGACAATAACATGGTGTGACGGATAGCCTGTGTGAGCAGGATAGTCTGTTTCACAACATGCATGCACGCGTTCCTACCACCGACAAACCAAGAACAACTTTGACATATTTCCTCTTATTTAACGCCATTTCTTCTATTTCGCGGGTATGCCCGCTGTTCGTGCTAACTGTTATCACTGGCGACAGGTACTAGGAGAGCCTTCAGTTCGCATGTCATCCTCTTGTACATATATCGTCAGNTCGTGTTTTGGTTTTCTGTTCGTGCTAACTGTTATCACTGGCGACAGGTACTAGGAGAGCCTTCAGTTCGCATGTCATCCTCTTGTACATATATCGTCAGAACTGTCTTCACGACCATGGCCGCGTTCCGATTGTCACTGATTTAGCTGGCCTGTCCTTTCAGCAACGTCAGTTGTTGTTGCGAGAGCTGGTGCTTACCGAGGACGGTATTGGCAGGTATTCTACTGACTCCCCTTGCGAGGCAATGATCACTGAGAACGACGAATGTTACTGAAGCTCGCAGAGGTAAAGCGAGACACTGAAGGCTGTCCAATCAACGAGTTTCTTAAAGATGCATTTCGGAATTCAGAGGGAAGCATTGTGAAATATGAAATAGTCTTTGCGGAAATGCACTACGAAAGTAACCACAAATAATATATTACCTCGTTATGAAAAGTTATTTTCTTCAGTCACGCAAGTATTATTATCATTGTTTACACTAAAATAGCATTTTAAATCGGTATGTAATTCAAATTTAAGATTTTATATTCTTGTTTTAACCCTTTTCTTTAATCTAAATCAACATTGATGCCAAGCTTTCTGAACCTATCAACTCATAGACGAGAAAAATTTTTACTTTAACGGGCATTGGCCACGTAAAAATCCATTATTTTATATTTGTAACATATTTTGTTGAAATTGTAGATATTATCTGTGACTACCTTATCTCAGAATGTTTTTTATATCGCATGCTTTCTTCAAAAGGATAGGTCAAATTCTAAATTGAGCTGTTTTTGTAAGGTACTAGTAAAATAAACCAAACTATTCGTAGAAAATTAAAAAAGGCAACTAAAATGCATTTTTAAAATTCATTTTAAGGCGTGTTTATGATAAGTTATTTTCTATAACTCTAGGGACGGTCACAAATAAAAAAAATTCAAGAATTTCCTTAATTTCAGAAATTTTTTTGAAATTGCACAAACATTTCGTTGTACGATTTTATAGACTCCTTGGAGCAGCTCTTGGCATTTTATTTCAGTGTGTATTATCCCTTTTCTGTACGTAAGATGGTTTTCATTAGTTGTACATTTCTAAAACAGCAAAAACTATGCTCTCAAAAATGTTATTTTCCAGGAAAGCTTATTTACTAATAAATTCTTAATGTTGAACAATATATGACACGAACATAAAAAAAAACATGCTTTCGTGGCCAACGGCCTTGACTTCAGCCTGTGTCTTTACTGCTGACGAGCACTGACAGGTGGTATCAGCGTGTCGGTGAAAATTTGACGGTAAACAAGAATACAGGAGAGAAACTGCACAGCTTGTTCCAGGAATTGCAGCTGAAAACGCAAGTGAAATTCCGTCACTGGCCAGCAACATGGCCGAACGCTGTTCGCCAATCAGAGTCTGGTAGGCTACTCGCCAGCCGGCACCGCAGCCAATAAGCAAACTTCCTCAGCACGCAGTAGCCAACCAGACGCAAGCCCTTTTCCAGAGCCACGCCCAGTCAATCAGAGACTGGGTACGCCGTTTCGCATATGTTTATTTATCTACTCTGTGTTAGCAGAAACGGAACTCGGATTTTGTTAATGATAAGTAGATAAGAAAGAGTGTGGTATGATGAGGGGTAAAGAACTCGTGTCCTAAGTATTTTTCTTGAGGGTCCCGCCTGCATGCTTTGTTTTCTCCATTTTTTTTTTGGCCGAGAAGCGCGGGAGCTATAATGGTCACACTGGCACGCGCTACAAGAGCGCCATCGCCGCTACGCACACGGCTCTGAACTGGCGTGCAGGTGTTCTCGTAGTGCTGCGTCTACCTATGGCACTTTCAGAGGTGATCCTGTCATTTTATTAATGAAAAGTCATAAGCAAAGTTTAATACAGGCTCCTCTCGTTGTTTGGCTCGTGCCCGGCAAATGTGTTTTAAGATACGGCAGTCTGAAAATGCCGTTTTTAACTATATTGAACCGCTCCACAATGATATATAAAGAAAGGGTAGCAACTTGACAGTATCACTCCTTCCTCGTCTGGGGTATGATGTCTTTTCGTTAGTAAACGTTCTGGTGGAACGTTCAATAGTTTTGTCGAGGAAACAGATTGTGAAACACAGCAACGCAGTTGAAGTTCCCGGCAGTTAAGTTTCAGTAGAGTGCGTCTAGCATTATCCTGCGCGCCAAATATCTGTGAGCTTAGAGAGTGGTTGCAGGGATTACTTACACGAGAAGGCAGAGGGAGGTTCATAGGAGCAACATGTAACTTGATAACACACAACGGGATTACCCCTACTAACAGATCATAAAACATTACAGCAGCTGGATAATGTTCCTTCAGCGGCACAGGCGGAGGTGACGCGGCGGCCATCTTGCAATTACATTTTTCAAAACAAAAATTTTGTTTTCTCCCTTAAAAGTGCCTGAAAGTGCTAAAATTTCCCTTAAAAAATCCCGAATTTCCCTCTAAACCAGCAAAATTTCCCGCAGAAATTATCCTCACCCAAATTTAATCAGTCACTAAGACAGAAAATAACATGACTCTGCATCGTGGGTAGATTACTCCTTTTTGGGGATGAGGGTTGAGGGGTCACCCGGCCATTAACGCTCTGTCATTCCATGTGAGCACCGCCCATATTGTCAGAAGAATGTTCGAGTTCATTGCCCCGCCATGCAACTTCATGCTCAGCCTTGTTAAAAACATATATTCTACGAACTATGACTATTACGCATATCATAAGGATAGCAATACCAATCACACACGCATATGCTAATTGTACTTATACTAACCGCAAATATGCTAATCGCGCACAAGTTAATCACCCCGCCGTCTTACCTTCGTCGCCCTGCAATCTTGAATTCCCGCCAACAAACTACCATTCCTGCCAGCTAGATCGGAGCAACAAGGTGGTAGGGCTAAGGGTACCTTTAGCCCTCCCATAAGCATAGTTGGCAACCATTTCCGAACCGTTTAAGATATAGTCGTCAAATTCATTACATACGATAGGCATCACCCCTGGGGTCAAATAGGACGTTAGTCAGTTANACCTTTAGCCCTCCCATAAGCATAGTTGGCAACCATTTCCGAACCGTTTAAGATATAGTCGTCAAATTCATTACATACGATAGGCATCACCCCTGGGGTCAAATAGGACGTTAGTCAGTTACACCGTAAGCCCTCTTATGAGCAAAGTCGGTTGCCAAATTCATATCACACGCATTGCTCCCCACATAGAACAGGGCAGCAGGATCTATTAGGTATTAGTTCCACTTATAAACATAGATGACTGTTATTTCTTATAAGAGAAAAACAAGACCGACGCACATCTATCGCCGGTATCATTCCTCGATGCAATCAATGCGATATGTATAATTAATGCCATAAGCCCCGTTATAAGCATAGTAGGACGTAATTTCTGATATATTTATGTTCGACTAACATGTAACAGTCAGCCATAAATGAAAATAACATAAAGGCAGGCATACATACAATTGTGTTGCAAGCATGTGGTAGTAGTTAGCAGTTACTAATGCATGTAGGAGTGTAGGGGAGCTTAACTATCACGCATGCGCGCTGGTCCACCCACACTCGTCCCCCCCCCTCCCCACTCTGTGTCTGCTACCGCAAGTGATGTATACACACTAATAAACGTTGGCACGGGTAACAAACAACAACCAACCACATGCGAAAAAATCAAGGTATATACAAATGCGCCGCGAACATGATGCAAATGCTCCCAGCGAACAGTAAAATACATTACAATCAGCCCAACACAAGGGCCGCCAGCCCGAGGGGACGTTAGCATGGGTAATCTTCAACAACAACCACCCATGCATTAGGAAAATAAAGGAGTATACAATTGCACCACAGCAAGTTGTATGTATTTGCCGGTTACATTAAAACAATAATATATACTGATATTATAAATGCGAAAGTGTGTTTGTTTGTTTGTTTGTCCTTCCTTCTTTCACGTCGCAACGGAGCAGTGGATCGACGTGATTTTTTACACAGAGTTAGTTGGAGGGCCGGGAAGTGACATAGGGTACTTTTTATCCCGAGAAAATACATCGTTCCCGCAGGGGAAATAAATTATGTCATTACAATAAGGGGGGACCAATAATGTGTACCATAATTATGGCCCAAAATCATTGGATCATATTTTGATTTTTTACCGATATATGACATAATAAATTTATTTATTCTCATGGCACGATCTTCCAAAATAACAAAAGTGTTTGTGTTGATATAAATGATGCTTCTAATTGATTCTTTTAGTATAAAAAAATTGGTCGGATTTTTGTTTAAATGTCATGGCAGATATACTAAATTGACCAAAAAAGACGTATTTCTGCCATTTTAAAGAAGGTTAATGATCAAGTTCAATCACTTACTTTTACTTCGCCTATCATAGTAATACTTACCCGCCAATTTGGGTGAGAATTGGTTTAATAAATTTCAAGATATAATAAAAAAAATTTGTTTCTTCATTTGGTGCTATTTTACAAACTTGTGTACCAACAACAATAGTATTCTCAAAATTTATTGCATACATAATGCTCTACGAACATACAAAATTTGGGTGGTTGAAAATAATGGAAGACTGAAACATGAAGGGGTGTGACGAANCATAATGCTCTACGAACATACAAAATTTGGGTGGTTGAAAATAATGGAAGACTGAAACATGAAGGGGTGTGACGAAAAAAGTGGCCTTCACGGACAATGAACCCTGTTATTCCATACATAATGAGGCATAGTGTAATCTTCCCTGTTAGACGCCCACCCCTCGCGCTCTGTGTGATGTATTGCAAGAATCGTCAGCTACGTCCCTTCTGTTCTTCTTATGAAGTTGATGAAGCTCGCTGATATCTATTTGGCGCGCAAAATACTGTTACAGGCGGCCACTCTGCGAGCGTGCGAGGGACGGATAATTACGGACGCGCGCATGCTATCAGTTGCAACCGGAGACGCAGCTGCTCTTCACAAAGGAATGTTCCTACAAAGCGTGCCTGTTATGCCTATCAGGGTGGGTGCCGCTTCCGAACTTGGAGATATCAATGAAGGAATGTTCTGGTCATTACTACTGCCCTAGTTTCTGTTAGCGTGACTCGGGGTGCGTTGAACCTTCAAGGCCAGGGCCACGGCCACCGATAATATAAAAGTGCGATGGGCCTCCGAGCCGGGACTTTATGAGAGTCGGGAGCCTGGGCGATTGTGAGACGTTAAGCGACAGACGACGAGCTACAAGAGCAGCGAGTAGCGACGGAAGTGTCCAGCGGGAGGGAAATCTGCGACTGCAAGCATCAAGAAGTGAAGAGTGTAACTAGCAGGCTGGACTATTGGACTGGATGCGTGGGTGAAAGACTTTACAAATGATGGCAACAGACAGACTAAACGTGTGTTAATGATGAGTACGAGTTACTTGACTATAACCAAACTGAGGCATTAAGAAGTATGTTAACGAGAGTTGAAATATTCATTGAAAAATACACTCACTGAGAAATAAAAAGAGTAGTAGTGGAGATAAATAATTTTATTCTGTAAATAATAGCTGCGTGAATAAATTAAAAATCTAATTTAGTTACATTATTTTTATTAAGACCTCCATCCATCATGAACTCAAGTATACCTCTCATGCGTCTTGTAACAATACTTTAGTGATGTGCAGAATCCAATATTTCCTTGAAACATTTGAGTTGTATTAAGATACTGATAGGAATCGATAACCTTTGTTCGCAGCTTGAATTCGATAAACGACAAGTTATATGGTGGTATTTTCCTATTCGAATACGTGATTTTAATGTTAATTTTTTCTTAATGATGTGGTTTCATTGACTTAATGATATTAAGATAAGAAGAAGTCGAGAGGTGGCGAATTCCGCCGAAGTTATAGATCACCGACGACTATATAAGTTGTTCGGAAACTCCAGACGTAGGTTCTTTAGACCAATCTTAATTAAAAAACCCTTTGGACATATATCCGGCGAAGTACTTTTGTATACTTTATTTGTATTCAAAGTTACGGCGTACACCGTCCAGAGGACTAGGCTGTTATGTCAAGCATGTAAGGCCAGTTGCGTATGTCGTAGGAGAACGATGCTACAGCTGTGAGAACTTAGTGTCGCGCGCCTACTTTCTATGCAACTTGTCCGACTTGCATGACCGCACAGCCTTGTTCTGCTGGTGTTGTACGCCGCCAATTTGAACACATTTAACTGGCATAACAATACTTTTCCGGATATAAATGCAAAGGGCTTTTGTATTGTGATTGGTCCACAGAAATAACACGTGGAGTTTGGGCACTGAGTTTTGGTACATCCGGTATAATAGTTAACAATAAAGACAATGCCGATTTTT
Organism: Clitarchus hookeri; assembly: GCA_002778355.1. Classification (NCBI taxonomy): domain Eukaryota; kingdom Metazoa; phylum Arthropoda; class Insecta; order Phasmatodea; family Phasmatidae; genus Clitarchus; species Clitarchus hookeri. The sequence goes on along the minus strand of NQII01003360.1, from coordinate 201,704 downwards.
AAACTCAAATAATAAAATTACATAAATTTCTTAGAAATCAACAATATGTGAATTAGTGTCATTCATATTGAATAAACACAAACATTGTATGTAAAATAAAAGAACAACAAAACACATTACAAAAGAGGATTCAGTAAAATATATACACAAAAATTTAATAATGTTTGCAATCATTCAAGAGCTGGAGAGGGACGAACGTGGCGTGATATTTGCTTGAGAACTCGAGTATTTGCAATCAAACAATATGTGCGAGACGTGAGTACGGATCAACCATTCAGCTAGGTCGCTCGGATATACGTATTCGATAATTTTTGTAACCATTCGACATATCTATAACCCTTAGTGATCTAATTGTTCGATATTTAGAACTGTAATATTTGTGTTTGTAGTAGAGACCCCGAGGCGCAGTGCGAAGAGGCGGGACAAGGCGGCGCGCGCCTCGATATCGAACTGCGGTCGTGGTACGCCGCCCCTGTACCCCTGGCGCCTAGGCAGTCAGCGCTACACGCTCCCTAATGACCCGCCCATTGTCTCAGGCCGGGCGGACAGGGGTGCGCACCCCTAGGCAGCGGCCTTTGTCTGCCTGGATCAACACCCCACACCGC